>UESW01002119.1:228479-280247 GCA_900491605.1 Calamus simplicifolius | reverse complement strand
TGACACTCTGAGCTCAATTAATTATTGTTTCTGAATTACTTATGGATCTTTTACTTATGCTAGTATATATACATAAATGAATTATGAGAATATTAACAGGATTTATCTTTGATAAAGACATCATTGTTAGACTTTATTGTAATTCCCATTACAGGTCATGTTAAGTATAGAACTAGTAATGTGATACATGGAAGGGAGTACGTCGAAATAATAACATACAACCGCCATGATCCTTATTAGTTTTTGCTTAATGATGATTTTATGTTTGGCCAATATTATGAGGGATTAGCTTCTGTTATGTGCATTATGATTGATTATTAAACCAGTGTGTTTAATATCTCACATGGGCCAAGTGGGAGAATGTTAGTGTTTCTTTTATGTGGCCCACGTAGATATATGATGGATTTATCATTTATTTATTCTAAATGATAATTATGATATCTGATTTATAAGATATTAAAATTTAAGTGATAATGATGGTTTAATAAAGCTAATTTCCTATTGGTTTATCTTTTGGGAAGTTGTTATCTGATAACCTCTCTTTGATGGAAAGAGAAACTTATCGTATTATCAGATTGGTCCTCTCTCTCTAAATATAAGTCTGTTTGACCATCAAAGCAGATAAGGAAGAGAATTAGAAAAGAGGGAGAAACTCAATCTGTCGTTAACAGTCTCTCGTTTCTCATCAACAAATATCAATGGATCAAGGTACGTGTTGCTACCAGATCACTTTTGAGGAGCGTCAGGCAACAGAAATGCTTGGTTGGCCTTCAAAGGGATGAGAGGGATCGCCTCCTTCAGCCGAAAACTTGCAAGAAAAGTCCCGGATCGGTGGTTCCGAGGACCCTCCGACGCTCAAGTCAGCGATCTGGAGAACAGGAATGAACAACGTTGTGATGATTGGATAGAACTTGAGCCCCCTACCTCAAGGGCTGGAGGCCTTTTATACCTGTTCGAGAATCCCTCTTACCATCCCTCCGTCGTGGTTAAGCCTCCTTCAGACGATTGTTAACTTCTGGTCTTCAATGTGCCACAAAGTATGGGCCATGGGATTGATCGTGGGGCCACGCCCGTTGTTAGCGGCGCCGGGAGGGAGCACGTCCACCGCGCGTGTAGCCGGGCGTGCTCGTGGTGACGTGGTCCGCCATTCTCGACGGAAGTGGACCACGTAGCTTGAACGTGGGTGATTGCCGCTGAAGGCCGACGCCGAGACCGACGTCGGGGCTGACATCGAAGCCGACACCGACACCGTGACCAAGGCCTAGACTGGTTGTGGCCGACGAGGAGGCCGAGGTGGGCCATGGCCGACATGGAGGTCGAGATGGGCCATGGTCGACACGAGGGTCGAGACGGGCCATGGCCGACACGGAGGTTGAGATGGGCCGTGGTCGATGCCTACACCGTGACCAAGGCCTAGACTGGCTGTGGCCGACGAGGAGGTCGGGGTGGGCCATGGCCGACACGGAGGTCGAGATGGGCCATGGCCGATGCCGAACCATGACCAAGGCCTAGACTGGCTATGGCTGACGAGAAGGTCGGGGTGGGCCGTGGCCGATACGGAGATCGAAGTAGGCCGTGGCTGATGCCGACACCGTGACCAAGGTCGAGATGGGCCGTGGCCGACGAGAAGGTCGAGATGGGCCGTGGCCGACACCGACACCGTGACCAAGGTCGAGATGGGCCGTGGCCGACGAGGAGGTCGGGGTGGGCCGTGGCCGACACGAAGATCGAGATGGACCGCGGCCGACACGGAAGTCGGGTTAAGCCGTGTTAAGCCCAATCGCCAAGGAATTGGCCCGCGTGTTCTTTGACCCGATCGGCCATATCAGATGGCCCCCATCCCTGAGCTGGTGTCACCATCCAAGCGAAAGGGGCGTCTTCATCTGCGCATCCTAACCGTCGGATTCATCTCGAGGTCAGGGAGCAGTTTGGGATCCCAAAGATTTCGGCAATCATCATTAAGCCATAAATCACTAGCATCAATACCTTCTGATTGGTCAGGGGGTTCCATCCATCGCGTGCCCGGAGCGTCGCTGCAGAGTCCTCCTCAATGGATAGCATCCGCATGGCAGGCGCATCGGGCGGGACGATTTTGAAGATGCTGAAAAAGAATTTTATAAGCAAGGACGCGCCCTAGCTTCGATTTCACCTACCGTGCAGAGCCCTTTCCCCTTCCAACTTGAGAGCTCCTCCAACTTCTTCTTCTTCCTCTGTCCAGGTTAGTTTCCCATGTCTTCACAGTCATCTTCTTCTTCTTCGTCCTCTCGGTCCTCCACAAACCACACCTCTCCGACCCCTAGGGCCATGGCCAGGGGACCGGCGGTTAGGAGTCCGTCAGCAGCTGTAACCCCACCTCCTAGGGCAGCTCCATCTTCCAGGGCGAGCAACGGTTCCCCTGAGGGGACCGCCTCCACTATCACTTCCGCTGACCTTGCAACTTTTAGGGCAACCTATAACATACCCAAAGAGGTGCGACTGATTGCACCGGGCCCCAACGACAGGGTAACCTCTCCCCCTCGGGGGATAGCCCTTTATGAGGAGTTTTTTAAGGCCGGCCTTCGTCTTCCTCTCCACCCTTTCATCATCAATCTCCTTGATAGGTACGAGTTGGTCCCAGCTCAACTAGTCCCCAATTCCATTAGGGCCATTTGTGCCTTCTTGGTGCTGACCCGCCTCCAAGGTCTCCCGAGTAACGTTTCCCTCTTTCGCAGCCTGTATACCATTCGGGCTCAATCTGGCTGGTGGCTATTTGCCTCTTGGCCGGCTAGGGCCCTTAGGTTAGGTCTTCCCTCGTCCATAAAAGGGTGGAAATCCCGTTTTTTCTTTGCCGAAGTGGAGGGGATAAGGAGGGAATGGGGTGCACCCAATACTGAGGCTAACAAGAACATCTCGGTAGTTCCGAGAGATCAAGAAGCCTTCAATCTTCTCCTGGCAACCGAACTCCCATCATACCGAGAGGTTTTGTCAGAGGACAACCTTCGACATGCTGGTATCACCCCTGATGATGGTGAGGGTCTCTTTAAAGATGATATTTTCCTTTCGATCCCCTCTCTCTTTTTTTTCTTTTCTTTTTTTTTTTAACACATTCGTTTTTCGTGCAGTTATGAAGATCCACATCCTGGCCGAGGCCTTTCACAAAGCCGCCCTTAAGAAGAGAAGAGGGCAAGATGATGGAGCTGAGGGGTCGAGAAAAAGGGCTCGATCCCAATCGCCACCTGCCCCCCGGGACGTCCCCAAGCGTCCTACTCCATCGCCCCCTCCTTGTCGATCTCCTATGCAATCATCGCCATGGCCTCCACGACGGTCGCCTACTCCGCTGCCACCGGACGTCACCAAGCTTCCTACTCTATCGCCCCCTCCTTGTCGGTCTCCTCCACAATCATTGCCACGGCCTCCACGACGGTCGCCTACTCCGCTGCCACCGCGACGATCTCCTACACCGCTGCTCCTGCCGGAGTCTGCTGACCAGACTGTGGGTACGCGGCTAGAGGAGTCAAGGGCTCATGTCAGCCAGGCGACTGAGCGCCCAGACCCATCAAATACCGGGCCGACCCAGAGGGATGATCCTTAGGCCAGTAGAGAGGCTCCGATTGATAAAAGGCAGAAGACCGTCGTCGGCTACGAGACCCGCAGCACCGCATCCAAGCCAATAGGGGACAGGATGGGACCGGTCTCCTCACGGCCGTCTCTTATGAACCACTCCCACCTCGCCGAGAAGCTGATGTCAGCAGCATCTACTCCTGCGATTCGGGAGGAAATAATCCGGACCAACTCCCGGACCCTCTTCAAAGATGGTCAGACGGCCATGCTCTGGGAAAGCAGCCGTTTACCTTATAATCCTGTTTGTCTTCCATATAGCCACTTTAGGTAACTGACATTGGCCTGAATGTGTAGATGGTAAACATCTTCAATCATGCTCAAGCCCTGGTCGCCAGCGGGGAGCGTCGACTCGATCGCTACCGACGGGAAGCCTTTGAGTGCTGTGATCGAGCTACGAAAGCTGAAGACGCTCTCAAATTGACTCAGGCTGGAGAAGCGGAGAGGCTCGAAATAGTCCGGTCCCAAGCGGAGGCCAAAACGACAGCAGCGAAGCAACAGATACGCAAAGCCCTCGAGCGCGCTCTCACCGCTGAGGGTAAGTTGATGGCCGCCGAGGCAAAATTGGCCGACGTCAAGGCCCAACTCGAAGTGGCCAAATCCGAGCTGAGATCTTCCGAGAAGAAAACGAAAATCGCCAAAGAGGTAGCCCGCTTGGCTGATATCAAAACTGCTGAGGCCGCGGAGGCAGTGAAGGCCGCCGATAAGAGGGTTGTCGAGGCCGAAACGGCGGCTCGGGCCGCCGTGGAAAACATGACTGAGGCAGCGAGGAAAGCCATGGAAGATTACAGGAACTCTCCAGTCTTTGCCAATGAGGTGGCCAAGGCGGGGAGGAAATCCATGGAGAACTACCGGAACTCTCCAGCCTTTGCCAATGAGGTGGCCGAGGCGGGGAAGAGAGCCGTGGAGAGCTACAGGAATTCCCTGATCTTTATTGAGGAGGTGGCCGAAGCGGGTGTCGATGCCTATCTTCAGGGTTTTTATTGCTGTCGAGATAAGGCAGTGAAGGTCTTTGGTATCGAAGGCCTTAAGGATTTAGAACCTGAAGAAGGAGACCTCGAGGGTGAAGATGTCCACCAGGGTTCCACTCCGGCCAATGGTACCACCCCCTAACCGGCACCGTTCCAGCGAAGGACTGAAGCCCTAACTGTAGTTTTGGATGTCTCTTTTTTATTTTTTGCAATGTATCCAAGTCCGACTATGATCGGCATTTTGTAAAAATTTAACTGATCTATGAAAAGAGAACACATTTTGACTCTTGTGTTAGAACCACCGACCCCCTACTCTTCTTTTTACGCTGTCGACGTCTAGCTCACCAAGCCACTAGCTCATCATCTCTTCGCGCTCTTAGGATTTGCAAGGAATCACATCAGCCCGTCCAGAGCAGGAGCCTCTTACAGTCTAAGTAGGGATGCTCTGGGATCAGTATGCGTTGATTCTTGACCATCGATGTCAAGCTGCTGACGAGCTAAACGTCCTTGTGATCCCAATCTTTTGGCATTGTTTTGTCGAGAGACCCCATGATGTGGCCTCGCCAGCATGTTTCATGCGTCGTCCCATCGATAGGCATTTGGGGTAATACCATGGGAGCGATCCGATTCTATGTCAGGGACCCTCCTGACCCCAAAGAATGTCGACGCGGGAGTTGAGCTTTGTGCCGACGCGGGAGTCGGGCTTTGTGCCGATGTGGGAGTCGGGCTTTTGTGCCGACGCGGGAGCCAAGCTTTTGTGCCGACGCGGGAGCCGGGCTTTTGTGCCGACGCAATAGTCGGCTTTTGTGCCGACGTGGGAGTCGGGCTTTTGTGCCGATGCGAGAGCCAGGCTATGTGCCGATGCGGGAGCCAGGCTTTGTGTCGATGCGGGAGTCGGGCTTTTGTGTCGACGCAGGAGTCGGCTTTTATGCCGATGCGATAGTCGGGCTTTTGTGCTGACGTGGGAGTTAGGCTTTTGTGCCGACGCGGGAGTCGGGCTTTTGTGCCGACGCGGGAGTCGGACTTTTGTGCTAACGCGGGAGCCGGGCTTTGTGCCGACGCGGGAGTCGGGATTTTGTGCCGATGCGAGAGTCGAGCTTTTGTGCCGACGCGAGAGTCGGGCTTTTGTGACGTGATCATGGAACAAAGAGGTAATGCGAAATGATGCGTGAGAAGTGCATCTTTATTTAAATAATTTAAAAGTGTGGAGTATCCGAACCTACAACCATTCAGTTGGGCACATCACTAGTAGTACCGGCGAAGGTTGTCAGAATTCCAAGTTCGTGGGAGCGGCCTTCCGTTGAGTTCCTCGAGTCGGTAAGCTCCTCGGGGAAGGGCCTCTGCAACCCGGTAGGGCCCCTCCCAGTTAGGTGATAACTTCCCTCCTTCGTTGGCCTCGAAATCTCAGCCCTCCGGAGGATCAGGTCCCCGGACGGAACGTCCGGGGTCTAACGCGGGCGTTGTAATACTTAGCCGCCCTTTGTCGATAAGCGGCCATCCTGACCCACGCTTGGTCGCGCGTCTCCTCGATGAGATCTAAATTGGCCCTCAGTTGGGCCGAGTTATCTTCTTCATTGTAGGCTTCTACTCGAGGACTGGGAACCCCGATTTTCACAGGAATGATGGCCTCGGATCCGAAAACCAGACTGAATGGGGTTTTGCCGGTGGGATTTCTCGGGGTCGTATGATAGGCCCACAGGACCTGGGGAAGCTCCTCCACCCACCTTCCTTTAAAGTCATCAAGCCGTGTCCGAAGCCCTTGTAGAATTGTACGATTAATTGCTTCAGCCGCTCCGTTGGTCTGCGGGTGTCCGACAGAGGTGAATCTCTGAGTGATTCCTAATTCGTTACAAAATTTCCTGAAGGGGGCATTATCAAACTGTCGGCCGTTATCTGTTATGAGAGTGCTGGGAAGTCCAAAACGGCAGATTATGGACTTCAGAAGAAGGCTCTCACTCTAGCTTCGGTTATTTTGGCTAGAGCTTCGGCCTCCACCCATTTGGTGAAGTGGTCGATAGCAACTAGCAAAAATCTCCGTTGACTGGAGGCTGGAGGAAATGGTCCCAAAATGTTCATCCCCCATTGGGCGAAGGGCCATGGAGCAAAGATGGGATTCAAGTGAGAGGTGGGCTGCCGCTGGATGTTGGCGTGACGTTGGTAGCTGTCGCATTTTCGTACCAATTCGGCCGCGTCTTCCCGCATGGTCAGCCAATAATAACCTTGACGGAGGGCCTTATATGCTAGGGCTCTGCCCCCCAGATGATTTCCGCATGCACCCTCATAAATTTCGCGGAGGATGTAATCGGCCTCAGCAGGATCGACACACTTGAGGAGGGGATACGAGAAAGACCTCCGATACAGGCGTCCATCCATTATCAGGAACTTGGAGGCTCGCCACTTGAGGAGTTTGGCCTCGAAAGGGTCCTTGGGAAGGACACCATCAGTGAGATATTGAACATAGGCGTCCATCCAAAAAGGCTTCTGTTCAAGGGGCAGGGTCTCCTCCACCGCCTTGATGCTTGGGACTAGCAAATGCTCTACGTAAGTCCTCCCCAAAGTTTCATCGGCCGAGATGGCCAGGCAGGATAACGCGTCGGCCCGAGCATTCTCTTCCCGGGGAACATAGCTGACACTGAAATGGGTGAAGGGGAGGGACTCCGACTGGACCTTGTCCAAGTATCAGGACATGATAGGATCCCGAGCTTCATACTCCCCCGTGATTTGTCCCGAGATGAGTTGGGAGTCGGTATATGCTCTGAGACGCTCCACTTTAAGTTCACGGGCGAGCCTCATCCCTGCCAACAAGGCTTCATACTCGGCCTGATTGTTCGTGGTGGGAAAGAGGAAGCGAAGGGCATACTTAATCGTTACACTGTCGGGACCGGCGAGAATGATCCCGGCGCCGCTCCCTTGAGAGTTTGATGCCCATCCACGTGAAGGATCCAATCCTTCCTCGCATCCGCGGTCGGCACCTCCAGGGGTTTCGTCGGAGTTTCCCTGGTTTGCTCGTCGGTCCAGGTGCACTCAACCAGGAAATCTGCCAAGACTTGGGATTTCATGCTCGACCTTGGCTCGAAGGTCAGGTCGAATTCTCCCAACTTGAGCGCCCATTTTGCGAGCCGACCGAAGGTATCAGGGCGGGATAAGATTGTCCTCAGGGGCTGATCCGTCAGCACTATGATTGAGTGGGCTTGGAAATAAGGCCTAAGACGTTGAGCTGACACTATTAGAGCGAAAATATTTTTTTCAATTTTGGTGTACCTAATCTCTGCGTCATGGAGCACTTTGCTGGTGTAGTATACCGGCTTCTGCGATCCTTCAACGTCTATCCGGACAAGGACCGAACTGACAGCCTCCTGAGAAGTGGCCAGGTACAAAAAGAGGCTTTCTCCCTCCATCGGTTTCGACAGTAGCGGTGGAGTCGATAGGAAATTCTTCAACTCTTCAAAGGCCTTTTGTAATCATCCGTCCATTCGAAGGTGTTAACTTTTCACAAGGCTTTGAAGAAGGGGAGGCTACGCTCAGCCGATCTAGATAGGAAGCGGCTCAGAGCTGCTAGTCTTCGGTCAGGCGCTGGATTTCCTTTTTACTCACCGGCGGCCTCATATCTAGGATAGCTTGGATCTTGTCTGGGTTCACCTCTATTCCTCGCTGTGTCACCATGAATCCTAGGAATTTTCCTGCGGCAACTCCGAAAATACATTTCCGGGGATTCAGCCTCATCTGAAACCGACGAAGGTTGCCAAGGTCTCCATTAGATCAGATAGGTGGTCGCCGGCTTGGATGCTTTTGGTCAGCATGTCGTCTACATATACTTCCATGTTGCGCCCGATTTGACCCTCGAAGACCTTGTTCATCAATCTTTGGTATGTAGCCCCGGCATTTTTCAACCCGAAGGGCATGACTTTATAGCAGTAGATCCCCTTTTCGGTCACGAAGGAGGTGGCTTCTTCATCTGAAGGCTCCATTCTGATCTGATTGTATCCCGAGAATGCATCCATGAAGCTGAGAGTCTCGTGACCGGATGTGGCGTCCACTAACTGATCGATCCTGGGAAGCGGGAAGCTGTCCTTGGGGTAAGCTTTGTTGAGATCAGTGAAGTCGACACACATCCTCCAGCTCCCATTGGCTTTTCGTACCATCACTACATTGGCCAGTCAATCGGGATAATAGACCTCCCGAATGTGGCTGGCGGCGATCAGTTTACGGACCTCCTCGTCAACGGCTTTCTGGCGCTCGGGGGCGAAGCTTCTCTTCTTTAGCCGGACCGCCCTACAATTAGATTTGATGTTGAGTTTATGAGTAATTACCTCGGATGGTATACCTGGCATGTCGGTCGGCGCCCATGCAAAAATATCGGTGTTGGCTCAGAGGAAATCGAGGAGCCGACTCCTTTCCTCCTCAGGGAGAGAGGCTTCGATATGGATGGTTCTCGTTGGGTCTTCTCCTAAGGGAAAAGTCAACAGATGTCCTGCTAGTTCCCCCTTCTTCTCAGCCTCTCTCGGGTCCGCCAACTCAGAAGTCGGCGAGGGAAGCGCGGACTGAAGGCTAGGGGTCGTGTGGTAGCAGAGGTACATCGGGCTCTTTTCGCCCCGCATTTCCCGATCCCGTGACTAGTGGGGAACCTGACCAGCAACCTCTTTGTCGAGATAATGGCATCCAGCAGATTTAAACCTGGCCGACCGAGAATAGCGTTATATGCGAGAGGAACTCTCACCACCAGGAACTTTATGAAGATCGTGCTCTGGTAAGGTGAAGTTCCAGCCGTGACGGGGAGAGCAATTTCTCCCTCAACTCTCACCGCATCTCCGGTGAAGCCACGAGGGGTGTCGTCACTGGCCGAAGAGAATCCAAAAGCAAGTTCATACAAACAAATGTGTCATACGTCAGAATATCAGCCGAGCTTTCACTATCAACCAATATTCGCTTTACAGGGTGCTTAGCAATTATCATGGATACAACGACACTTTCATCATTCGGGTTATCTACCCCCTCTAAATCCCTTTCAGAGAAAGGGATTACAATGTTATCTCGCTCACGATGTCTTTTTAAGGTGACTCCCGCTCCCCTGGAAATCATCGCCACAGTCTTCCCAGTCGGGGTATTGTCAACATTGGCTTGCTGGGTAGGTGGTGCCGAAGGGCCTGGCGCCGCTGGATTTCCTCTCCGGACGAACTGACCGAGGTGCCCTTGCTGGAAGAGCTCCTCTATGGCCTTCTTCAGCTGTTGGCAGTCTTCTGTGTCGTGGTCGTGATCTCGATGGAAACGATAATACAGGTTCTTGTTGCGAGGAACTCCAGGCTTCAGGGGCATGGGGCACTTGAGATAGGGCTCACCCTCGATTTCCATAAGAATGTTGGAGATTGGGGCTAACAGAGGGGTGTAACGCTCACCGACAGGGGCGAAAGTCCGTGGCCGATTGTCCGTCCGGCGAGGTGGTTCGGGCTTCTTGGTGTGATGCCCTCCGGACTCTGATCGAACTTGCTTTTTGCTGGGGCCTTCTTTAGTTTCCTGCCGAGAGGAGTCGGCCTCATCAGCGCAGATGTATTTTTGAGCTCGACTCAACAACTCAGCGTACGAGCTCGGGGGCTTCTTGTCTAATGAATACGCGAAGCGGGAAGGGCGGAGCCCATGCTTCAAGGCCAAGGTGGCCACCGAATCGTCGAGATGGTAAACCTCCATCGCCGCCTCCTTGAAGCGAGCGACGAAGTCCCGAAGAGTCTCCCCACTCTTCTGTCGGATGGCAAAGAGACTGTCTGCCACCCGAGGGATCCGTCGGCTTGCGTTGAAATGAGCAAGAAAAGCTTTCTCTAGCTGTCTAAACGAACTGATACTACGAGGGGGTAGACGGGAATACCAAGCTCTCGCTGCCTTTCGTAGGGTGGCTGCGAAAGCAATGCATAGAAGAGCGTTCGATGCTCCCTGGACCTGCATGTGCACCTTATAGCTTTCCAAGTGATCTAGGGGATCGGTAGTGCCATCATAAGGATCCAGCTGTGGAAGGCGAAATCGGGAAGGGACGGGTTCTTCCATGATCCGCCTTGTCAGTGGGGGGGTGACTATCATATTTTGCCTTCGACCGATCGGTCAGTCGTTGGTCGAGCTCCTCTAAATGCCGGTAGCGCTCTTCCCGTCGCCTTTCTGCGCAGAGGTGAATCTCGCCTGTGGACTCCTCTCCTGACGAGGTAGATAGGGAACGGGAGGACGGGCGGTGTCGGCGGGCCCTACCCTTCCCCGGGACCTTGCCCCGGGATCGCCGGGGAGAGGGACTGTCAGGAGATCTCCCTCTGATGGGAACGTCCCGACGGCGGTGAGCCTTCCGTCGGGATTGTCCTCCATGGGTGGATTGTTGGCTGGGCTGCGCCGCCACTTCTTCCAAGGAGTGGGGTGGCGGCAGAGGTTGAGCGGCCACCGACTATTGTTGAAGTTACCGAATCATCGCCGCAAGGGACCGCACCTCCTGAGCGAGGGCGGTGACCCTATCACCTTGGCATGGTGGTGAGGGATGAATTGGCGGGAGGGCCTCCGGCTGCTTGGCCCTCGCTGGCTGCCCCCCAGCCAAGCTGGTGGAAGCCTCTTAAGCATGGGTCACCACCATCTCTTCTTCGGGTAAGGAGGGAATAAGAGCTTGGTCACTTTCTCCCCTACACGCCTTGCTACTCACGCTCTTCTCCCCCATCCTGGCGCGCCAATCTGTTGCTGTCATATCACTTTTGAGGAGCGTCAGGAGACAGAAATGCTTGGTTGGCCTTCAAAGGGATGACAGTGATCGCCTCCTTCAGCCGGAAACCTGCAAGAAAAGTCCGGACCGGTGGTTCCGGCGGGGACCCTCCGACGCTCAAGTCAGCGATCTGGAGAACAGGAATGAATAATGTTGTGATGATTGGACAGAGCTTGAGCCCCCTACCTCAAGGGCTGGAGGCCTTTTATACCTGTTCGAGAATCCCTCTTACAATCCCTCCGTCGTGGTTAAGCCTCCTTCAGACGGTTGTTAACTTCTGGTCTTCAACGTGCCACAAAGTACGGGTCATGGGATTGATCGTAGGGCCACGCCCGT
Source organism: Calamus simplicifolius (assembly GCA_900491605.1). Classification (NCBI taxonomy): domain Eukaryota; kingdom Viridiplantae; phylum Streptophyta; class Magnoliopsida; order Arecales; family Arecaceae; genus Calamus; species Calamus simplicifolius. Next base: position 268,622 of record UESW01002119.1, on the reverse strand, counting down.
TGTTAGCGGCGCCGGGAGGGAGCACATCCACCGCGCGTGTAGCCGGGCGTGCTCGTGGTGACGTAGTCCACCATTCTCGATGGAAGTGGACCACGTAGCTTGAACGTGGGTGATTGCCGCCGGGCCGATGCCGAGACCGACGTCGGGGCTGACATCGAAGCCGACACCGACATCGTGACCAAGGCCTAGACTGGATGTGGCCGACGAGGAGGCTGAGGTAGGCCGTGGCCAACACGGAGGTCGAGATGGGCCATGGCCGACACGGGGGTCGAGACGGGCCGTGACCGACACGGAGGTCGAGATGGGCCGTGGCCGACGCCGACACCGTGACCAAGGCCTAGACTGGCTGTGGCCGACGAGGAGGTCGGGGTGGGCCGTGGCCGACACGGAGGTCGAGATGAGCTATGGCCGACGCCGACACCATGACCAAGGCCTAGACTGGCTATGGCCGACGAGGAGGTCGGGGTGGGCCGTGGCCGACACAGAGGTCGAGGTGGGCCGTGGCTGACGCCGATACCGTGACCAAGGTCGAGACGGGCCGTGGCCGACGAGGAGGTCGAGATGGGCCGTGGCCGACGCCGACACCGTGACCAAGGTCGAGACGGGCCGTGGCCGACGAGGAGGTCGGGGTGGGCCGTGGTCGACACGGAGGTCGAGATGGGCCGCGGCCGACATGGAAGTCGGGGTAAGCCGTGTTAAGCCCAATCGCCAAGGAATTGGCCCGCATGTTCTTTGACCCGATCGGCCATATCAATACGCATTCTTGGTTTATGTTTTCATGTAAAAATCATTTATACTAAGATCTTGGCTATTATGTTTATTAAAGAAAATCCTTTAATGGATCTTACAGGGGAAAGAGGGTTGACGGAAGAGGAGCTGGGGAGGCTGGACGAGGGTAAGATGGCGGTCGGCGGGGAGAGAGAGTGCGCGATGTGCCTGAGGAGATGGAGGAGGGGCAGGCGGCGCGGGTGCTGCCGAGTTGCGGCCACGCTTTCCACCGCGCCTGCGCCGAGGCCTGGCTCCAAGCCCACGCGATCTGCCCCCTCTGTAGGGCCCTCCTCTATCCCCCTCCTCTCCCTCCCTCCCAACCCCAACCCATGCCCGTCTCCTTCATGAATAATGAGCCTGATTATACTCTCTTCACGATCACTGGCAGTATATTATTTTTCTTGGTAAATATATTAATTCTTTCTGCAATCGTATAGCTTGCGTTGTTTCTGCAATCATCGCTTTTTTGGGGAATAAACGATGTTGTTGTGTTGTAAGAAATTCTTTATTTTTTATTCGAGAGCTAGTTTTTTTATCTAGCTTGTTTTCTCTTTTATTTATTTATTTATTGTGTCTGTGTCTTGGTTGATTCCTAAGGATCCGTTTGGATGGGAGGGAATGAAAGGAAGAATTTGAAAGACCAAAATATTCTCTCTATATTTATATCATTTTGACGGTTCATTCTCTAGTCTAGGATTTTTCTTCTCCTTCAACTTGCTGCCGCCTTTCGTTGCCTTTCTTCGTCACCGAGCAATCGTTACGAGGTATGTGTTCAACCCTTCTCGTCCTTTGCCGTTCGCTACCTTAGTTATCCTCTCTTAATCTTCCTTTTAGTTTTACTTTATTTTATTTTCTTCCAACTTATTCTTGCGGTGTGGAGAGATTTGAACGAACTAGTTCTGTTACATTCTATAATTTGCTAATGTACAACGATGTCCAATATATTGGATAGAAGAAGCATTTACTTCTCGAATGGCATGGTCTAACATCATCCATTTCTATGCACTGTTTCGACTACCTAAAACAAGTAAGACAATCACAGCCCTTGGTCTTATCTGATGGATGATAGTTCCATCGTTTGATCCAAGGTTCTGGGCGAATGGGGGTGGCATTGACAAACATTTGGATCTGGCCGTGGTCCTTGTGGTGGACCCGAATGTGGAGTCCATAAACTAATTATAGAGTCATAAGGACATGATCTTATCTTTATATTTGTTTAAGATGCTTAGCTGTTTGTAATTACTCTCTAATTGTAGTCCTCGGCGGCCACTTGAGGCTAGATCTTTTGGTGGTTTAAAAAATAGGAAAAACTATTTGATTCACCCCCTAATTAAAAGATTAGTTACTTTGAGTATATAGAAATTTTGAGGACTTCAACTAAGTATGTTGCTTATTTTAAGCTAGTAAATATTTTGAATTCTCAAACTTAGTATAAGTTTTTCTAACTTGCATCAGCTCAAAAATAAACATTGATAAAAAAATTAAACTTTGATAATTATATTTATTTTAATGATACCATATGCAACTATAAATATTACTGGTTTCTGCATCAGGGTCTACATGTGTTAATAATGAAAGTCTAGTAATCAGAGGCAATAAACCTAATAAGGCACAAGCAATTAGTGAAACATGAAAAACTTGAATTTTCACAATTAGTGAAACATGGCAACTAGTTCTTTATATTGAATAAATATCTAGTAAAAAATGAAACTGTGCAGGTATGTCTACGAAACTAATATGGCTTTTTGAGTTCTCCCTTGTTTTAGCTTATTAGCACAAATTGCCCACTTATGAATTGAGTTCCTTTGATATCTTGAAAAATATTCTAAGATTTTAATTTCTTATTAGATGTTGTTTCTAGGATTTATTTGAGTTAGTTCTATATATTTGGGTTAGGTTTATAATTATTGCATAAATAGGTTTATAATTATTGCAAAACCTATTTATTCCAAAATTAGGGAATCTTATCACAATAATGCTAAAATAAATGAAATAATTATTCCATCTTTATTACACTTTAAATTTCCATTTACAAAGAAAAATTCCTCTTAAATTTAAAAGGATTCCTCCTCTATTAATAGCAATTTCATACTAGAAATGATCTTTTTACATTGATGATAGATACCAAACCATAACCTTTCCTAATTTTTTTGGTTGTCCAACTGTTTGGTCCTGCTAGTCGATATTAGAGAGGATCACGATTCCTCTTTGATTGATTGTAATTTTTTTGCTTATTCCATCTACTTAGATTTTTATTTTTTTTGGACCGGACTAAATGATAGGATATGCAATTAGAATTAGAGAACATTCTCCCGTATTAGGTACCTTATATGCAACTACATAATAATTATGTGCTATCATCCATGGTGCATATAAGAAGCAGTGCTATTGTCTCCTCCAATATTAAAGAACATATTACTTAAGTAGAACAACGATCATATTATTGATGATTGAGTTGCTCAAATAAAATGATGGATGAACGAGGTATAGGCCGATTTCCATATATTATAATATATTTATATAGGTTTATTAAATGCAATGTATAATATATTATATATATATTATAATCTATATTATTATGTGATATAATATTATAATATCATATATTCTTTTCAATCATTTTAGTTATTTTTTAAAAAATATTATTTATAATGAAAATATAAAATAATTTTTATTTTTACTTATCAAATGTAATTTTTAGAGATAAAAAAGAAATAAAAAGTATTATTAAAAAAAATAAAAAAAAAAAATACTCTCAAAATCTAAACGCAGCCTAAATAATTCTGTTTAATTAGCGTCTAACTTTGGGCTCAAATATCATCAAGAATAACAATCCAAATGGAGAAATAAAAATTCCTCCACACACTAGGATCAAAATTGATCCATACCTTATTTTCTTTTTCTAATCCGGCTTAATACAGTGCCCAAAAATCACTCAAAAGGGCCTCATGAGCCGACCCAGCAAGGCCCAAACCAAAACAGGCCCAACAGGGCCTTCCCTGTTTCCTTTTTTTATTTCCCTCTCTCCGAACCAGGGGAGACCCATGCCGGTGCCTAGGGCCGCCACCGACCAATCACCGGCAGCCCGCCGCCGACGACCGGTCTAGAGTTAGTCGCCGCCGCCGCGGCTGTGCCTCCCCCCTCTCTCTTTCTCCCTCTTTCTCTCTTTCTCCTGGCTGTGCCTCTCTCTCTTTCTCCCTCTTTCTCTCATGCGCGGCTTCTCACTGTGCCAGTGGCACGTCCGGCCACCACTGCCGGCCGGACGCTCGCCCGGCGCCGATGGGGGTCGCCGGCCGCCCCCCAGGCCCGGCGAGGCAGCAAGCATGCCACCGGGTCTGGACCAACCTGGGAGCCGAATCGGCTCCTATTCAAAGAAGGGCCACCATGGCCCTCTCCTCCCTCTTTTCCATCCCATATCGGATGCCGCCTTCAATGCCGGTGGGGCCGTCGGCCACTGCTCAGGCCCTACGAGGCGACGGGCACGCCTCTGCTTCGACAAGCACGCCGTCTGGTTCGACGGACACATCGCCGTCTGGTTCGACGGACATGTCGTCGGGCCTGAACCAAGATCGACATAGTGCCGCCATAGCCCCTGCTTCGATAGTGCCGCTATAGCCCCGGCTTCGATTGTGGCTCCCTCTCTCTTAGTTCTCTCTCTGGCATAGGCAGGAGCTTACCAGTTGAGGATTCGGGCGAGGATGAAAGGCAGGGTCTGCCTGTATCCTTCTTAAAAGCCAACGAAGAAGGTGACATTCGGAAATCCAATCGTCATGCTGAGATCGAAAATTCAGTCATCATGCCGAGAACTTAAACATCGGAAAAAAAAAAAAAAATTCAGTTGCCAGATATCTTCACAATTAATTACCGGGCGTTACAGGTATTTTCTATAGGAGCCCATTACAACACCAAAGTTGCGGGGCTTAAAATCCTCATCTTCTAACCGATAACTTTGCCTGACATCGTTTCCGTATGCTAATTACTTTTCCAAAATCTAAAGCTTTACAGAGAATCGCCAGTAAACATAATGAATCACGAACACAGCTTTCCTCCAGCTCTCCAGTACTTTAGAATATAATTCGAAGCCTCTTTTTAAAAAAAATCGACCAAGATACGCAAGTGAATAGCATTAATAAAAAGAGGAATCAAGCAACATCAAGAAAAAGAGCACAAATACGAACATAGCACCGAGATCTGAAGGGACAAAAAATAAAAATATAAAAAAATCCATTAGAAAATTCTAAACTAGTTCTCGAAATAATAAGAAGAAAGGATAAAGAATCTCACACATCACAACAAATACGATACAAGTTATATCAATGGAGAAAGATATAATAGAGTGTCAGGCGCAAGAAGGGGACTGGGACGACTGGGGTTGGAGTTGGGGTTGGGGTTGGGAGGGAGGGGAGGAGGGGTATGGAGGCGTTCCCTACAAAGAGGGCATGTTGGGTGGTCTTGGAGCCAGGCATCGGCGCAGGAGCGGTGGAAGGCGTGGCGGCAACCCGGCAGCACCCGCGCCGCCTGCCCTTCCTCCATCTGGTCCAGGCACACCACGCACTCTCCCCCGCCCCCGACCCCCATCTTCCTCTCCTCCACCGTTATCCCTCTTCCTCCATCCTTCTCTGCCGCCGCCTGAGCTGCCGCTGCCGCCTCCGCCGTCTCTGCATGCTCCCGGGGCATCTTGCACCACAGAAAATACAAATGCAGCAAATACGCCACGGTCATCGCCACGCACGACAGAAACAGTAAAGAAAATACTAGAAATGACATCCGCACCATCTCCCTTTTCTCCCTCTCCTCTATCCAGAGCTCGCTTTGCTTTGCTTTGCTTTGCTTACCTTCTTCAATTCCTGTGGGTATATAGCAGTGAGGGACCCGCATTACACGGTTTTTTTCTTTTTGGCGCTTGCGTTCATGCGATGGATCCAGCGTACGTACCCATTCGTCCAACCGGGACGCAAGAGTCGCGTCCTCTCGCAAATAGAATAGAATATGTAAGTGGGTCGAGATTTTAGGCCCAGCCCAGCAAAAGCCTAAGAAAAGTATGGAAAACCCATTTCTCAAATTGCTCACGAGCTTATGTATCACAGGGGCTATAATTAGAAGCAGTAACTTATGACCTAAAAATCCATTTATCCCTCCCAAGGAAAAGTCTTGCTGCTGCACCGTCTTTAATTATTACGAATAACGATGATAAATATAATACAAAATTTAGGATAATTATGGCCCTACGTGGATGACGGTGTCAGACGGTATGGCCCTGCTACGATGTAACGTTCTGAACGTGACGGGCATTTAAAGCAATTCATTTTTTTTAAAATTAGCGTGCGGACGAAAATGCACTTTCCCTCCATCCTAGCGTCATTTTACGTTGGATTTCATCTATACAAGAAGAACTCTTTCTTCCCCTTTCTTTCCCCTCGCTCTGGATTTCGGAAGCCTCACCGGAATCAGTTGAGCACGAACCGTCGCCCTCGCTCTGAGACTCTGGTCGAAAGAAAATATTTCAACTTCGAGGCTGGAATACCTAGCTACTGGAGTCTTTGTACAAAAACTTCTGGAGGAAATGTCGTCCGCAGCACAAAACATTCTTTCGTTATGAGGTTGTTGTGGTTTATAATCTTGACGATAGGGTTTTCTACTAGGGTGTCGTGGGTTTTCAACTAATGCTTTGTCTTAACGTTTTGAACTAGGGTGTCGTGGGTTTCAACAAGATAAGAGCGAATGGCAGCAAACACCCCAGGAGTACCTCGCCCCCCTCGTGAACAGAAACCATCAATGAAGAGATGGGGAAGCCAAATACTGCGACACCCTAGTACCAATGCTGCGATACCCGTGCTTAAAACTGACCACGGAGAGAATCCCCGCGACACCCCTGTGGAATTCGGCCGAAAATCATTCGCGACACCCCAGTTAAATCTCACGACACCCTAGCTTTAAGGCGACGACACCCGTGCTTACAAATGACCACGGAGAGAATCCAGTGACACCCCAGTGAAATTTGGCCGAAAATCATTCGCGACACCCCAGTTGAAATCTCACGACACCCTAGCTCTAAGGAGACGACACCCGTGCTTAAAATTGACCACGGAGAGAATCCCCGCGACACCCCTGTGGAATTCGGCCAAAATCATTCGCGACACCCCAGTTGAAATCTCACGACACCCTAGCTTTAGGGCGACGACACCCGTGCTTACAAATGATCACGGAGAAATCCCAGTGAAATTCGACGGAAAATCATTCGCGACACCCCAGTTGAAATCTCACGACACCCTAGCTTTAAGAAACGACACCCTTACTTAAAACTGACCACATAGAGAGTCCCCGCGACACCCTAGTTCGAATTCGATCGTAAATCCTTCGCGACACCCCAGTTGAAATCTCACGACACCCTAGCTTTAGGGTGACGACACCCATGCTTACAAATGACCACGGAGATAATCCCAGCGACACCCCAGTGGAATTCGGTCGAAAATCATTCGCGACACCCCAGTTGAAATCTCACGACACCCTAGCTCTAAGGAGACGACACCCGTGCTTAAAACTGACCACGGAGAGAATCCTAGTGACACCCTAGTTCGAATTCGGCCGTAAATCCTTCGCGATACCCCAGTTGAAATCTCACGACACCCTAGCTTTAGGGCGATGACACCCGTGCTTACAAATGACCACTGAGAGAATCCCAGCGACACCCCAGTGGAATTCGGCCGAAAATCATTCACGACACCCAGTTAAATCTCACGACACCCTAGCTCTAAGGAGATAACACCCATGCTTAAAACTGACCACGGAGAGAATCCCGTGACACCCCTGTGGAATTCGGCCAAAAATCATTCGCGACACCCCAGTTGAAATCTCACGACACCCTAGCTTTAGGGCAACGACACCCATGCTTACAAATGACCACGAAGAGAATCCCAGCGACACCCCAGTGGAATTCGGCCGAAAATCATTCGCGACACCCCAATTGAAATCTCACGATACCCTAGCTCTAAGGAGACGACACCCGTGCTTAAAACTAACCACGGAGAGAATCCCCGTGACACCCCTGTGGAATTCGGCCAAAATCATTCGCGACACCCCAGTTGAAATCTCACGACACCCTAGCTTTAGGGCGACGACACCCATGCTTACAAATGACCACGGAGAGAATCCCAGCGACACCCCAGTGGAATTCGGCCGAAAATCATTCGCGACACCCCAGTTGAAATATTACGACACCCTAACTTTAAGGAAACGACACTCATACTTAAAACTGACCACATAGAGAAATCCCCGCGACACCCTAGTTCGAATTCGGCCAAATCCTTTGCGACACCCCAGTTGAAATCTCACGACACCCTAGCTTTAAGGAAACGATACCCTTACTTAAAACTGACCACATAGAGAGTCCCCGCGACATCCTAGTTCGAATTTGGCCGTAAATCCTTCGCGACACCCCAGTTGAAATATCACGACACCCTAGCTTTAAGGAAACGACACCCTTACTTAAAACTGGCCACATAGAGAGTCCCCGCGACACCCTAGTTCGAATTCGGTCGTAAATCCTTCGCGACACCCCAGTTGAAATCTCACGACACCCTAGATTTAGGGCGACGACACCCATACTTACAAATGACCACGGAGAGAATCCCAGCGACACCCCAGTGGAATTCGGTCGAAAATCATTCGCGACACCCCGGTTAAAATCTCACGACACCCTAGCTCTAAGGAGACGACACCCGTGCTTAAACTGACCACGGAGAGAATCCCAGCGACACCCTAGTTTGAATTCGGCCGTAAATCCTTCGCGACACCCCAGTTGAAATCTCACGACACCCTAGCTTTAAGGAAACGATAACCTTACTTAAAACTGACCACATAGAGAGTCCCGCGACACCCTATTTCGAATTCGGTCGTAAATCCTTCGCAACACCCCAGTTGAAATCTCACGACACCCTAATTTAGGGCGACGACACCCATACTTACAAATAACCACTGAGAGAATCCCAGCGACACCCCAGTGGAATTCGATCGAAAATCCTTCACGACACCCCAATTGAAATCTCACGACACCCTAGCTTTAAGGAGACAACACCCTGCTTAAAACTGACCACGGAGAGAATCCCAGCGATACCCTAGTTCGAATTCGGCCGAAAATCCTTCGCGACATCCCATTTGAAATATTACGACACCCTAGCTTTAAGGAAATGACACCCATACTTAAAACTGACCACATAAAGAGTCCCCGCGACACCCTAGTTCAAATTCGGCCATAAATCCTTCGCGACACCCCAGTTGAAATCTCACGACACCCTAGCTTTAAGGAAACGACACCCTTACTTAAAACTGACCACATAGAGAGTCCCCGGTGACACCCTAGTTCGAATTCGGCCATAAATCCTTGTGACACCCCAATTGAAATATCACGACACCCTAGCTTTAAGGAAACGACACCCTTACTTAAAACTGACCACATAGAGAGTCCCGCGACCCTAGTTCGAATTGGCCGTAAATCCTTCGCGATACCCCAGTTAAAATCTCACGACACCCTTGCTTTAGGGCGACGACACCCGTGCTTACAAATGACCACGAAGAGAATCCCAGTGACACCCCAGAGGAATTCTGCTGAAAATCATTCGCGACACCCCAGTTGAAATCTTACGACACCCTAGCTCTAAGGAGACGACACCCGTGCTTAAAACTGACCACAGAGAGAATCCCAGCGACACCCTAGTTTGAATTCGGCAGTAAATCCTTCGCGACACCCCAGTTGAAATCTCACGACACCCTAGCTTTAAGGAAACGACACCTTTACTTAAAACTGACCACATAGAGAGTCCCCGGCGACACCCTAGTTCGAATTCGGCCGTAAATCCTTCGCACACCCTAGTTGAAATATCACGACACCCTAGCTTTAAGGAAACGACACCCTTACTTAAAACTACCACATAGAGAATCCTCACAACACCCTAGTTCGAAATCGGCCGTAAATCCTTCGCGACACCCCAGTTGAAATCTCACGACACCCTAGCTTTAAGGCGACAACACCCATGCTTGAACAAGGCGGGAATTTGACGTCACCCTAGTACTAATTCGACGACACCCTAGTAACTCAGCCATGCCATCTTTTCGAGAAAAGTTACAAAACGTGGGCAGTTCCTATGGTTTGCGGGTCACTGTGATGTGATCGTGGCAATCCGGGTGTCCTTTCGTATTTCTTGAGGTCGGCATAAACCCTAGAAAAAGCGCTCATTCGTCTGTTGCTCGAGAAGCCATCCTTTTGCTCAAGAAGCCATCCTTCGTCTCTTGCTCGAGAAGCTACTGGTCTCCTTTTCCCTCCTAAATTTCTTCCATAGTTCATTCTTCCGTATACTTCATTTATGGAGATGAGTGCTTTCGTTTGTGGACGAAGACCGCGAACAAAGAAGAAGCAAACGAAGAAAATGGCGGAACAATGCAAGGACATGGTTCTTCGTTCGAATGAGGATGTGGCTCCTTTAGGTATGTTTATCACTATGTTAAAATATATGACATCCTCTCTTAAAATTTCATGACAAGTATGTCTTCTGTCTTACCCCCTATTTAGTTGACAATAAAATTGTTCCAGTCCCCCCAGTGAAGGCTTCCCAGCTGTTTAAGAATAGCTGCAGGCCGGCCGTATACGTTCAGAAGGTTTGGAAGATGGGGTTCACTAGACGGCATACAAAACTTATTCGAAGGACCCCATTTGGTGCCTTCGTCGATATGCAGACGTTCACAGTCGATGGGCGACTGCTAGCAGACATCATAAGATGTCACAATGGAGGCGATGAGTTCATTTTCTGCAGAAAGTCAGTTCTATTCAGTGCCGACAAAATCGCACTCATTCTTGGACTTCCAGCTCATGGGAAGAAGATCGACACGTCCAGCCTATTGTTCAATGGAAGGTTGTTCAGACGGTTTGGCCAGGGTTTAGATCTTCGCCAAGAAGGTTTGGAGAAGTTAATATTTCAACTCCGATCATCTAAGGAACAGGAGGATGTCGAGGACGCCGTCTGACTTTGGATTGCATACATGTTGGCCATGTTTTTGGCTCCAAAGTCTAATCAGAGATGTCCACGGTATCTCATCCAGCACTTGGATGACTTAAGTCAACTGGATAGCATCGACTGGGCTTCGGCATTGAAGGAGTTGATTGTTATGGCTCTCCCAGAAATAGCTGCTTGCTTGCGTTCCGAGGAGCCGGTCTACTCAAAGAATGCAAAAAAAGTTAGGAGGCAGCCTACCCTGTTCGGATGCTCGCAGGACTGGTGGTAAGGATTATTGAGACGCATAAGTAGTGTTCTTACTATAATTTTTTTTAATATTATATTATTTAATATCCAAAAAATATCATGTTCATGCGTTGTTCCTCAAGCATACATCAATGCGAGAACCAGCATACCCTAATAAACTGCCCCGGCTGTTGAAGTGGTATGACCACCAAATGAAGATCCAATCGGTTCGGGTTGCCGACTTGCAGCCTCACGACTTGGTAAGCTAGTACATTGCTCCATTGCTCTGACCATAATTTTCAACTTCATGCGTCAATATGTTCATTTAATATTAATTTGTTATCAACTTGCGTTGCAGAAGGAGGGAGCTACTGTACCACTGTCAGGAGAGCGCTGGCTTCTCACTCAGCAGAATGTAGCATCCCCTCAACCAATAGATACATGTGCCCCTTAACCAACGGATAGCTGCGCAGGATGTCTCGTAGGTTTCCGCCTTTTGGGTGTCGCCGCGCAAGAGCTAGGGAGTCGTTAGCCAAGAGCTAGGGTGTCGTCGCACTAAAATCTTCGGTGTCCGCTCGCGAGTACTGGGATGTCGTAGGTTTCCGCCTTTCGGGTATCCCCGCGCAAGAGCTAAGGAGTCGCTAGCCATGAGCTGGGGTGTCGTCGCGCTAAAATCTTCGATGTCCGTTCGTGAGTACTGGGATGTCTCGTAGGTTTTCGCCTTTCGGGTGTTGCCGTGCAAGAGCTAGGGAGTCGCTAGCCAGGAGCTGGGCTGTCGTCGCGCTAAAATCTTCGGTGTCCGTTTGCGAGTACTGGGATGTCTCGTAGGTTTCTGCCTTTCGGGTGTCACACGCAAGAGCTAGGGAGTCGTTAGCCAAGAGCTGGGGTGTCGTCGAGCTAAAAGCATTCATTTTACTGAAATAGACACCATATTTTGAAAGCACTTCATTTGCGACCAAGACACCCTAGTTTAAAAGTTACGACACCCGTGTTTTATATATGCTCCTGTGTAAGTTGACTCAATACATAAGCATCAAATTCGTCCATCAAAGCTTCGGAAGGTGGTACGCTTCTCTCCATGTCCTCTTCGGTATTAATTGACTGCAAACAAGTCTGCCTGATGCTTGAAGCAGCTCTTTCCTTGACCTGATTTTTTCTTGATCTTTTTGACTTCTTCTCGACTCCACTCTTTAATCTGTTCTCTCTTGGGCGACCTTTCGTCCTAATTTGTTCAGGATCTTGAATTACAAGCTCTGTACGTGGTTAAGCTGCGTAGTTGGCATCCACGGCAATTTTGAATATAGGTGTTAGACCATCATCACTACATTAAATGCATCTTCAGACATGAAGGCTATTTCTTCGAGCTTCATCATCCGATGACTCAGCAAACTATATCTACAATCATTAACATAATATTAACGAAAACAAATATTAAGACATTTCAATTAAAAAATTATCACTGTGTACCGTGATTTTTGTGTGCTTTTATCATAACCTTCAGTATTGCAGTCGAATTCATCGAATTGGTATTTCATGTCCTTGCACCATCTCTTCAAGAAGTATTTATCTGGTAAACGAAATACGTCACTTTGATGAAGAACCAACAAGGCATGCCTACACAGGTACCCCTTGAACTGAAAGGATCGGCACTGGCATTGGACATCCTCAATATTTCTATGTATGACACGATATAATCTTTGATCATCTCCTTGCCGATTCCATCGACTTCAATCCTTTCATACGACTTAACGGAATATACACAATTGTTGCCAGCTTCCTTGATCAATTTTGTATTTAATGCAGCCATTTCAAGGATCTCATTCTGAAATTTTTTGAAAATGTGCCTTGTATACCTTCCTGTAGCTTGTCTCTCAAAAGGTGATGATGTCTTTAGGAAAGCAATCGTTTGCAACGTCCTATTATCTTCCTCATTTTTGGCCTCGTATCTTTTTTCCAAGGCATCTTCGTACTTACTTATGAACTCCGTTAGTGTTGTCTTCGAATTTATAAACCCATCGAAGAAGTGATTAATGCCCTCGCTCCTTTGTGAAGATGACATCTCTGTTCAAAATTTTGTCAACATAAAAAAAGTGTTTAACGCGAACATGAACCAAAGACAATGACATACAAACCTGCGAAGAATGTATCCTTTAGGTAAATTGGGACCCATTTAACCCGACATTCGTAAAGGACATTGAACCAATCTATAGACTTGCATTCTTTATATTTCTCCATAACATGTGCCCACCTTTCCTCGAATGACTGTATGGTCAATGAATCATATATCGCCTCATCGAAATCAACCATAAACTTGGGATTTGCCGTACAAATGTGGCCAATCTTTTCAGGTATCTTCTTCAATATATGCCAAAGACAAAATCAATGTCGTGTGTTAGGAAAAACTTCTTTGACAGCAGCCTCGATTGCCTGTCTTGGTCAGTTATTATGGCAATAGGTGCTTGACCATCATTTGCATCCAGCCATGCCTGAAAAACCCATTTATATCTCAGTACTCTCATCAGACAACAATGCGCATCCAAGCAAGGTGGACTGTCCATGATGGTTGACCCCGATGAATGGACAAAAAGGCATTTGATATCTGTTTGTCAAGTACGTTGAGTCAAAGCTTAGAACATCACCGAAGTATGTGCATGCCAATCTTGACCTTGGATGAATCCAGAAGACAGACCTCAGATGACCATTATCATTGAGGTCTAAGGTATAGAAGAAATTGGGATTTCTGAGTTGCATTTCGGTGAAATGAATTACCATCGACTGAGCATCTCCTTCTTTCAGCTTAGACTGACGTTCGCGACAAATGAAGTTACGAGCATCCTTCTCGGTGAAATCCAATTGTCTTCTGCCCCCTTTTCTCCTTGCTATGGCAGAGTATATCTGAGTCGTCGGAACATTCATGGCATGTAAATTGCTGATCTCTACCTTCTCTGGTGTGCTGATCCTCCTATGCGACCGTAGATAACCAGTTGATGTTATGGACATCCCATGGTTATATTCTAGAGAAACCTCATCCAATATCCACTTACCACTTGTAGCATTCAGTCTTGCTTTTATGGATGCCATATAATCAACTTTCCCAGTATCCCTATGATTCATACTCTTCTCTGTTTTTCTAGATTTTCCTTACCTCCAACACGCCAGGTGCTTGAAGCAAAGTAATTTTTTGTTGTTGGCCCTGCTACACACTATTGTGATTCCAAAACCAACTCGTCTCGCGTATCCATTGTAGAACGTATATACATCATCTGCTGAATTGAATTCCATTCCAGTTTGAGGAACTACAGTATCATCCACAGCATTTGGAGCGACGGGTGAAGGTGCACGGCCGGGAGTGTTATCGATTTCTTTCCGATCTACAATTTCAGCATCAACTGTGAAAATATAGGCACAATCATGAACAATGATATCCATAGATTTAGTTGTCAATATATGCTGACAAAGGATTAGGATTTAGGACACGAAGGTTAAAACAATATGACACCCCAGTTATCATCTGACGACACCCTAGCTTTAAGGCGACGACACCCGTGGGTTCACTGTTAATGCACATGTGTCGTAGCATTGGTGCTAGGGTATCGTGAGATTTCAACTGGGGTGTCGCGAAGGAGTTTCGGCCGAATTCGACAAGGGGTGTCGCGGGGGTTCTCTCCGTGATCAGTTCTAAGCACGGGTGTCGTCACCTTAAAGCTAGGGTGTCGTGAGCTTTCAACTGGGGTGTCTCGAAGGAGTTTCGGCCAAAATCCAATTGTCCTGGGGTGTCGCGGGGATTCTCTGCGGGTCAGTTCTAAGCACGGGTGTTATGGCATTGGTGCTAGGGTGTCGTGAAATTTCAACTGGGGTGTCGCAAGGAGTTTCGGCCAAAATCCAATTCTCCTAGGGTGTCGCGGGGATTCTCTGCGCGGTCAGTTCTAAGCACGGGTGTCGTGGCATTGGTGCTACGGTGTCATGAGGTTTCAAGTGGGTATCGCGAAGGATTTTTAGCCGAATCCAAATCATCCTTGGGTGTCGTGAGGTTTCCTCTTGGGACGTCGTAAAACTTACTACGGTAACTGGTATTTGGCTTCCCGAAACTCTCTTCTGTTCCCCATCCCCCGAAACTCATCGAGGGGGGGACGCGATGCTTCGATTTCTTCGAACCGCCCACAGAGATGGTGGCACGTGGCAATCGAAACACCCGCCAGGAGTACCTTAAATATGGATGGGGGAATGCCATCGTTCATCACCTTTTCAGCTGATCTTCCAAATTTTGTATACTGATATGGCTTCTAGAGCAAGGGGCGATCGACTGCCCCCTTGGGAGCCGCCGCAGAACAGTAAGCATCGATTTGGAGGTCTTTGCAGAGTCGCTCGCAAACAGCGAGCGACTCCACAGGCGGCCAAACAATACATGGCCGTTTCAACGAGACAGATCGAGGTCCTGCGTCGGGCCAACAGCCGGCTGGAGGGGCAAGTAGAGTCCCTCCAGCCCAGATCGCTGAGTTAGCCCCGCAGCATGGGGGGAGCTCGGTAGCGACCGAAGCAGATGACAAGCCCCAGTGAGAGCTCATGTACTTTTTTCTTTTCTTTCTGTCTTCTCTTATTTTTGTGATGAATAAAAATAAATTTTCGTAACTTGGGTGTCGCGGGCCTTCTCGCCATGGTCAGTTATAACCACGGGTGTCGTCAGATGAGAGCTAGGGTGTCAAAGTTTCAACTGGGGTATCACGAACGACGACAGCACCGACTCAGGCTATTAACGACACCCCAGTTCTCATCTAACGATACCCTAGCTTTAAGGCGATGACACCGATGACGTGACTGTTAAAGCGGGGTGTCGCGGGGATTGTTCTCTATACGGGGTGTCGCGGGCCTTCTCGCCGAGGTTAGTTATAACCATGGGTGTTGTCAGATGAGAGCTAGGGTGTCATGAAGTTTCAACTGGGGTGTCGCGAATGACGACAGCACCGACTCAGGCTATTAACGACACCCCAGTTCTCATCTGACGACACCCTAGCTTTAAGGCGACGACACCGATGACGTGACTATTAAAGCGGGGTGTCGCGATGATTGTTCTTCATACGGGGTATCGCGGGCCTTCTCGTCGTGGTCAGTTATAACCACGGGTGTCGTCAGATGAGAGCTAGGGTATCGTGAAGTTTCAACTGGGGTGTCGCAAACGACGATAGCACCGACTCAGGCTATTAACGACACCCCAGTTCTCATCTGATGACACCCTAGCTTAAGGCGATGACAACGATGACGTGACTGTTAAAGCGGGATGTCGCGAGGATTGTTCTCCATACGGGGTGTCGTGGGCCTTCTCGCCGTGGTCAGTTATAACCACGGGTGTTGTCAGATGAGAGCTAGGGTGTCATGAAGTTTCAACTGGGGTGTCGCGAACGACGATAGCACCGACTCAGGCTATTAACGACACCCCAGTTCTCATCTGACGATACCCGAGCTTTAAGGCGATGACACCGATGACGTGACTGTTAAAGCGGGGTGTCGCGGGGATTGTTCACCATACGGGGTGTCGCGGGCCT
Organism: Calamus simplicifolius; assembly: GCA_900491605.1. Lineage (NCBI taxonomy): Eukaryota > Viridiplantae > Streptophyta > Magnoliopsida > Arecales > Arecaceae > Calamus > Calamus simplicifolius. Next base: position 252,082 of record UESW01002119.1, on the reverse strand, counting down.
TCTCGCCGTGGTCAGTTATAACCACGGTGTCGTCAGATGAGAGCTAGGGTATTGTGAAGTTTCAACTGGGGTGTCGCGAACGACGACAGCACTGACTCAGGCTATTAACGACACCCTAGTTCTCATCTGACGACACCCTAGCTTTAAGGCGACGACACCGATGACGTGACTGTTAAAGCGGGGTGTCGCGGGGATTGTTCTCCATACGGGTGTCGCGGGCCTGCTATCCAGCGTCATTTATAAGCTGACACACCCTTTATAGCAGTTAAAGACACCCCATAGAACAAGCTACGACACCTCAGAAAGCAACATACGAAGATCGCGAAGGTTATAAGCATGTGTGTCATAGCATTGTAACTAAGGTGTCGCGAAGCTTTTCTCCAGCATTCGTTTGGAGCACGGGTGTCCTAGGCTTATAACTACGGTGTCTTAACAGTACATCAGGGGTGTCGTAGCTTTAACGACGACACTAGAGCTATATGGACAGGAAAATAGGGATATAGGCCGAACCACTCTGACGACACCCCAGTTCATGAGGTATAACATCCTAGTTAAAACAGTTATGACATTCGTGCTTACAAAATAGTAAACTCTAAACAGTTGACTCCCAGAATGTCATAACTGTTTGTTCTAAGGAAGTTACCGCGCATTAAACGGTTTAGTGATGCATTAACTAACTCTAACCAGAAAAAACAGTTGGTGTAATAAAGGAGCTTTACAAAGAAGTGGGAAGAAGGACTTTTACTTCGTGCTGCGGACGACATTTCCTCCAAAGTTTTTGTACAAAGACTCTAGTAGCCAGGTATTCCAGCCTCGAAGCTGAAATATTTTCTTTCGACCGGAGTCTCAGCGAGGGCGACGGTTCGTGCTCAACTGATTCCGGTGAGGCTTCCGAAATCCAGAGCGAGGGGGAAGAAAGGGGAAGAAGAGTTCTTCTTGCACAGATGAAATCCAACGTAAAATGGTGCTAGGATGGAGGGAAAGGCATTTTCGTCGCACGCTAATTTTAAAAAAAAAGCGAACTGCTTTAAATGCCCATCACGTTCAGAACGTTACATCGTAGCAGGGCCATACCGTCCGGCACCGTCATCCACGTAGGCTCCACGGGACCAAACAGAAGAGGCGGTACAGCCCACGTAGGCCTTGCTGCACCGGGGGCGGTGTACAAGACTTTTCCTTCATGACAGATGCGGCATTGGAGGAGGACGAGGGGGAGGAAAAGGGCGTGTTGGGTGAGCTCGAATTCAAGCCTTCGNTTGATGTGTTACTAGCACATTTCTCAACAAAAAAAATTGTTCTCTCAAAGGCCGAATGACTCCACAAAAACTATCTAGCTTTGTCACATATACCTACATGTTAAAAAGACTGTTAATGGATATCTTCTATAATTCTTTTGCTCATATTTTATATACTTAATTAAAAAAATTATTGTTGATATACCCAATTAAAAAAATTATAAATTTGTATGTTCAATTAAAAAAAATATGCTTTAGTTATTATTGATGGTCATCATGATTCTATCAAGTGATCATTAACTGTCTTTAAAAATATATGATGCTCCATAAAAATAAAAAAAAAACCTTAAGACCTAACACATAAGGTTGGTTGCGGCTATAGCTTATTGTATAACTAACCTCTCCAAATGATTAGTAATGTATTTTATAACTAACAATTTTAGTTATTGATTTATACCCTGAAATTCAAATAATAATTTTAACAATTTTACTAATTGAATCCGCTAACGCGCATGACCTCTTTCCCTCCCCTGCGTGTTGAAGCATCCTTTAATGGAATTCTCCACGGTCATATGAACCGAGCAAAAAATTTAAATAGGCTCGAATGAAAAAAGGTCATGTCGTATGGTCTTTGTAAGGCCATTCTATCATGCCTTAGACCCTAGCGTCGGTCTGGATCATGACAATCCGCCGCATAAAAATATGCAAGGCATCTTAAAATATAATTTAACTAATCAATGGTCCAAGTATATATTAAAAAAAATTATGTTTCAACAACTAAATGAGAGGAACCTCAAGTTCAAGACTTTGATCAAATAGAGTTTACTACAGATCAAGGACTAGCAAAATCAAAGAATTGAAGATCTAGCAAAAGAAACTAATTAACTGAAAGGATAAGTACTGCATCTACCCATGATCCCTCTTCAGTTCTTTGAATCTCAAAAGAAAATATGAGATGTTTTATGAGATCATGCTTAATAAGAAACTAATCATGAATTAATCAATTTAAATTTTAAATTATTTAATCAACATATTTACATATCAATATTTAATGCTTCATGTGCACATCATACTAGCTACGGCTTCATATTATCAAATTTCATATAATCAATATCATGTTATCCATTTTTCGTGTTATCTTTTTCATGTCATCAGTGTTCTGTTTTATCAGTAATACATGTCTTAAGGCATTCATGCTATCTATATTTCATGTTAGTAATAGTATAAGTTATCAGTGTCTCATGATAATATATGTCGGCATTCCATGTTTTCAGTAATACATATCAACGGCTATTCATGTTATCAGGAATTCATGCTATCAAAATTTCATGTCATAAGGAATTTGTGTTATCAGGACTTTATGTTATCAGAAGTTTATACTCTATGGTCATAGACTATAGCCACATGTATCCCCTGTGAAGGTAAAAGTACCATATTTAACCCTGTAGATGGGGACAGAACTCCGGTGTCGAATATAGTATCGGAGTCATGACATAGTTAGAAGTCCATAATCTTAGTAATCAACACTATTAATAATAGTAACAGAAGCAAATTCATTAATCATAGCTTGCGAAAGAATTTTAGTTAAATATCATTAGTCATTGCAGATATTTAATTAATTAATTTATGTTTGGTCAACTTACCTCAGCTAGCTAGTTCAAAAACATGATTTCAGGAATGTGAGATGAAACCCAGTTGGACGCATGTGTTGGAAGAAGTCCCAATGTGTTCAGCTTGCACACACCCAAAGCCAACCCAGCCAAGTTAAGGGCAATAAAAAGCAACTTGGGTGCAAAGAGTATCTACCCTAGAATCCTTGTAAAAACCTTCCCAACGCTTCGAAGTACGCTAATTGGCTGCCAAAGAGCTGAGAATGTGATTAAAAAGGGCTTGAGCCACCTCTCAAGCTTTCTGCGCCTTCCAGGCCACCTCGGCACCCTTCTTCTGCCCGCCCCCGCTAGCATTGTCGAGATGTTGCGAGGATCGATTGAAATGATGTGAGAGGAGGACGCCTCGGTGTCCTTCTTCTGCCCACCCCGCTAGCATTGTCGAGATGTTGAAGATCGATTGAAATGACGTGAGAGGAGGACAAAGTGCTCTAAGCGAACTCCACCGCATCTTCATATATTATTATTATTAACAAATTTTTATGTTTCTATTCTTCCTTTTCTTCTTACCCTTTCCAATTTTTTTTTTTTTTCCCGAACCTCCAGATCTATCACCAGGAGCCACCCCAGGCCTCTTTGTCTCTCTTTTTTTTTTCGGCTTCTATTTCACGATCCCGCATGCTGAGCCATAAAACTAGCCACCCAGTCTATCGTTGAATTGGCTTTACGATAAATATGACGGATCTAGGCGCAGTCACACTCCCGCAGAATAGTCCAGATATCCGAAAGCATCGGATTCACAGGGCCAAGAGGGCACTTCTCCTTCTGCAGCCAAGAGATGACCGCCATAAAATTACCCTCAATCAAAAGCCTCTTGGCATGAAGAATTCGAAAAGCATAAGAAATACCCGCCCAAGCCGCATAGAGCTCTAACATAGGGACGAAAGAGTCAAGAGTACCAAAACCTCCAGCAGCCAATAGATCACCGTAATGACCGCGGATAACAAAAGCAGAACCAGCAGCTCTACCACGGACACTCCCATTAAAGTTGATTTTGACGAACCCTGGAGGGGGGCTCCCAGGAGATGAAAATCGTATGACGGTTCACTGCCGAAGCAGCAGGGGATCCCCAGAGGCCAGAGACGTCAGAACCAACATGGGCACAGTCCACCACCATGGATCTAATCTTCCTCACAGTCCTATGAGCAGTAATGGAATCATCTATGAAAATAAGCTGGTTCCTCGACAACCAGATATGATAAGCCGTCGCAGCCCAAAGACCACTTTTCTGCTGATGATCCCTCCGGAGATCAAGAAGGAAAGAAGAGCGAGGGGAGCCCAAATTAGCCAGCCTAACGGAATAACCCACCATATTCCAAATCCGACGAGCTCTGGGGCAGATGAAAATAGCATGCTCAGTAGACTCCTCCTCAAGCCTACACAAGGGACAAATTGATTGGATAGCCATACCCCTCCGAGAAAGGAGGACACAAGTAGGAAGGCAATCCCACAGAAGCTTCCAAATAAACAGCTAATCCTGGAAAGAGTGGGAAGCTTCCAATCCACCCCGCATCCTCCGATCGCTGGGCACAGGCCTGAAAATCTTCATCAAATCCCTGGTAGGAGCTATGGAGAGACAGGACCTCTGCCATACCCTAAAATCAGATAACCGGCCAGGAGTAAGAGGCATGGAGAGAATCCCTAGAAAGCTCCACGCCGAAGAATCGGGTCACCGAGGGGATATGCCAAGCAGGGGGATCAGATGAAATCAAATCCTTGACCCTTAAGTTGCATGGGACATCAATACTCATAAATGAAGGACCACCGAGAGAGAAAAAGGTCAGAAATCCAGTGTCCTGACTAACATCAATCGATGATCCATCTCCAATCATCCAAGAGATATTACCCAGAATAGCCTGGCCAAGCCGACATACTTCCCTCCAAAAAGGAACATCCCCGAGGCGGATAGATATGCAAGGCAGACATCCAATCCCCATACCTAGCACGCATCAGAGTGCTCCAAAGACAATGTGGCTTTAGAAGGAATCTCGATTCATGTCTGGCAAGAAGGGCCTCCCTTCTAACACTGAGAGACTGAATTCCAAGACCACCTTCTTGAATAGGCATACAAACTGTATCCCAGGATAAAAGATGAATACCGTGACCATCCTGCATAGAAGCCCATAGAAAATCTCTGAAATATCTCTCAATCCTCCTAAGGCAAGTAACCGAATAGCAGCATTTGCCATAAGATACAAGGGAAGAGAAGAAAGGACCGAGCGAATAATAATGATCCTGGCCATCATCGATAGGCCAGTGACCTGCCATCCCTCAATCCACTGGCGAACCCTCCTCTCCAGCTCATAATAGTCAGAGCACCGGGGACGTCTTCCCGTTATAGGGATCCCCAAATACATAAACCTATCAGTCTGAGAAGTAATGCCCGATAGATTGATAATGGCTTCTCTGGTAGTCCTAGAGGTCTTCGGGCTAAAACATATAGAAGATTTGAGGAAATTAACCTTCTTACCTGAAGCCTGACAATAGCGCTGAATAATAGAATAGAATGAAGCTGCATTAATAGAAGAAGCCTAACCAAGGAGGATACAATCATCAATAAAAAGAAGATGAGAGACCAGAGGGCCCCCCCGACCAGCCCTAAATGGAGTAATTCGCCGATCTAGCTGAGCCTGGTAGAAAGCACGTGAAAGATCATCCACAGCCAAGATAAACAGCAAAGGGGATAAGGGGCATCCCTGCCGAAGCCCAACATCGGAGCAAAAAAACTCAGTCGGACTCCCATTAATGATCAGAGAAAAAGAAGGCCTCTGTATGCAAATCATAATCCACTCAATAAACAGCCCATCAAATCCAAACTCCTGAAGAGAGCGATGCAAGAAGGTCCAACTTAGTCTATCATAAGCTCTCTCCATATCAAGCTTAACAGCCATAAGGCAATGACTAGCCGGAGCTCTTTGGAGATCATGCATAAACTCCTGGGCAATGAGGACGTTATCCAAAATAGAACGCCCTCTAATGAACGCCCCCTGCTCAGCAGAAATGAGGCGAGGAATCACCGAACTAAGACGGCAAGCTAAAAGACGAGCACAGACCTTGTACAAAGTAGTCTATATAGACTAATGGGCCTAAAATGATGCGGAAGGGACGCATCTGAGCGTTTAGGTACCAAAGTAATGAAGGTCTGATTCCATTCAGCAGGAATGTGCTTAGTTAGAAATACAGTCTGAATAGCCTGAACCACCTCCTACCCAACAATAGCCCAGTAGTGACGGTAGAAAAAAGGCGGGAAACCATCAGGCCCAGGGGCCTTATCCGGCCTCAGCTCCCAAAGGGCCTCCCTAATCTCATCTGCTGTAATAGACTTGGCAAGCAAGAAATTTTCCTGGTTAGACACCTTCCTAGAGTCCAGAACCGGAATAACTGGGGCTCCATCACCAGTGGATTCCGCCCATCTAAACTGGAAGAAGTGAAGAAGCATATCCCTGATAGACTGAATATCCTCCTGACTATGCCCCTCATCATCAACTAACCTCTGAATCCTATTAGCAGCATGCCGCTTTAGAGTACCCTAGTGAAAAAAATCTGGTATTACGGTCCCCATCAGAAATCCACTGAAACCTGGACCTCTGCCACCAATACACCTCCTACTGCCGAAGGAGGGAGTGATGATGAGCCAGCCTTTCCCGAAGAGAAGAGAGGTCCGGGTCAGCCAGAAAACCATCGTGATCTTCCTTAGTCTGCAAGATCTTAATGTCATTCTCAACCTGTTCAACTTGTCTGACCAAATCCCCCAGCTTCATCCTATTCCATCTGGACAGTCTATGTCTGGCCATCCTTAAATGGCGAGATAACCGATAAACAACATTACCCTTGACTGGGAGATGCCAAATCTGAGAAATAATAGTACGAACAGCAGAGTGGGCTGCCCAAAAATGCTCAAATCTAAACCGCTTACCCTGATGCTGATAAACCTCAGTGAAAATCAAATAAGGCAGTGGTCAGAGGCAATCCGAGGAAGGTGAGTGACAGTAACCGCAGGGTGCATATGAATCCACTGATTTATAGCCAGAGCTCTGTCCAGTCTCTCCCAAACCCGAGCAGACCCCTAACGATTATTGCACCAGGTAAGTTGGGGTCCAGAATACCCCAAATCCAGCAATCCGAAAGAACCAATGAAGGATCGTGATCGGAATTCCTGGATATCAGTAGAGCAAGTAACCCGTCTGCCCCCTCGTTTCTCATTAGCCTCAGTAATACAGTTGAAGTCCCCAGCAATTATAGAAGGAAGACCTTGAGCGAGAAGGGAATGCAATTCAAACAAGAGCACCCTTCTCTCCCAATAGTCTGTGTTGGCATAGACAGCCGATAGGAGCCAGGGGTCAGTAGTTCCTTCAGAGACAACAAGGCCAATCTGCTGATTACACTGATGAAAAGCATTAATTCGAGCAACAGAGGCACGCCATATAGCTAAAATACCTTCCGACAAACCGTCAGCCTCCACCGCATAAGAGGACCACGAACGGGCAATCTGCCTACGAAACTGGGCCAAACTATCACCCGATAATCTAGTTTCCAAAAGGATATATATATCAAAATGATATAACTGTAACAATCTACCAAAAGAGGATCGAAATGATGGCTTTTGAGCTCCTCTTACATTCCAAATTAAAATCTTCATTTATAGACTGGGGGAGGCTGGGACCCCTCCCTGGTCTTCCAACATAATACAATTAGAAAGCCCCCCTTTCATCGGGATACCTTCCCTAGGCATTGAAACTGAACTGACTAGCGGGCCTTCCACTGAAAATCAATCTTATCCAACTGAGCAGTCTACGCCAAGGGCAAGGAATCTGAACCCAAGCCCCTAGAGTCAGCACCAACACTCCCCACAAAACCGCAGCATCCAACTCCAGAGGTGACCTCACCAACACCTGGCTACCTTCCTGGCGACAAGGGGAGAGAGCGAGCCGATCAACATACATTATTTTAGCTCCTCCCATTTTAGACAGTGGTGACTTACCTTTCCCCTTCCCCTTTGCTAGATTAGATGAAGACCTAGGAGCCAGAGAAACCTCCGGTCTAGCGCGCTTCAGGGGCCCAGGACCAGCATCCCTACTCTCCAATTGACCCAAAGCACCTGAGTCCAGACCAAGGGTGGCAAAAGGATTTTTGAAAACAAATGAGAGTTTCAGACAATGCTCTCGGGTGCCATCTTCCTTAGAACTTAACAGGTCCTGCTTCAGAGACTTAAAAACGGCATGGTCCTCATTAACTGGCACACCCCTCGTGCCAGAAGCCCTCTGACCCAATGACTTCTCAGATTGGCTGGGCACAGTCACAAGCGCGATCACCATATTTGAGGAAGAGGAGGATCTCCGGCGAGCCACTTTCACCGGCAACACCCAGCCATCAGAAGATCCCCCATTACCCGATCGAGGCCCTCTCAAATCACTCTGAGAAGCAGCACCGTGGCCAGGGGCAGACGAAGAGGAGTTAGACTGAGACTTCCCCCTCTCAGCTTCCTGAAGCCCGGAGACGACCCGCCGCTGCCTAACTGCTGCAAGCCATGGACCGAAGGCAGAGAATGAAGCTGGGACTACTTCATCTGACCTAGTCGAAGCAGAGCACAAACCTCCCAAATGCAGCGTTTTGCAGCTCAAGCAAATGCCTTGAAGATTTTCATACGTAAACTGCTGCCAAAATGGCTGGCTGATTGACTCCTTGAACCTGAGTACCTAGCTGAAGTGGGCAACGGAGATCCACCCGGAGACAGACCCTCGCGAATGCACCCCTATTCTTCGCCTGAGTAGCAGCATCATAGCACATGAATTCTCCCGCCGATGCCACAATCGATTTGAGGAACTCATCTTTCCAAAACTCCAGAGGGAGGTTTGGCAATTGTACCCATAACAGCACTGACGGGATAGAGTCCTCAGCCGGAGTGAACTCCGGCCGCCATGCCACAGTCCCAATTACTTGACCATTGACTATCCATGGCTGCTGGAGCACCAGATTACAAGCGTTCGATGATGCGAATCGAAAGATATGGCATCAAAATGCCATGCTAACAAGAACAATTTCGCCCGAAATTCCAACGCGCTGGAACTCCCTGATAATGGCCTCAATGGGAACCCACTTATGGAAGGAGCGCGCAAGGACAGACCTCTGCTGCCATCCAACCATCTCAGCTTCCAGTTCCTCCGCTGGCACAGCCACCACATCAGGGTACAGAACCTCCAGCCTCTCCACCTCCTTCGACGAGGGCGATGGGGTGACCCAGACAAACCCAGCATTCGCAGACCGCCTCCAAGGAACCCCGCCCCCGACTATCGCATCAGATGCCATAGGGGAAGAAGAAACAGCCAAAGAAGTGTTCAGAGCTGAGGAGAAGAAACGGCGATGGAGATCACCGGGAGATCAGGGAAGAAAAGCAGGAAGCACAAATCTAAAAGCACGGCTAATCGCAGAACCAGAGCCCTGACTTGGATTACCTCTTTGTCTCTTTGTCCTCTCAAAGTCCTTCCCAGGATCAAAATCCAAATCAATTTCGTCACCCTTTCCTCTAGCAAACCCACTTTGCTGCCTCATTACCTCCATTTTTTTAACTGAATCAATGTCCTCTTTCTTGCGCTTGGCCCTCTCCTTGGCTTTCTAGGCGGTCTCCTGTGCTTTCTTCCTCTCCTCAGCCTCCTCGATCTTTTTCTTCTCTGCTAACAGCTTACATTTGATCTTTAACATGTGAAGATCTGACTTCACCATTTCTGCATAGTAGTCTGAAGGCCTAAGAATGGGATCCCATATACTGTAATTTCTCAAAAGCTTGGCGCGTTCCACCTAGCACCTGGATGTAAAATGCTAGCTCGCGTGATAGGTCATCATTCACAACGATCTCTTTCTCTTGATCATGATCAACAGTTAGTTTGTGGATCCATACAACATCTTTCGAACAGGATATATCCTTGGTCATCAAGCTTGTCGATAAGGCCTTCCTTGTATACAGCATCCTCCAGGTTCAGACTCCCACTCTAATTCTTCATCATCCATATCATCCACATCATCCTCTTTTATTGTTTCATCTTAAAGTAAACGTTATGTTTCCTTGAGTGCAACCATTTTATACTGACTGAAAAGATAAACAGCAGGTAGTAAAAATTACGATTAGAATTAAATTTCTTAATCATAACTGGTGTTCAAGAAATTAGAATTAAATCCCTTCGTTTTCAAAACATAAAAATCACTATTAGACTGCTCGTGATCAAGCTTGATAATTAAGAAGCCTAAAAAGCATCTATTCAAATGATAGACTATTAGTTGAGAAAATCAAAGTTATCCAACAACCTTGGCAACACCATATCCTCTGAATCGTTGAAGTATCATCGGGTTCCCTTTCCTTTTTCTTAAAAGAAAAATAAAATTGTATAGAAGCCTGACAAGCAAGCAAGCTTACATACAAATATCTTGATGTAATTAAGAAACTTAATCATTAATCATTATGTTCGCTATGTGATCCTTAATTCTTAAAATTTTGTGATAAACATTGAAATCATCTTGAGGATATAATGCTTGTTTTAGGTATCTTGTCTCTCTCCTTTTCCCTTAACCTTAAGGGAAAGAGTTACTTGGCATTAGTGCTAGGTGACAAAAGCATTATTATCAACCCCATTGTAAGTGATATAAATTTTTTAGTTTATGAAAATAATGATGCAAATTATTATTACAATTCATTATTTCTTTATGATTTTATTAGCTATCCATTTTTTAATAATAATTTAATTCATATATATATTATTTTATTAAATTCCTATTCACAATTGTAGCTAGCTGTCAACCTATCGTAATCTTTCCAAGCTTAAATCAACTTATATAAAAAATTCATACATAAGAGCAATACAATTAGAATATTACATAATCATAGAATACCTATCAAGTTGTAAAGAAAGTTTTATAATAGCCATAAGATTATCTATACTTTATGGTATGAAATATTTGTTCATATTTGTTAGTTAAAAAATACATGTACATAAGATGAATGTGAATTTGATAAAATTGAGAATGTTAAGATGAATGTGTAGTAATAAAAGTAAAGATAGAATAAGAAATGAAACCGTTTGTAAAAAGATAAAATAACTTAAGTCGATGATAAATTTAAAAAATGATATTGGTTAGGGGTTCAGATTATACCTACTCAGGCTCCTATACCCGTGTCTCCTTATACCTACTCAGGCTCCATTTCATCTTAGCTTCTTGGAGAGCATTGGTGCATACCATCTCTTGATGGTATGGGTTCAGATTCCTTAATTGTCAGGCTTCATTGGATGATTTCTGTATAAAGTTGCCATGACACATTGACTCAAGCATAGTTCTGGAGTTTAGGTTTAGACTTTCATAGAAGGTTTGACATAACCTCCAAGTCTCTATCCCATGGTGTGGATTTAGACACTCCAGAAAGGCTATTCCCCTAATTAATAAAATTGGACAATTTTATTTCTCAACTTGGCTATTTTATGATGTAGAAAGAATTTTCTTAAGAATGCTTTAACAAAACCTTTTCAGGTCAAGATTGATTGAGTAGGTAAACTATACAACCACTTTTTAGCATTTTTCTTAAAAGCAAAGTTAATTAGCCTAAGTTTTATAGCATCTTCTGAAAGTTCATGCATTCTCACAGTATCACATACTTCCTCAAATCCTATAAATTCTGTAATAAAAATGTAAGTATCCTCAATTCCTGTGAATTTAGGAAGCATATTGATAATCTGAGGCTTAATCTCGAAACTGGCCGCATTTGTTTAGGGCAGTTGAATGCATGATAGTTGGGCAGATCCAATTGGGTAGCAGTATTCTCTTAGGCTAAGGGAAGTCCTAATTCCTTCATAATTACTTTTTCTTCGTCAAGGGTAGGGTCTAGATCTATCCTTACTAATCGATTGGAGTCTCTTTTTCAAGTTGCAATTTTAAATTTTTTTTATGTTATATAGAGAGAAGAGAAGAAAGGGAAGGAAGAGAAAGAAGAAGTCTAAAGATGAAAACCTAAGGAATCCTATATCTAGAGACGATAGAAAAGAGTGTCTTAATTAGATTAAAGTTTATGTTAGTAAAAATAAGTTATCAAATACTGGACTCTCTACCCTAGGGTTACCTTATATCTAGACAGCTCCTAACTGCCAATGTTGCCTTTGAATCTTCGAAGTCAGATACTAACTAGCAATTGGCCAGGTAAGGATAAGGGCAAGTCAGACAATGAAACCAATTAAAAAACAACTTTCCTTCAAGGCTGCATCATCCTTGAACCCCTTTTCTAGACACCAATGAATTAGTTAATACTAAGCTACTCCGACTCTCAGGGTCCCTTGTTCTAGTGAGCTTGAAAGTCCTTAGGGACCACCATCTAATTAATTTTAAATTAATGGCTTAGGGTTATCCAGTATGCAGGGTGGTGGTTTGTGGGTTAAAAAAGGGCTATGAAGTACTCATACCCATCACAAAATTCTCTTTATGAGCCTTCCACATAGCTTTAGCCAACTCACCCCCCCTTAGCTCCTGTGCAGTGTAGTTTGCATAATCCCTCCTGCTCAAAGCCAGAGTTTTAAAAAGCCCCTTCAGTGCTCTCATTGCTGACACCATCTTATCCATATTCCCAAAATAAGTAGCAATGTAAGCATCACTATTTATTGAAATATAGTAATCCAGGGCACCTTTTGTGTTGCCATGCATTTGAACAAAATCTTTACAATTTAGAAGGGAAGATTTATTATAGACATTAGTATAAATAGATGTAAAGCCTTCAATTTCCATTATGCCATCCCCAGCTGCCAGATATAGCTGTGTTTGTTGGGATATTGAGAGATTGGAGAATAAATGCTGTCTCTTTGGTGTTAGGGGGCACTTCCCACGGTTTCTCCATACACGAGCAGCTTCACCACCACGAACAGATTCAATGGCTTCCAAAGACGTGGGAGAAAACCCAGGATATTCACACTGACTATAGGCTACCATATCTGTCTCAAATCTTAGGTGAAGGGATAGGAAAGGTTTGGGTATGGCTTCAAGAAGCAGAGAACCTTTAGCGCTATTGAGGCGCAGCGCGTTGTAACAGCCTTGCGGGCAGCTCTAGCATACAATGGATATCTGCAATTTGTACCATAATAAGAACAATGTTAGACTTCTTTCTGGCATTCTTGTACTTTCTAGTGAATATAACAATAAAAGCAACAAATTAAGAGATTATTCAAAGGCAAAGGACAGTTCACAGCTGATTTGGTATAACATAAATGGAAAACATACATCTTAATCGAATTTTGTCGACTCTTATAAGTTAATTTGTGTTCGATCACTCAAAACCATTTGACAACAATTCAGTGTTCCAATCATTCATGCCTGTTTGGAAATGCTTTTGCTTCTGTTTTTGTTCTAAAAAATCCAAGGAGAAACTGAGCTAGACTGAACAAATATGTATGATGAAACCTTTTTTTTTGCTAAATGGTTTGTAAATCTTTTAGTGTTGTTGCCGGTAAAGATTTAGTACTTTCAAAAAGTGAAAATAAGAGAAAGGAATGGCAGAAGTTCCATGCAAATGCTATCTCTAACAACAACCTCTGTGTTATTTCACTAATCAATAGGGAAACAAAGGCACAAAAATAACAACACCACCAAACATGCCCTTAATTAATAGGGTAATCATAGAAATTCATTTGCATTCCTTCCAATCAACTGCAGTCACAGGATTGGATAACATTCATCACCAGACCTGTTCTCTCAATAACAGGAAAACGACTAAAAATGACAGAGCCTTAGCTTAAATACAACGAGACAGAGAGGGTATAAAGTTCATACATTATGGATTATGATTGAAATTTTAGGGAAAAATATCATGTTGAATTGCAATATTTGGAAATAAGTAAACAAAACCATATGGCAATAAAGGTTTCTTGTGCTACTTGATTGCACTGTGTGGTTAAAACGTATGCTGGAATATCCATGAAGGATAATCCGCACCATTCATTATCTACACTATCATAAATGCCTAAAACAAAATCTAGTATTTTGGAGACTTGTTTCTTATCCATGCGATCACAAAATGAGTAGTTTTCAGAAATAGAAAAAACAATTCACCTGTCAATGATTTAGGTTTTAATTTTACTATGGATGCACTAAGTGGTCCATAGAATGGAACAAGGGTCATGGATGCTAGGGATCACTCATGGATTTAAATTCAGGTGGGAACTTTGACATGAATTCTGTGCACCTTTTCATTTCTTGCTGCTGCTAGCATTATGTTTGTCTTAGAGCTATTTTTAGTTCTGACAATCAAAAAGAATCTGCTATTAACAGAGTGCTTTAGCAAAGAAAAAAATAAAGGGGAAGAGAATAGAAGAGAGGAAAGAATAAGAGAAGGATAAAGGAAAAGAGAAGCAAAAATGTCTATGGCCCATACTTTATCTCAAAAAGAGCCTTTCACATGATTCCAACAGACCACCGAACAACTAGCCAATCCCTCCTATATCACAGTCAGCCATTAGTCCTACTCCAATTAGGACTTCCTAAGATGCAAACAAAACTGAAAACTAACTATAACCCTTAATTAAAAGCCTAAACTGCTTTTCAAATACCCCTTAATAAGCTGCAGTAATTTTTCACTGTAACATGAACAGTACCAATACATGGTACAATGCAGGAATGTTGATTCAGCACTCTAATGTTAAGACTCAACATTTTATCGTAACCTTGCATAAAAAACTTCCTAATACAACAATTAGTGGCTCAAAACTGAAAACAAAGTCTGATAAATTTAAAATAAAACTCTGCAACTTAAAGCTCAGAAATCTCTCTCTCTCTCTTGTGCACACATGGGCGTGCGGCTTCCATCCTACAAGAAAGTGTTCTAAACAATGTTCCAAATGAATTTGCCTGGTTCAACTATTGACTGGCATCCACAAGCGAAGGAGAGCAAAGAATTTCACTATCAAAAAACAAACTAGAGATTAGAAGAACTGCTACTCAGTAGATTCTGAAAATACTAAGATCACTTTTTCACCAAAGCCTTATTCTCTTAAATCCCTAATATGATATACACCCAACAGGATCATCTTTTGAACTCACACAATAACTTTCGAAGTTACTCCGGGATGTTCTAAGGCTAGAGCCCCAGGGCTTGGGCCTAAGTCAGAGTCAAAGCCAAAACCAAAGCAACAAGATCGGAGCTACCTTAAAGCCAGGGTTTTCTATGCTTATATAGAGGAGGGATATAGTATATTATAAGGACTAGGACTAGAGTCTTGCACGTATATGAAAATATGTCTTGCTTTATCTTCCGAATTCTAAGACTGCTAGGATTGAAGTCTTACTTAGAAATAGAAAACCTTTCCTTCTTAAGGCTATGAATTCCAAAATAAACTCTAACAAATCTTCATCTTGGTTTAAATTCATAAGTGATGCTAAAAAAAATAGTTGAAATCTCTCTCCACCTTCTTCACATACTTCAAAGGATATAACATAAGTGTTGTATGCATCAATCAAGTCCAAGCAATGCATATAATCCTTAGATAATAACTATCTCTTGCTAAGCTCACCAAATAAGGCTCTTAATCAACTGAGCTTCACTAAATGAGTCTTCCAACTAATTAAGCTCTTCAAATAAGGTTAACCTTCAGCTATGCTTGCCAAATGAACCTTTCGACCAACTGGGCTCACCAAATAAGCTTGTCTACCATCTGAGCTCACCAAACAGACTTCTCAACTGATTAAGTTTACCAAATAAACCTCTTAATTAATTAGAGCTATCAAATAGGCTTATCAACCAACTCAGCTCATCAAATTAGTTTCTCAAGTGAGCTCACCAAATTAGCCTCTGTCTAAGCCACCAAGTAAGCCTTTCAACTAATTAAGCTCACTAACTATGCCTCATAATTAATTGAGATTCACTAAATAGAATTCTCAATCAATTTGGCTCATCAAAATAGCATCTAAATCAATTGGATTCATCAAATAGCCTCTTAACCAACTAAACTTTCTCCAAGATGTGTGTTGCTCTAAACATAATGTAGCCTTCAGATTTGTGTGGGCTGACAACACTGCTCCAAGATTCGTGGTACTTCAAGGACCTAGATAGCTTCAAGATTGAAACCCTAAGCTTAAGAAACCCTAGGTTATAAACAAGATCTGAATCTTGCCCTTCATGATTGCAATAGACTCTAATACCACTTGTTGCAACAAAGAGTAAGATTTGATATTACTTATTATGATAGCAAAAGCTTTAATACCACTTGTTACGATAGTAGGTATGTAGGAGATGAGAGATCAATGAAAAAAAGCAAAGAGAATAAATCAAACAAGAGAGCACACATAGTGTTAACTTCACATTGATTTTGATGAATACAAAATAATTAAGTATTGTACTAATATCATCTTTATCAAGTTTAATCTATTTCAGGTTACTCATCATGAAAGAATACACTTGCTCTAACCCAAGGTAAATCGTAATTCAAAATGAAGGATTGCAGGTAACGTATAAATATGCTTGTAGTGAGTAAATTATTTTCAATAAACATGAATTTCGTAATCACTGGACGATTTTCATATGGTTTATGTTTGGATGGTTCACTTGGCAAAATGACTTTCAAGATTAATAATATTTGTATTGTCTTGAACTGGATTCAATCGTCTTACAATTTCTTATTTAAACTCTACGTTATTTCGAATAGTTGCCAAAGAAATTTTTAAAAGGTATTATTCGATACCGGATTTAAAATGGCTTCATTGTGCTTTAACTCTTGGAAGACTATCCTTGATAATTGAGCTTCCAGTTTTTCCTTAGCTGTCCGAATTTTGTCTTTGGACTACCAATTCTATATTGCCTTCGGTTTGGATTTCATGACATAACTTGGCTTTAAAGTTGGTCTACCAGATTTAGAAATTGGGACTAACTTTTGAGCAAGAAAAGCCAGGTAACCACTAGCCGAAACACACAAGAAATTGGGCTGCCAATTTCTTATGTGTTTCGGCTAGTGGTTACCTGGCTTTTCTTGCTAAAAAAGTTAGTCTGCCAATTTAAAAATTGGGCTGCCAATTTTTTGTGTGTTTTGGCTAGTGGTTACCTGGCTTTTCCTACTCAAAAAGTTAGTCTACCAATTTGAAAATTAGGCTGCCAATTTCTTATGGGTTTTGGCTGATGGTTCCCTAGCTTTCTCTTACCAAAAGGTTAGACTACCAATTTTAAAAATTGGGCTGCCAGTTTTTTCATTGGAAGACTAGTTTCGAAGTTGGGTTGCCAATCTTTTGAGGCATTTGGTTTGGTTCTTGGTTGCCCCTTGATCAAAAAGTTGGTCTACCAGTTTACTTGGCTGGTCTACTACTTTTTCTCTTGGTCTATCAATTTGAAGAATTGGGCTACCAATTTTTTATGGCTTTCAGTTGGCTCTTGGCTACCTCTTGATCAAAAGGTTGTTCTATCGAGTTTTGCATTGAGCTTCCAATGTGTTCTTCTGGCTGATCAATTTTTGTGTTGGATTTCTAATTTCTTTGCTTGGGCATCTAGACTTCGAAGCTAGGCAACCAGACTTTTGTCTTGGATGGCCAAACTTCTAAGTTAGCCTTCCAAGTGTTGCTCTCTCTCTCTCATTCTATTTCACAACGTTCATGTAACAGCTATATTTTTGTTTTGGTTATATATTAAGCTGTTGAACAGTTTTTGCAAGAGATTAGGAAGTGAAAAATAGAGAAGAAAATTATGTAAAAAATAGAGTAAAAATCTGTTGAAAATCTTCGTGATGAGTTGTTGTAAAAAAATAGGGTAGTTGTTGAGCTTTCATTTGAGAATCATTACAAGAGTTATTGGAGTGTTTATTTAAGTAGTTGAGAGCATTTAAACAAGAGATCTGATGATTCAAGAGCTCACGAGGAGAAATTTTAAATTTATTGAAGGCATCATCCAAAGCTCCAACAACTAGAAGAATGCTTCGTTCATTTCTCAAAGCTCATCCCAAGGAAGAAGTCAAAATCTTTAAATTTTGTAAAGTAATATTTCATTGTTTTATTTGCTCATTTCTAAGAGCTTATTGTATAAACTTTATATTTTTGCATTTGATCTTGTAAGGTTCTCTTGTACCTATAAACAAGTGCTAGTCCGAAAGGCTAGAGTGAAAGATTCTCTTGTACCCATAAACAATAAGACGAGCCTAGAAGGCTAGTGTGTAAGGTCCTTTTGTACCCGTAAATAAGAAGACTAGCTCGGAAGGCTAGTGTATAAGGCTTGCTGTGCGCGTATATAAGTTTGCTAACAAGATAGGCTAGTAGTGATAGTAAATTTTCAAAGGGTTCTTGGGAAGTGGATGTAGGTGCAAGGTTGGTACCGAACAACTATAAATCTCTTGTATTTGGTTGTGCTATTTGTTATGTTGCTTGCATATTATCTACACCGTATTACACTTAGTTTATTTGTAAAAAATATTTAAGTGCACATACTTGCTAGTTGGTCTATTAATTTTAAAGAACCTAGTTCATCCCTCCTCTTGGGTTGCTATATCTGGGCAATAAGTGGTATCAGAGTACGTGCTCTTGTTGTTAAGCCCTAAAAGGCTTTGAGCCAAAGATCATGGCAACCCAAATGAGTTCCATATTGATTGAGGGATAATTCACTAATAGGCTATCACTTTTTAATGTCACAAATTACACTTATTGGAAAGCATGAATGAGAATTTTTATTCAAGCACTTGATTATGATTTATGGAGCATCATAGTCAATGGACCTCATATACACACCATCAGATCAAATGATATTGTTATTCTCAAATCAAAAATGGAATGGGATGTGCTTGTTAAGAAAATGGCTCAGCTCAATGCTAAAGCCATAAATATTTTATATTGTTCTTTAGATGTAAATGAATTTAATCGTATTTCTACATACATGCATATCTGCTAAAAAATTTGGGATAGACTTGAAGTTACCCATGAGGGTACTAACCAAGTCAAAGAGTCAAAAATAAATATGCTTGTGCATAAATATGAATTATTTAAAATAAAATCTTATGAAATTATTTCTATTATGTTCACAAAATTGCTGATATTATTAATGGGCTTAAAAGCCTTGGTAAATCTTACACTAATGCTGATCTTGTGAGAAACGTATTGAGATCCTTGCCTAGATCTTGGGAAGCTAAAGTCACTGCAATACAGAAGCCAAGCACCTTAACATTTTATCTCTTGAAGAATTGATTGGATTGCTGAAGACTCATGAGCTTCAACAAAGTCAACATCTTGATGAAGAAGAGCCTAAAAATAAAAGTTTTATAGCACTAAAGTGTGCAGCCTAAAAGGATGAGAATGAGGGCTTCTCAAGTGATAGTGATGAGGATAATGATATGGCTCTCATTACAGAAAATTTAAGAAATTTATGAGAAAGAAATATGATAAAAAAAGGACATTTATGAAAGAAGAGCTAAGTAAGAAAAAAAATATGAAGTTATTTGTTATGAATATAATAAGCCAGAACACTACAAGCCAGATTTTTATATTTAAAGAAAGGTCCCAAAAATTTAAAAGAAAGCTATGATGGTCACTTGGAGCTATAGTAACACATCAAGCTTCGAAGAAGAAAAGAAGAATAAAAAGGAAATCTTTGTTTCATAGCGAATAACGACGAGTAAGTCCTAGCTTTTTAAATGATTTTACATTGATGAATTGCATGGTGCATTTTATGAATTGATAGATGATTTTGCAAAACTTAGTTCTAAGAATAAAGAATTAAAAATCATTTAAAAACTTAACTTTAAAAAGAAAAAGGTTTTAAAGAAAATGATTCTTTATTACAAGAAAATATAGATTTAAAAAATGAAGTAAATAAGCTTAAACCCTTAGTAAATAAGTTTACTTTAAGCTCAACCAAATTTAATATGATTCTTGGAAATCAAAAAGTAGTTTTTGATAAAGTAGGCTTAGGACATAATTCTTTAAAGAAACAAAAGCTTTTAAAAAACATTTTTGCCTCACAAAATGATTTTTCAAAAATTACATGGTTTAATATGGTTTGAAGGGTCATAAGTCATATACATGCAATATTATTAAAGGATTTGGGTTCCAAAAGGAACCATTTTGACTAACCCTAAAGGACCCAAGAAAGCTTGGGTACCTAGGAGCAAACTTGATAGTTTGGATTCAGGTATGACTTGCAACCCATGGAGCAAAAAAAAAATAGTACTTGAATAGCGAGTGCCAAGACACATGATGGGTGATGAATCTCAATTCATCACTTAGGATGCTAATGATGGAGTGATTACCTTTGGAAATAATTGCCAAGGTAAAATTATTGGCATTGGTAAAATTGGTATCACTCCCTCTATTTTTATTAATGATATCTTGCTTATAAATGAATTGAATCATAACTTTCTTAGCATTAGCCAATTTTTTTAAAAAATATTTTAAAATTATTTTAAATTATCTCTTTACATTGTTACTAATTCTGTTGATTATTGCATGAATTTATTGGTCATAGGTTTGGAAATATTTATATGTTGATTTGAATGACTATAGTTTCAATTATCTAGTTGCCATGAATGCTATGATAGATGAATTTAGTTGATTATGGCATCATAGACTTGCTCATGTCAGCATGGATTTGCGTTCTAATTATTCAAAAGGAATTAAGTAAAAGGTTTGCCAAAACTAATTTTGAAAAAGATATGATTTGTGATGCATGTCAATTTGAAAAACTAGAATTTTTTTAAGTCTAAAAATATGATTTCAACTTCTAGACTTTTGGAACCTTTGCATATGGATTTGTGATGATTTCTTGATTTACATGGATTTTATTTTTGACTAGTAAAGATGAAACATTTTCTATATTTCAAAAATTCTTTAAAAGCATTTCAAATAAAAAAGGTTTTTCTATTTTATCCATTAGAAGTGTTCACAGAAAGAAATTTAAAAACCATTACTTTGAAAATTTTTGTAATGATTATAGTAGAAAGAAATGATAGAACCTTAAATTCAAGTTATATTCGATGAGTCTAATGATCTTCCATCAAGGAATAGAAAGGTTTTAAATGATTCAGATAAAATTAAAGATCAAATCAAGGAGCTCACCTTGGAAGAGAAAGAGGGCTCAACGATACAAGCGATACATGAAGAAAAAATTCATGATGAACCTCAAGGTATTGTTGATTTGAAAGAGAATGGAGGTATGTCCATAATTTCCTTAAAGGGCTAATATTAAGTGATCCATCTTATAATATTAAGACTAGATCATCATTTAGGGATGCATGTAATAATTTAGCTTTTGTTCCTTATATAGAACCTAAATGCCATGCATGATAATGGGCATTAGTAGGTAGACCATGTGATCATCCAATTATTGAGACTAAATGGATATTTAGAAACAAGTTGAATGAGCATGACAATTTCAATAGAAATAAAGCAAAATTGTAGCTATAGGATATAATCAACAGAAAAATATTGATTTTGATGAAACATATGCTTCTATTAATAGATTAGAAATTATTAGATCACTCTTTGCATTTACATCTTGTATGATTTTAAATTATATTAAATGATTATTGAGAGCACTTTTCTTAATGAATATATTGCTGAACAAGTATTTGTTGATAACCATCCGGATTTAAAAATCACTTATTTCCAAACTATGTATTAAATTAAACAAAGCTTTATATGATTTGAGACAAGTACCCTAAACGTGGTGTGATAGGCTTATTAAGTTCTTGATTAATAATAAATTTATTAATGAAAATGTTGATGCATCTTCATTTATTAAAAGAGAAAATAATGATATGTTGATAGTGTAAATTTATATAGATTCGATACTACTAATGATTCGTTGTGCCAAGATTTTGCTAAGCTCATGTAGGAAGAGTTGGAGATGAGCATAATGGGTGAACTCAATTATATTCTCAGACTTCAAATTAAGCAATATGAGAAGGAAATCTTTATAAGCCAATTCAAGTACATCAAGAAATCTTGAAGAAATTTTGCATGAAGAAATTCAAATGTATCAATACCCCTACGAGCTCATCATGTAGATTAGACTCTAATGGTACTGATGAAATTATTGATTTGAAACTTTAAAGAAGCTTAAACATGTTACAATTGGTATTAGTTTGATTTGTATACTCCTTGTTTGATATAATTCTATTGTGAGTCTTGGATCATTAAATGCCTACTTTATCAGTGGTATCATTTTTTGATCATGTCTCATAATAAATTGCTTATGAGTGAAATGAAAGGATTTGATAGAGGTGATGTAAAATAACTTATGAAATATGTATTTGATATGTAGTGATTGCTATAGAATATCTATGTATTGAGATTAGCATGATACATTTATAAAATACTTGGATTATATGATATTGGTATTTTTCTTGCATGAATTTTTTTTAACATATAGATCAAATTTGAAATATTTAGGAAGAGAACAATGTAAGCATATATGAACTCAAACATATTTTTTTTGGTATCTGTAACATTGTATCTCAATATGTTTTTAAATTAGTAAGCGGGAGAAGGAATTTGCTTGAATAATTAGATATTTGATGCATTAAGAACTGTGATATTGAGCAATAAATGTCTTATTATAATAAGTGCTTTAATGTGTAAAAGTGGTATCAACTCTTGTATGATGCAATGACTGAATATATTTTCTTATTGGTATCAAACTAGAGAACATGTTGTCTTATTTTAATATAGCTTTTTAATTGGTATCAATTGAGTTATGAATGATAATTATTATTAAATGTTTGATCTCTTTATGCTTTAGTTATGCTACTTCTTGTTACTATTAAAGAAAAGACAAACAAAAAATTATGTTCTTTCATCTCTTTTTGATTAATGATAAAAAGGAGAAGAGAATAGTATACATTCCAATTATGGGGAAAGAATAGCATTCATTTCATTCATGAGAGACAATAGCATTCATAGAAGAGAATAGTATGTATTGTGGTATTTTAAAAGAAAAGAAAAGCATACATTTAAAAGAAAAGAGAATAGCATATATTCTATTTATGAGAGAGAAATGCATACATCATGGTATTTCAAAACAATGCATATTTTCAAAATCAAAGGAGTTATGCAATGTATCTTTTAAAATATCATATTTTAAGTGTTCTTGAAATTTAGAGTTTCAGTACGATACGCTAATTTCGGCACACTTCGTCTTATACTTTAAGTTATCAAGGAATATCATGATTGAAATTTTCTATTTCTTGTTGTTTACTTAATGGTTTTATCATCATCAAAAAGAAAAATATTGTTGATCTCACATTGATTTTGATGAATACAAAACAATTAAGATTGTATTAATATCATCTTTATCAAGTTTAATCTATTTCAGCTTACTCATCATGAAAGAATACACTTGCTTTAACCCAAGGTAAATTGTGATTCAAAATGAAAGGTATTACAGGTTACATATAAATATGCTGTAGTGAGTAAATTATTTTTCAATGAACTTGGATTTCGTAATCACTGGATAATTTTCATATGGTTTATGTTTGGATGATTCACTTGACAAAATGACTTTGAAGATTAATTATATTTTCATTGACTTGAACTGAATTCAATCCTCTTACAAGTTCTTATTTAAACTCTACGTTATTTTGAATAGTTGCCAAAGAAATTTTTAAAAGGTGTTTATTCGATACTAGATTAAAATGACTTCATTGTACTTTAACTCTTAGAAGACTAGCCTTGGTAATTGAGCTTCCAGTTTTGCCTTAGCCGTTCGAATTTTGTCTTTGGA
>UESW01002119.1:0-222595 GCA_900491605.1 Calamus simplicifolius | reverse complement strand
AGCCGGTCTTTGCTGCCGACGCGGAGTCGGTCTTTGTTGCCGATGCGGAGCCGATCTTTGGTGCCGACGCAGAGCCGGTCTTTGGTGCCGACTCGGAGTCAGTCTTTGTTGCCGACGCAGAGCTGATCTTTGTTGCCGATGCAGAGCTAGTCTTTGGTGCTGACGCGGAGTCGGTCTTGTTGCCGACGCGGAGCCAATCTTTGTTGCCGACGCGGAGCCGGTCTTTGGTGCCGACGCGGAGCCGGTCTTTGGTGCCGACGCGGAGTCGGTCTTTGGTGTTGATGCAAGGTAGGTCTTCCCTGCATGACATTTTTAAGTATTAATGAAAGAAAACTGTCTTAAGTGCAATGTACTTAGCTCTTGTAGCTCCCATGTTTTCCTTTTGCGGGTTTGAGCACTTTCGTCCGCTGGTGACCTGCCCCCCAGTGAGTCATGTTGTCGGATTGGAAGTATCGTTGCCCTTACTTGGGCCTTCTCTCGCATTGGAGGCCAGGACGAGATGCATGTGGCCGGGAAGAAGCTGGAAACCAGGACAAAACTGGAGTCCATTGAGGAAAGCCTTGACAGTCGGCGGTCATTGAAGATGAATGGCTGGGAGAGTCCATCGAGGGCGTTGCTGAGAGGCTTGGGGTGCTACTGAGTGGCCCCCGAGCGCTGCTTCTGCAGTTCATGAACTGCTACTTTCAAAGCTTGATCTTGCCGATTAAGGATGGCCAGTTGGTTAATCAGAGCAGCTGAAGTTGGTGGTGAAGGAGCAGAGGGGGTGGCCTTTCGCTGCCTAGTGCGATGTGGATGCCCCCCAGCACGATTGGTAAGAACCTCTGGCATGCGCATCACCACCATAGCAATCTTAAGAGGACGGAGCTTATAGCTCAAGGAGACAGCTTTCTTTCCTTCAGCGCGTCCCCCTTCCTGGCGCGCCAATCTGATGATGCCCAATCACCTCTCCTGGACGTCGGGAATGAAGTGCTTCTCGAAGAGAAGAGGGGGAGAGATATGTAGCTCAGGGAGAACGTTCGCTACTTTTTCTTATCCCCCTACCTGGCGCGCCAATCTGATGACGCCCAATCACTGGTCCTGAACGTCGGATGTGGGCTGATCCGCGAACCTTCGATGCGCCGAATGGCCTGCAAAAAGTCCCAAGACCGAGGGGGTCCTCCGGTGAGACCCTCCGACGCTCAAGTCAGCAATCGGGGTCACAGGAGAGAAGGAGCTCGAGAGAGCTCTTGGAAAAGGGAGAGATCTCAGAAGGACCAGAATTTTCCTCTGAGTATTAGGGTATCAAATGTTTAAACTTGCGTTACCTGGTTCTCGAAGTGATTTACCCTTTTATAGGGGTTGACGCTGGCACGATCACGTGGGCTTGCGTGAGGAGGGAATGTCTGCGGAGTTCAGTTGCATAAATCTGCTCTGGTTGGTGGGCTACATCCCATCAGTTGTTGAGTAGTGGGTCCTGTCCCATCACCAGCGTGGCCAGTGGGTTGCTGGATCTGGCGCTGTCAGGCGGCGCGCGTCAGAGAGGTGGCGCCCTGAACTGATAGGGCCATGCTGGGGCTGATCTGGCAGGAACTGGAAAATCCCGACTTATCAGGGCCGAGCCGGGTCGACCCGAGATGGCTGGGACCAATCCCGCTGGCAAGGCAGTGCCGGGGCGGGGCCGAATCAACGGACCTGGAGACGCCGGGGCCGAGTCGGGCTGGCCGGGGATGGCCTTGGCCGACTCGGCAAAACTAGAGACGCTGGGGCCGAGTCGGGCTGGCCGGGGATGGCCTTGGCCGACTTGGCGGAACTGGAGACGCCGGGGCCGAGTCGGACCGACCAGGGATGGCCTTGGCCGACTCGGCGGAACTGGAGACAACAGGGCCGAGTCGGGCTGGCCGGGGATGGCCTTGGCTGACTTAGCGGAACTGGAGACGCCGGGGCCGAGTCGGGCCAATCGAGGAAGTGTTGGGGCCGACTCGCTTGGAGAAGTAGGGGGTCGGCTAGGAAGATGCCGGGCCGCTTGGGAAGATGCCGGGGCCGAGTCGGGAGGTGCCGGGCCGGCTAGCTTGGACACGCCGGGGTCGGCTAGGAAAGTGCCGGGGCCGACTTGGATCAGGCGGAGCCGGCCGGGATGGAAGCGCCGGGGCCGACTTGGATCAGGCGGGGCCGGCTGGGATGGAAGTGACGGGCCAACTTGGATCAGGCGGGGCCGGCTGGGATGGAAGTGATGGGGCCGACTTGGATCAGGCGGGCCGGCTGGGATGGAAGTGATGGGCCGACTTGGATCAGGCAGGGCCGAGTCGGGAGGTGTCGGGGCCGACTTGGATCAGGCGGGGCCGGTTGGGATGGAAGTGTCGGGGCCGACTTGGATCAGGCAGGGCCGGCTAGCTTGGAGATGCCGGCCTTGGAGGTGTCGGCCTTTGGAGCCGTCGGTCTTGGAGGTGTCTGCCTTTGGGGCCGTCAGTCTTGGAGCCGTCGGTCTTGGAGCCGTCGGCCTTTGAGGTGTCAGTCTTGAAGGTGTGGCCTTTGGGGCCGTCGGCCTTTGGGGCCGTCGGTCCTGGAGGTGTCGGCCTTTGGGGCCGTCGATCTTTGGGGCCGTCGGTCCAGAAGGTATCGGCCTTTGGGGCCGTCGGCCTTGAAGGTGTCGGCCTTTGGGGCCGTTGGTCTTGAAGCCAAGGAGACTGAGCGGGGCAAGGCCGATTGCCGAGGTGGGCCGTCAAAAAATTTTTATTTTTCATGGGGTCAATTGGCTCCATCAAAAACTATTGCGCGAGCCATGCAGCTATTCTTATCAAAATTATTTTTATCTCAAAGCAGTGGCATAAGGGGGTTGATATTTAATTGATGGATTCTTAGCATTAGCTTCCTGTGTCGCTAATGTCCAATGTAAGAATGGCAACCCTCAGAGGGCATTAATTGCTATCATGTGGTAGAATAACAATATGCGAGAAGATTATATGATCGATAATCCGTTTGTTATACCAAACATAATAATCAATATGTAACATTATATGTGCATACCAAACACAGTAATCAACATTACTGATAATCCATGCAGTAATAATCTATGTTATAAATAATCTACATTACCATTTAAGATTACTGGCAATGCACCAAATGCAACCTTAGTTTATGATTTCGATAACATTGCCTATTACAAGGTGAGTGGGTTTTTTTTTAAAAAACTAGTTGGAATAGCTAGGATGCATTTCATTTTAAAAATAGTTTTATTTTTTTATTTTATAAAAATAAAAAAGATTAGTTTTTGAAAATATGTAATTTTAAATAGCAAAAAAAATAAATAGTTTAAAGAAGTCGACGTCATTTTCTATAAAAAAAATATAATAGTTAGCCTATTTGAAAATATAGAAGTCGATGTTGTTTTTTTATTTTTACTATTATTAAAAAATAATTTATAACGAAAATAAAAAATAATTTATATTTATTTATATTTACCGAGCGCATTAAGATGGCTTTGCGGCGGTGCTAATTAAAAGTGGGAAGGAAGGGCTTCGAGTTTGGAGGAGCAAATTCTACGGAACATGATGACGCCTACCATCGTATCATGCCACCTGCGTTGAGACGATAATGATGAAAAATTTAAATACAATGTATTGGTTCCCGCATATCGGTGCAACGCACGGGCGACGCTTGAGGGCCCCAAGATATTAATATCATGATGATGATATTAATTAAACGCGTTAAAATAAGGCATCAGATTAAAGTTCTGGTTGTAGTGGGAAAAGTAATCATCTAGCTTGAAGCATACTCTAAGCATGAAAAAAATCTCTAAAAGAAGTAGTCAAAAAGAAAAGAAAAAAAAAAAAATCATGCTTAAGGTCGCAGTAGCTAATTGCATCCCTTATCGCCCAAATTTAGGTTGCCATCCCTAAATATGGTAATGAGATGAAGCATGAATGAAAAAGATATCTCTATATCTATACCAATAAAAAAAAAATTATACCTACATCAGTTATTGATATAAAATTAATTATATAAAATTAATTGACATAAAAAAATGGCTATAAGACAAAGGCTTTCTATTCAACAAGTGTGACAAATAACAATAGTAGCAATAAAGTATTTATCTTAAATTAATTAGCATTAATTGTATGATTTTTTTTTTCATTTCATTAATTTTATGTCATAATTTTATTAAGATGTAAAAGATTTATTTTACTTTTTTTTTTTTTGTCATAAAGTTAGAAGAACCTAAATGCTATAGTTGCCACCTATGTCTTATGATTGTTCTTGTCGTAATGCTTTTCTACTTTGACGATTTTAAATAAAGCAAACATAAACACATAATAAACTATTCTCTTTCATTCCACGAGTTAGTGAAATCATTGATCATTATTTTTTTTTTTAATTTTTATTTTTTTTTTGATAAAAATGAATGATCATGCTAGTCTAGTGAGTCAATCTTGATACATCAGAATACAAAAGTTGCATAAGTACAATGGGACAGGAATCTTTCCGTTTCCAAGTTCAAAAGCCAGAGTGGTAGGCCATTGAGGCCGCCACCCAGTCACAGCATTAGCTTCCTTGTATACATGCTAGATCTGGACTGAATGAATCCCCCGAAAAATAGACCAGATATCATAGAGTAAAGGGTTGCTGAGGATGTGAGCATCGGAATTCTGCCGTACTTACGATGACCGTAGTGAATCCCCCTCAATAATGAGACAATGAGAATATAGGATCCGAGTGGCATAAGAGATACCGGCCCAAGTGGCATAAAGCTCAGTAAGAAGAACTGAGGAGTCAAGATGGCCGAAACCATCAATCGCCAACATAACTCTATCAATTCCACGAATAATGAAAGCTGAACCAGCATAATTTCATCGGACACTGTCATCAAAATTGACTTTGACAAATCCTGAAGATGAAAGGCTTTTAAGAAATAAAAACCGTATATTGGTTCGCTATCGAACCAGCAGAGATTAGAGCTGTCAGAATCATAAGTAGAACTATGAAGATTATTAATTTACTTGGACGCTCTTATCTATTGGAATCACTTTGAAATAAAAATTTTGAAAATGAGAGCTTCTAAGAAATAAAAATCATATATTGATTCATTGTTGAAGCAAGAGTCAATGATCAGAACGGTCTCAGAAGCATAACAAGAAGATTGTTAATTTACTTGGACACTCTTATCTACCGGAATCACTTGAGAAAAGATTTTTTTTGCATTTGAAAAAAAGATGCAGCTCGTACGGATATTAACACGTGATATATGCTAAAAATAAAAACATTTTTAAATTTTAATATATTTTGATATGCGCGCTGCATCTCAATTATCGAATTCGGTGCAGCAGCGAGACTTTTCTGAATTTGGCGATGCGCACCAGGTTGGACCCAAATAGGGAGGCCCATGTCACATATTCATGTGACATTATTTTTGTAGCAGGGACTGCACATGGCTGTGTAAAATAATCACAATTCTTTTAGTCGGCATTGGCCTTTTGCTATTCCAGTTTCGTAATTGCCCTGAAAGTCTGACAGCCTCTACTTCTCCAGTGGGTAGATATTTTATATCAATATATATATATGTTCAGGAAAGAGCAATCTTTAATTTATCGAAGTAACAAAATGGTTAGCCGACAAAAATTTCATGTTTTTCAGCAAGATTCTAACTTATTGCATGTCTGCAATAGATGGGGCATCATTTGTGCATTAAAAAGAAAAAAGAAAAAAAAAAAAAACTGCAGTAAAGGTTCTGGTCCATTCAGCCAACCAATCTGGAGTGAAATAATAAACATTGTTTTTGCATCTAATTAATTAAAAGCATAAGCATAGCTTATCAGTACCTTGGAAACGAAACAATGCCTCGGCAAGCATCCATCCTTATCAAATTACTTTGAACTGAACGGTAGAGTGCGAGATGTTTGATGCTTGACATGCATGACTCTGTTTCCCACTTCCAACTGTTACAATGTCGCTACTTTTTTAACCTCTTGGCCTGAAGTTGAAATCTCCCAACTGACTTGACTACTAATCCCGAATAACTGGATGTGCTCAAATAGATACCCTGAGGGCCTCAACCTGGTGTTCAACGCTTCTGGGCTCATGAAGTATTAGCTTCCTGTCACTAATGCCCAACGTAAGAACAACAACTTCGGAGGGCATTGTTCTTATGTGGTAGAAGAACAACGTAAGAAGAGATCCCAACCTAATAGAATGCAGTGTTGATTAGTTATATGTTTCGCTGATTTTTTTTTTTTTTAAAGTGAAATTTTCTTTAAGTATTTCAAATTTTCAGTTTGCTTCCTGAGCTCCAGATGGCGATGAAGGCAAGCCCGAACCTTGCAGAATAACCCTCAGAAGTTGCTAACGGGCACAAGATTTGTGGATCTTTTTTTAAGACTAGTTAGGACAATTAGTTTTCAGAACCATCATGCTTGATTTGAAACAGAGCATGCACACAAAATGAGTTCTAACTTCTAAAAAGGATAGGTTTTGTTGCTGCTGAAATTTATTCTTCAGCTCGGACGCGATCGGGCTACAGCGTGGGCTCCCTCCTAGGCGGACCTGCAAGACAGTTCTCACGCAGGAGCATTGGGGTGGCCCTCTGTGGAAGACCATCCGACGCTCAGTGAAGACTAGCAATCAACAAATATGGGAAGAAGGATCCCCCAAGAAGAGTTTCTCCTAGCTCTCGTGGGAGCTTTCATGGCAGAGTGTGAGAACTGCGAATAAAAAATATGCGTAGAATAGCTGTACCTGAGAGGCTTGAGGGTGGTAGTATTTATAGGCGGTCATCTGACTTTTTGGACGTGCTCTTGATGAGGTCTGAAAGTTGTTGGAATTCGAAACGGATTCGAATCAGGTTGTTACAGGGCCGGTAGGATTGTATATGGTTAGTTAGAGGATCGACGGCTGGAGGCGGGGAGAGCTGGCCGATGGCTCGAAACTCAATGGCTGCGTGTCCCTAGACCACTATTGTAGGTCTTAGGCCACGTCTTGGCATGATTCCTTGATTGGAATCTTATTCTGTTACAGTGAATTTGAACTCTCCTGCGCCAGATTCCGCAGAGGTATTTTGAACTGTGGTTCAGTCATCATGGCTGACGGAGGCTCGGCGGAAGTAGGTGCCGAGGCACAAGGGGCCAAAGTAGCAGCCATAAATGCCTTAATGCATGGAAGAAAATAAGGCATTGAATGCCTTAAAGCAAGTAGATATATGTGGCCTTTATGAGGTCATAAATGCCTTAATACAAAAGACATAGCATGGTTGCGGAGGCCGAGCTATGCTGAAGCTGGCTGAGGCTGAGGCTGGCCGAGGCTGAGGTTGGCCGAGCTATGCTGGCCGAGCTATGTTGGCCGAGCCATGCTGAAGCTGGCTGAGGCTGAGGCTGGCCGAGCTATGCTAGCCGAGCTATGTTGGCCGAGCCATGCTGAAGCTGGTTGAGGCTGGCCGAGCTATGCTGGCCGAGCTATGTTGGCCGAGCCATGCTGAAGCTGGCTGAGGCTGAGGCGGCCGAGCTATGCTGGCCGAGCTATGTTAGCCGAGCCATGCTGAAGCTGGCTGAGGCTGAGGCTGGCCGAGCTATGGTAAAGCTGGCTGAGGCTGAGGCTGGCCGAGCTATGCTGAAGCTGGCTGAGGCTGAGGTTGGCTGAGCTATGCTTTCTCCTTTCTTTTATTTCATTAAATGCTGGCCAAGTTATTATAACCGTACTCCAGCTTATTGATTTGACTATTGGATATTAATGAGGGGCCCTTGGGAGAACCCACGCATATGACGTGGCCCTTTTTTTCCTCTTGTTTTTTCTTTCATTATGAGGAGACTCTTGTTGCTAGAAGTCGCGCTAGCAGGCCAGCTGGTAAGTAGGACATTTGGACTGGGCGCGACTCGGTAAGTAGGACATTTGGATTGGACGCGACTCCATCGCCGGCTGGTAAGTAGGACATTTGGACTGGGCGCGACTCGGTAAGTAGGACATTTGGATTGGACGCGACTCCATCGCCGATGTACTCCATCGCCGATGTGAGTGGTCAACAATACAATGATAATTTTATCCCTCATCAGCTCATCAGGTTTGTAACAAGAATCTCATATAAGCAAGATGGAAAGTGATGAGATGGTTTAGAACTAATTGAAGATGGAAAGTTATACATCGGTAGCCTCGCTATGAATTTACATTGTAAGATCAGGAAAGAAGGGACGTCGCAAGATTGGTGAAGAAAGTTCGACAAAAGTGAGGGCGGAAAAGATCCTCCTCTGATACCAGTTGAAGATGATTATTTTATACCACAACGATACAGGTTGGATTGATTGGTTTTGGGAGGGGTGCGCCAGGCCCGTGCGGTAGTGCAACGCATGGGCGACGCGCGGGGACCCCAGCGGCAAGCCGATGTAATGGGCCCTCCCCCACGAAAAATTAATTTAATATCATAGTGGGCCTATAGCCCACGTATCAGATATTAAACTGATAAGAACAGATACTACACTTGATCTTAGCCAAAAGGCCGAGAAAGGTATGGTTTTCCAAAGCCCAAGGTTCCTCTTTTATAGTCCCTACTCCGCCCGATTACTCTATAATATCCGATGTGGGACTAAAACAACGAAAACACGGGTTTCACGTGGGACACACGTGCCTGATGGAATTTAATAGATGTTTTCCTTTCAAAGAAATATAGTGGAGGTGCCAAGCAAGGTCCATGGAGATCCTAGATTTAGTATATTAAAATAATATATATACATCTTTGATCAAAATAGAGCTCTCAGCACACGAAACCCCCCCACGAGCACACACTAATCTTTATTATTAAGGAGAGTAGCTTATCTCAAAAAAAGGTTGAAAATTATTTATAATTTAATTTTGTTCCACATTAAAAGCGAATTTTGCGAGCATAAACTCATTAGGTGGAATACATAACTAGTTCAAAAATAGGTTGATGCATGCCAACCAAATTATAGACTAAAAAATAGTTTGTATATTTTTTCCTTAAAAAAGAAGAAAATTAATTTATATGTTAATATTTGAAGATGCTGAACTAAGATTTAATATATCCTTAAATACGTAGAATTCAGTTTAGGACTTGTTTGAATTAACTATTGGTATAGCTACCAATGGATAGCTATCTCACGTATTTATTAACCAATAACTATTTAAAAGTGTCCAAATAATTAATCTAGAACTTAATTGGTTGGTTTATGCTCATCATCACCGCAAGAAAATAAAATAATGCCTGATTTTGAACCCATTTCTCTTTAATCTAGTGCCTATTCCAGCTTTGCATCTCATTGTTCTTTATCAACTAGCTAACATAAACTTCTCTTAAGCACGAATGTTGATTAAATATTTCATCAGCCTCTTTTACCTATCCATCAACCCTACCATCTAATCCTAATCTTAAAAAATAATGTATTCTTGGAACATCACTTTGCTACATAGCATATCATCATTTTTTTTTATTTTAAGTTTGTCACTATATCATACATGAACTTTTTTAATTCAGATATATTTAAAAACTATTGTTTAAATATTATAAGAATTAGTGCATTTAAATGCATGCTACTTCTATCTATTTCACATATAGCATTTAAATAACAAAATAGTATGAAAAAAAAAATCTCATATAATAAATTTTAAATTAAAATTTTAATAATAGCACCAAGTTTTGCTCGGATGGTGTCACCTCTTGCCTCTTGAAAAAAATGTCTAAATCATAGCTTTACATTTTTTAGCTTAGCCTTTTGTTTTAGTATTGGATGCTAGCTCATATCCTTTGATAGTATTCTTAAACTTTATCTTCGTAACATTTTCTAGAGAAAGAAAGGCACGCAACATTTAGGCTTGCGCCATTTATCAGCTTTATCTTTAATCTACGTGATTAGTATATTCACTCTCTTTATATCTTTTTTCGTTGATCCAAAAATATTAGTTAATCTCATTTTGCGTACCATACCAACCTATATTCCCTTGAGTCATGAGCAGTTTTGAGATGCCAAATTTTAGTGCTTGGCATTAATGAATGGTAAGTAATAGGTATATAATAAATTTTTATTTAATATAAAATTATTTTTAAGATATTATAGGGAACATGAAATATATCTAAAGCATATACCCAAAATTACTTCTTGGTATATACCAAACCAAATTAAGCTTCTGAAAAAACTAGCTAGCCGCAATGGAAACTAGGCTCATAAAATCTCTGCCTCGATTCAGCAGGAGATTTCGACAAAGCTGTGGAGAGAGAATTAACGCCGGATCATTCACACAAACTTTCTAGAGACGGCAAGTTGAGAGCCCCATTTCCACGTCGCTGCCTGCATGGAAACCTGCAGCTGAGAACAGGTACGTACTGTTAGAAAAAAGTTTTAAATAAAAAAAAAAAAAAGAGAACGCCTGCGAGCGAACGTTCATTCTTTGACGACGCAACGTTCTTTAATTTGTAAACTGTTTTTGATGTAATTTAAGGCTAACGGTCATTAGGCCTTTATGATCATTATGGGCCGAGCCGTTTGAGTTTTTATGGGCCGAGCCTATAAATAGGCTTAGAAATTCATATTGATAGAAGAGAAAAATAATAATTTGAAGTAGACTATGATTTGTTTTATGTCATTTTGTTTTTATATATTTTATTGATCTTTTGGGCATCTGAAGGAAATCGTTGGGTTTGTACCTCCACACGATCATGCTCGTAGTAGGAGGATCGGGTCGAGCCGGATCGTTGTACCTTGGGAACAGATCGCCATCGAGCCGGATCGTTGTACCTTGGGAACAGATCGCCAACAACCTGCATGAAGGGACGAAAATCTGATCCTTAGGGCAGTGTCTAACACGCCTCGGTCCTGGTTTGATCCTATTAATCTTTAGTTTTATTTTATTTGTATATTTAAATTTCTATAACATATTTCTAGCAATTTTAGAAAGGGATTTTTTGTAAGATTGAAAATTATTTTTCCAACAGCTAAGGATCAGATTTTCCTTCTTCTCTAGAGATTGCTAGATTTTTATTCCATTTACTCATTCTGCTTTTGCATGAGTTTGCTCAACATATAAATTTTTATGCCACTTTGAAATATATGTGCATTAATGGTGCAAATGTTGCTATGCTAAATTATGATCATCCATTGGGCTCAAGATTTAAGGAGAAATTATTATGGTTTGAAACTTATTATTTTCTTGGGAAAAATATTAACATTGCTGTAATGATTAAATATATTTCATAAGTTTATCTTTTTACCGTTGGAAGGGATTGTTGTGCTATGTTGCTTTAAAAGAGTTCGTTGATACAAGCCATTTTTTCTTCTTCCTTACTAATTTTTGTTAAATATATGGTAAAATAAATACTCAGTTTATCTTCACCATCAGACGGTTAAGTGCTTAGCCTATAATAAAAGCGACTGTCCAGCTATCTCTGCAATTTGCTATGCCATGTTTTAGTACAAATAATCATTATTTGGTTTATCTACTTCATTTGTAGTATCAGATTTTAATACATTTTGATATGGCTCGGGTGATATATGGTGAGCATAAAATATACTAAAATGATAAATAAAATATAACAAAATAATAACATATGACATTGTTGTCTTAAAATAAAATGTTAGACACTGTTGAGCTTCCTTTGTCTTCTGACTTGTTAGAAGTTGAAGCTTGAATCTTGGTGTGTGTGCATATGGTTTGTTCAACATGTCAGAGACTTCTTTCTATTCACCGAACATTCACATGTTTAATTATATGTATATAAAACATACGCATTTATACATGTATGCATATAGGTACACAGATGTGTGCAAATCAAGTGAGGCTTGTCACATCTTAGTGCCCAAGTACATATGTAATATGTATACTTATTCTCTCCTCAAGTTGGTGTAGTAACTAACAAAGCTAACAAATATAAAGCTGAAGTGCTATTTAGAAAGTGAATTACTTTGTTCACTGAATAGATGGACAAGGGATGAAGTCATCAAACAGTAGTTAACCATTCAGCATGAAAACAAATCCTTATTGAAAAACACACATGCTTGCATTTGTGCACATAATATATGCATGCTTGTATATAGATATATTTTTATATCATCTTATTATTTAACTTTCAAGTGCAGCTACTAGCATATATATATATGCATTCTTACATAAATGCAAAAGTTTTTCTGTTACAGATAAGTGTTTTCTAGTATTTTGCATTCTTACATAAATGCAAAAGTTTTTCTGTTACAGATAAGTGTGTATTTTGCATTCTTACATAAATGCAAAAGTTTTCCGATAAGTGTTTTCTGATATTTGCATTCTTACATAAATGCAAAAGTTTTTCTGTTCCAGATAAGTGTTTTCTGGTATAGTGATCAATATTTAATATCTCCTTATTGTGTTGCTGTTGCTAGACAAAGTGACAGCATTGGGCAAATACTTATTGCTTACCTACTATTGTGAATCTTTTATGTTACCAAATGGCAAAGAATGGATGAACTTGGATGCTGTGACAAGGTATGTCATATAAATACTCTATTTGAGTCTCTTGAAATCTATTGCTATGAGATTTAATAAAAGTTTTTATAATTTACTCATGACGGTTGGAATATCCAACTTATTGTTTACCTTATATTTGGATATTCTATTCTAATATATCTTTGCCTGATTCTCTTATTTGAGGTCTAGTTCAAAAATAATATTATCTTTTTGAAATTTGCCAAGAAGATTTTGGCAGACTAATTAACCAAGGAGTTATCTAGGAATGGAGTCCTAGATTCATCGAGGGGAATGTGACTTAAGCCCATTATTTGGTCGCCAGCAGTGGATACCCAACCTCTGTGATTGGAGATCCCATGAATGAGGTTCAATGTGGTAGAAACGAAGCTGATTGAGTGATCGTGTTAGAGCACAAATTTTTTTAAAAAAAAAATTTCATCCCATCCCTATGATGAGTGCTCTTATAAAGTGACGAAGTAAATTTGTGTAAGGTTGAGTTATACTCTTAATGGATCCGAGATAGGTTATCTGCAGGGTATTGTCACAAATACCCTTGGAGGATTCACCTATATGAGAATCGTCATATTAGGCCGTGACTAAAGGTTTGGGCTAATCTTAAAGAATTCTCATGAAAAATCAAGGTATTAAGCGCAAGGCCTTTAATATGCGCTGACCGCTTAAACCCAATTGATCCATACTGTGTGTGTGATTAGTAGAAGTCTGAGTCAAAGGACCTAGTTCAAGGTCTAATCCACTATGGTTCCTTCAGATGTATACAATCAACACTAAGTGAGGTTCAAGTCCATTGGACACCTCACCTATTGTGCAGTATAAGATGCCCTAAAATTTTTGTTATATTCATTTTTTTTATTTTAAACTTTTGTGGGAGATTGTTAGAAAAAGTTTTAAATAAAAAAAAAAAAAAGGGAGAACGCCCGCGAGCAACGCTCGCGGACGTTCCTTCTTTGACGCAACGTTCCAACGGAACGTTGCGTGAGTGTTGGAAGGCCAATGTTTCAGAAACGGCCCAAATAATTTAATTTGTAAGCCGTTTTTGATGTAATTTAAGGCTAACGGCCATTAGGCCTTTATGGCCATTATGGGCTGAGCTGTTAGAGTTTTTATGGGGCCGAGCCTATAAATAGGCTTAGGAATTCATATTGATAGAAAGAAAAATAATAATTTGAAGTAGACTATGATTTGTTTTATGTCATTTTGTTTTTATATATTTTATTGATCTTTTGGGCATCTGAAGGAAATCGTTGGGTTGCACCTCCACATGATCATGCTCGTAATAGAAGGATCGGGTCGAGCCGGATCGTTGTACCTTGGGGACAGATCGCCAACAACCTGCATGAAGGGGCAAAAATCTGATCTTAGGGCAGTGTCTAACACGCCTCGGTCCTGGTTTGATCCTATTAATCTTTGGTTTTATTTTATTTGTATATTTAAATTTCCATAACATATTTCTAGCAATTTTAGAAAGGGATTTTTTGTAAGATTGAAAATTATTTTTCCAACACGTACCTCACCATAAAGCTGGCCAGCTACAGAAGAAGGACTCTCTCAGTTTGATTGCAGGATTCCCTGGACCGAACCTTGCTGACTCGTTTTTCAAACCGGTGCCAAAAGGCATCGGTTTTAAAGAAAAGGTATATGATGTAAATATTTTATGGAAATGATGTTAAAGGGAAAATGTCATTTGAAATGACGTTTTTCTCTGCTTGATCATCCTCTCAAGCTCGGCTCCGTCAGCTGGAATGCTGACAGGGATCGAACAGAAATCGCCACATGATATGGCAATTTCAAAAATAAAATCGCCACACCATGTGGTGATTTCAATCCAAGTTGGAATCGCCACACGGTGTGGCAATTCCAACTATAATTGAAATCGCCACATGATGTGGCGATTTCATTGTTGAAATACCACACCATGTGGCGATTTCAAAGCAGTCCCCCTGACCGAGAACCTGCGATCGGGGGGATTGTTTTAAAGGGCTGGGTGCCCTTTTCTTCCTCCCATCCGCTCGCTTGAAGCCACGCCGATTCGCTTGAAGTTAGGTTGCTTGCCGGAGAGATTGGGGGATTCTGTCAAGGTAGATACACATTCCATTCTTAAACTGATTTTTATATGCATGAGATGTGTGTTTATACATTCCCTTATATAAATGATATTAATATATTTTTTTTGACAAAGAAGAAAGCAATATAGATGTTTTATTTTAGCTATGATATCATCATGAGAGATTAAATGTTCCATATGGACCTTGGGAACCACTATGTGCTAAATGCTACTAAACACACATCTCATGCATATTTAAATTTTTTTGTTGTTTGTTGCTGATCGAAGATAAATTTTGATCACCTTTTTTCAGATGGAAACTGTACGTGTTTTACTATATTATGATGGATCAATTGAACACGG
The DNA here is from genome assembly GCA_900491605.1 of Calamus simplicifolius. Lineage (NCBI taxonomy): Eukaryota > Viridiplantae > Streptophyta > Magnoliopsida > Arecales > Arecaceae > Calamus > Calamus simplicifolius. The sequence goes on along the minus strand of UESW01002119.1, from coordinate 207,765 downwards.
TGGCCAAGAAGGGATACATTATAATCAACCTCCTCGTAAATGTTTGAAATTGAGTACGGGAACATGCTTTGCTGAGTTGGTTGATCAGATACATACAGTTCTAACAATTTCAGAACAGAGACATATCATCAGATTGATGTGGAGATCTCCAACATTGCATCAAAAATATGTGCTTCTTCCAATCGAGGACGACGACGATGTGGAGCACATGTTGACATTTCCCTCGAAGTGTTCCAAATATCGGTGTATTGAACTCTATGTTTTAAAGGATGATGTTCCAGAGCCATATAGTGTTGATCATGTAGAGAATGTTCGAGACAGTTCTCCTATTGCCCAGCAGCAGGAACAGGTTAGGCCTATAGTGGATTTCCCAATGATTGAGGGAATTATGCCAGCTGTACAAAGTGATGATGTGGTAAACAATCAGTGTAATATTGATAGTCGGGGAATGGAGTCAGATGAAAGTACAGATGATGACTATTGGCCTGAACATGACGACTCAGAAGAAGAGTCATATAAAGATGCAGAGTCATATGGAGACGTGGTAGTTCATGACACTGGCTTTAGTTCGATTCCTGCATACACTCATCCAGAACCTATTCCAACTCAGGTACATGATCATCAAGCCTTTGCATATGAACAAGTTCCAGAATTTTATAATGAGTTAAATTTGCATGATGGTGGATGTGTCAGTACTCTAAGAGAGTTGCCCTTCAAATCTCAATTTTGGGATCCATCAATGACTGAGTTTGCTAAAGGATATTGTTTAATACTAAAGATGAACTGAAGAGAGCATGTGAAATGTATCACATCAAGAAGCATCGCACATATAATGTTGTGGAGTCGAAGAAACTATTCTGGTCGGTGAGATGTGCCTCTTCAAGTACTGCCCAATGGTGTCTGTGGAGGTTGCGTACTACCAAGTTGAAGAAGCACGGATTTTTTAAGATCACAAGGTATGAAGGGCCGCACTCTTGTTTATTCAGTAATTTAACTCGGGATAACAAACATATTACATCTCGAGTTAAAGTCATGTTGTTCGACACATTATGGAGAAAGATCCAAGTGTGAATATTGAAGCTATTATAGCAACCATTGCAGAACAATTTCACTATACAGTGTCATATGCCAAAGCATGGCATGGAAAGCAGAGGGCATTGATTAATATATTTGGTGAATGAGAACCGTCATATGCAAAGCTCCCTAGATACATGCTTGCACTGCAGAATGCTAACCCTGGAACCAGTTGTATGTTGGGATTTCTACAGTGAAGCTAGTTCTTCTGAACGGGTCTTGAATTATGTATTTTGGGCATTTCAACCAACTATTGAGAGGTTTCGGTATTATTGCCCGATGATTTCTATTGATGGAACACATCTTTATGGAAAGTACTGAGGAAAGATGCTGATCGTAACAGGCACTGATGCTGGTAATAGGATATTTCCACTGGCCTATGCAATTGTGGATGAAGAGAGTACAGCTAGCTGGAGCTGGTTTTTGCTGAGGCTTAGGAGGCATGTTGTGAAAGATAGAAATGGGATTTGTCTTATATCTGACTGACATCCTGGTATACTAAGTGCCATAGCTGATAATGAAATTGGATGGGCTCCACCAAGAGCTTATCATCGATATTGTTTGAGACATGTTTGCAGTAAGTTTTGAACTTATTGCAGATCTGGAACTCCTTTGAAGAACATTTTGGGTCATGTGGAGAGATTACTTGGCTTTCCATACCTAAGGTTTATGAAACTGGTGCTTTCAAGTGGTTCTTCATAATGTGTTAAGCGACAGCTTTGGGTTGCTGGATGGCATACATGGATTTCAGATAGCAAGATGCCTTTTCCAAGGCCTTGGAACTCGATGGTTCTGAACTTGGTGGCTGCACCTTAATAGTGGACGAAGCTAAGCCACAGGGTGACAGCCGAGACTTGAAACTTGACCGAAACTCAGCAGAAATACAACCGAAACTCAGCCGAGACTCGAAACTTGACCGAAGCTCTACCGAAAATCAGCCGAAACTAAGCTGAAACTCAACCGAAACTCAGCCGACACTCAGCCGAAACTAAAGTTTACCTGTAGCAATGGGAGGTATCCTCCGATGTCAGACTGGGTAGGGCTCGTTGCACGACATAGTGCTCTATATAAACCAGCCAGTGTAGCCGATCCCCAACTTAGAGCAGCAAATGCCTCCAAGTCTTCAAGAAATGGCACGTACATCAACTTAACTAAATTACCATAGGTATCCAGAAGAATCACTCCACCAATGATTCAAAGAAGTTGTCCCCTCACAAACTGCTGCACAACCGCATCATCCACATCTTCGTCCAAGTGAAGGTCATGATAGAATTGATCGAAGAATGCTAAACGAAAATGACCTTTCAGAAATGCTTCGACGGGGGTTCAACACCAAATAACCTCCCAAATATAACCTGCCACTCCGGAATTATATGGCGCGGATCTAACCTAGTAACAGCGGAACCATCAATCCGGAGGCCGCTCAGAATACTTACATCCTGTAGTGTAATGGTTGCCTCACCAAAAGGTAGATGAAATGTGTGGGTCTCTTGCCGCCATCTCTCTACCAGTGCAGAAATAAGGCCGACATCCAGTCGAATCTGGCCAATCCGATATATGCCAAACATGCCGACACGATCTAGGTAGTAATGCACTAGTGGGTGTGACATTCCCGGTGTCTCTTTCTAGATATCTGCGTCATGCCGACGACATCTAAGAACCGGTAACTCCTAAAATAAAAATATTTGATACATCCGCATCAACATAAATAATTATTAATTAATTAAGAACCGTCGATCAATAATATATACCTCGCCTTGAAATATGTTCGTTGATCTATGCAACTCTTGCAAAGTGAGAACAGTAGGATCACGAGGCCATGGATCTAAGACATTATGAGCCATGTCTTGATAGTCTGACAAAAGCAACATTTACAAGCAATCAATAAACATAAAAGCAACGGCATATCAGCCGCTATTATTTAGATGTGATATTAAGCCACATCTACGGCATATCATCCGCTATTATTTAGATCTGAATACAACGGATCTTATTTTTAAATATTATGCTTTTCTCCATGCATATGTTTAAGCTTAGCTTCCGCAAATATTTTATGCTATGCATATACTAAAATTTAGCAGGTTTTACATACATTTAAGGTTTGCTATAAAATGTACAGTTATAGCATGATATATAAGGGCCGAATTATAGATCAAATGTGGGACGTTCACATCCATACAACGAAGCAAAAATAATTTGTTTATATAGAGCATGGGATATGCTAGATGTCTCTAAACCCACTATTACTCTCAGTGCCATATCGATTAACCGATTTAGTTGTCTAGGATTATCGAATCTAGTTGAGAAAATCACATACAAGGGACTTTGTGTACCTTGTAAAGTCTACAAAAAGATGGATTTTCGGTGGTAGGCGAGCCGCGACGGAGATCTCCGGTGGTAGGCGAGCCGTGGCGGGGGGATCTCTCCGGTGAGCCGTGGCGAGGGGATCTCTCCGGCGATCGGCGTGGCTTCAAGCGATCTCCGCGAGCGAATGGGAGGAAGAAAAGGGCACCCAGCCCTTTAAAACAATCCCCCGATCGCAGGCTCTCGGTCGGGGGGGACTGCGTTGAAATCGCCACATGGTGTGGCGATTTCAACAATGAAATCGCCACACCATGTGGCGATTTCAATTATAGTTGGAATGCCACACCGTGTGGCGATTCCAACTTGGAATGAAATCGTCATCATGTGGTGATTTTTGCTTGGCCCCTGTCAGCAACTCAGCTGACGAAGCCGAACCTAAAGGATGACTAAGCAGGAAAAAAAATATATTTAAAATGATATTTTTTTTAACATTATTTTTATAAATATTTAAATCTCATATCTTTCGTTTAAAATCGATGCCTTTTGGCACCGATTTGAAAAACGACTCGAACCTTGCTCCCTATCTGCCTGACATTTGCTTGAAAGTCTTCCAAAACTTCTTTCCCCTTGCCGTCGCCATGATTGCAGCTTCAGTCGTCAATTGCCATGGACGTCATCAAGCCACAATGCAGAAACCAAAACTGGACTGGAGAAGGCGTGTGTACGACGTGCTTTAATTTAGAGTACATTTCCACGATCACAGCAGGCGAAACACGCAGGAAGATCGAAGCTAGCCATCAGATTTTTCTCACAGGACGTGTCAGCCCCTCCTGGTTGCCAAGGCCGGCAGATCAGATATATAGTGCGGTAGATATCATTCCCTTCCCTCCTCCATCACATCATTATTTGGAAAAATTTCTTTTAAAAAAGTACAATTAGTGAGCAGTATTAAATAAATTAGATGAACAAACCAGAATCATTGTTGCTAGCATGGTAATTAATTTACACTGATGCTGTAAGTGTTCAAAACATGATCGATGGTGAGGCGTTTGATAAGGTTGACGCTGATGATATATAATCATATATTATTTATTATGGATGATATTGGCCTTGAAGATATTACACAAATTAAGTCCCCACCAAATAGCTCCATAGCGCTAGAGTAGATATATTTTCAATTTATTAGTTAAAACTTTTTTTTATTTGTTGGAATGTACTGAAAAAACTTTTTATTTTATTTTAATTTATTTATTCATATGAGCTGTGAGCAAGAAAATTGTGTTATATTGCTTTTATGAAATTCTATTTTTATCGTGATACTTATTTTTATTACAGTCAAATAATTTTAGAGCCAATTTTGGGCATTTGTCTTTTTTTTTTGTGATCAATTTGTCACATAAAAGTGGTTCTTGGATCGCTTTTACAACTTCAAAATAACTTCTAAATTTTAACAGCAGCCAAATGCTTGCTTAAAAATATAATTTTTGTCAAAGAGAGAGAGAGAGAGAAAGAGAGATTTTAAGCTAAAAGTCATAATATCTTCAAAATCGAACCTAGATCTCCATTAAAACTAAGGGAAAAAAATAACTTTCCAAAATAAGGATATCAAACATAAAATAGATATAAACAAACAGTTAGACGCATGTGGACGGCTCTTCTTTTATTTTTTAATCTGATTTTCTTTAAATAAAATATATGATGGCTTTTGAGCATTTTTTTTTGAAAAGAAAAAAGAAAAACAAAGCTAAGAAAAAAATTAATTTTATAAATAGGATAATGCTAATCTTATTCTAACAAGTATTGTCCTCTTCAATATCAAAGCATCGTTATGGTTGCGATTATATTTTTTCCTATCAATTATGGGGTTAATTATGAAACAGGCCTCTAAATTGAGCAGGCTGCATGGAATAATTTGAGCAAATATATTTAGGTAAACTGCCACTTGCGTTGAAATCTAAGAGACTAGTAAATTAATGAATGATGCTTAAATGCTCTCCAAATGATAATGGCTGTTAATCGATGCACTTAGAAGGCCTTGTCCTGGTATATGGAGTCGTGGATCGATACAGCCAGGGCATGAAACAATATGCCAATGCCCATTTAAGCAAAGGCCAGGGTAGAAACAACACTATATCCAAACAAGGAGAACCAACCAAAGGAGTGGACCTGTTTTATCTTCAGAACCTTTAATTATTATTGAAAAAGCCTTTGTATGCGCGATGATTGATCCCCCACATATGTACACTAAGAATATTTTTATTCTTTTCGTACTGCATACGCACAGAACAATTATCGCGGTGCATAAAGAATTTTTTTTATTATTTTTCGATACAAACACAACAGCTCCAGCTGGAAGAAGAGGTGGTTTTCAATGACCATCCGGTCCAACACTGAAGCATATTGCTCCACTATCACAGAGCCCAAGTAACCCTATCCCTACTGGGTAGAGCAGCTAAAGAAAATTGCCAGCCGCAAGAGGATATGATATGATGGCATCTAGAGTCTGATATCAGATGTGTTCGTATTTAATTTGGTTTCAAGTTTCAAGCTTTTTATTGCGCAGACTAAGCCATGAATCCAATTAGATTTCTTGAAAGCAGTGGTCATCTATGTTTTGAAGAGATAATCTAGTTCCTTAATTTTCATGGTAGTGGTTGGTAGGGTAGGTATTATTTTTTAAAACATCCTTACATGCCAGTGTGCCAGAATTCTTCAACTGCTAAAGCTGAAACTCTTTGTTTTTGAAGGAAAAGATAAATTTTATACGTTGTGAATCAGGAATTAGGTAATGAATGCAGATGCTTCCTGTGAAGTCCTCAATAAAACTCAACATGATAGGATACCTGGTTAACTTATAAGAGGGTATATAAAGTATATGCTAAGATTTTAAACCTCATATGAGGAAGCTGTTCTAATTTTTTTTAAATGAATAGAATGTGTCATCATTCTATGCCAGCACTTAAGACAGAGTGTATCCCAAATTACTGTGATTGAAATGTTAGGATTATTGCAAGATGGTCCCATCCCAACAATTAGAACAGCAAAATATCTCTATGCAGGGGATCTAAAACCCCTAGTACAGGCAGCCATGGGGCAGGATTCCCTCAGATATCTGTGCTGAATTATCTCCTTGGGAATCATTGCCTCGCTTTACATAGTGCCTTGTATCATGGCTGATCCATCTGCACTGCTGCATGCGTGTTCTGGTCAAGAGCCCATTGTGCCGTCAGATTTATGGCAAAATAGTCGGTCCCAAATTGCTTTAGCATAACTTTATGCCGTTTTGAAGGAAGTGTAATTTGTCCTTTCCATGAACAAAACTTGACAACCATGTGCTTAAATAGGTAGCATGATGCTAGTTCAATCTTATGCAATATTTACTGCAAAAGAGTTGGCTAGTCTCAATCTATTGCAGCGACTCCATGCTGTGTATGAGAACCCAAACTTCGTCCAAGAATTTATATGAGAGAGCTCAAGCATATATGTAATCCCCATTGTTGGATGTATTGCAAATGATATCAGAGCAAACCTCGGTCTATAATTCATGTGGGCTGAGAAAGATTGAAACATAAGAGTTTTAGGACTGACCACAGACTGATTGTAGTGTTTGTAATCAGGTTTGAACTTTTAGTTTGGCAAAAATCATGTGTTTTAAACAAAATTAGGTGATTTTGTCCCCAAATAGATAACAAATAGCAGGATTCAGTTAACGGTCCACTACAGCTCATGGCAAAGAAAACTTCTCTAAACTCCCTAACTTCATTCAACCAAATTATCAATGAAGCAAAACGAATGTTAGCAGCCTTCCTTTATGAAAATTTACTCCTTTTTTCCTGTGGCCTCCATTTTAGGATACAGTTGCACATACCATCCAGTCTTTATGAGGTCCTGTGCTGCTAGCTAGTATCTTTGTCTCTTCTGCTCTAGTAATCTCAATGATGACCTGCATAAAAACTAATCAGCCATGGAATAAAGATTAAATTTGATTAGCATTACTGATCTTGGGGGAAGTAAACCAAATCAAATAGAACTCAGAGAAACAAAGAGCATTTAAATATCCATAATGTTTTAAGGTGGGATTGAATACATCGTGCAATCTGAATCACGCATAACAGACATAACAATGGACACATCCCTCCACAAAACCTTATCAAATATAAGCTTATTTGGAATTACATATACAACTTAAAGCATCTCATACAAGTAGGTTGCTTCAAAGGAAGAAACCACATGGCAACCTGTGAGTGAACTTATGAAATTGTTTCCGGGTCTGGAATTTGAGAAAGATTAGGACTTTCGAACATCATCAATTTGATACTTAAAAATGTTATATGTTATGAACCACATCAGCTACTCCACTTGCTTTGTCCATTTAGGAGGTCCATTGACATTGGTATTGCTCTCGTACCTGCTACAGTCCCCGAAATCAGCCACAGCCTTTTCCAACAATCTTGTTTTCTCATAGGTGTCTCTATATGTTTGCCCAGATCGCCGTTCCTGAGGTAAATTGCACGAGCAAATCAATTATCTTTCGGTTTGTCATGTGATGTGATACAGTGGAGCTTATTAAACACATTAGCAATGCAATACACAGAGCACCATGATTTATATGCAGAGATATTAGTAGCATTTTGTTTCTTGATTACATACATGCATCACTGAAGAAGAAAAGAAACAATTAAAAACCCAACTGCATAAATAAGAATCCGAGGACACCCTCAAATGAGAAGAAACCAAGAATGCTAACAGGATGACTCAATGTTGGAACACAATAGCACAATTCCAATTTATGAGACCAGGAATGGAAATTACAGGCTGGCAATAGAAATTTTGTAACTCCATATACAAGTTAATCTTTCATGTAACAAAGGAAAACATTATATTAATCTGTGACTAAACATCTTCCACTGTCAAAAGGAACACCAAGTTGATGTGAAGTTTAGCATCCTCGAGATTTTAAACCCTAGGTTCAAGTCAAAACCCTTGCTATAAGCAGTAAAATGTAAAAAGAAACAAAATAAACCGTCCTGACATATACTGCTTCTAATGCTCCAGAGAAAGTGTTAAATTAGTAGTTCAAACATGCATGTAGATGTTCTGTCTGTCTGGTATTTCTACTCTAAAATTCAGATGCAGATGTATTCTTGTAGGTCGATACAAGCAATGCTAGCCCCAAGAAGGAGCAAACAATTCAACACTGAAGATCGAGACTAAATGGCTGTGAAGAAAACATAAGAAATATGATACTGACAGACAAGTCCACAACATCAACTCTGACACACTAACAGTGCAAAGGAATTCAAGGAGAAAAATGTTTTTTCTAGTGCAAAGAGACTGGCAGCAATGGATTTAAGCAAATGGTGTGCACTGGACTTACATCTCGATATGGAAACTCATCAACTTCAAGCATGTGTATCACATGCCCCATCCTTGGCCTTTTCCGTGCATCAGGATCCACACATCGCAGCGCCACTAGAAGAGCCCTTTTCAATGCTTTTGAAGAAGGTTTTTCAGGCAATTTAGGATCCAAAACCCCTTCAAAATTCCGATTGGTAACCATCGTTTTAAGCCATTCAACTAGATTAACCTGAAAAACTCTGGGCAGCTCAATAAATACACTTGATGTGCAATAAAAAAATTCCAATATAAGGCAAGTAAATTCAATGCTAACCTCTCCTGGAGGCCTGTTGTGGTCAACTGGGTCTCGACCAGAAATAATTTCCATAATAAGAATCCCAAAACTGTACACATCACTCCGCTCATTCAACATACCAGTGCTAGCATACTCAGGAGCAACATAACTACCAGAAGCACAAAGAAGCAATAACATTCCCCTCATTTCTCATGACCAGGTTAGAATTCCTATCTTAATAAGTAAAACTATATGATAGCTAAAAGAACTATTTTTTGAAGGAAAAACTGACCCAAATGTTCCCATCACTCGTGTCGTGACATAGCTACTCTCTGATCCCAGGAGCTTGGCAAGCCCAAAATCTGAAACCTTTGGATTCCACTGCTTATCAAGCAAAATGTTGCTCGATTTAATATCCCGGTGAACTACCTTTGGTTCGAGCCCCTCATGTAAGTACATTAAACTGCATGTATGTTTGGATATCAAACTAACAAGTTGGACTAGAATTAACAAGTAAGTTAGTATTATAAGCAGAAGAAAAAGTGTACCCTTTTGCTGTTCCAAGTATAATATTCATGCGGATATCCCATGTGAGAGGGCTACAAGGTTCAACTTCCCCATGAAGCCATTGTTCTAAGTTTCCATTATCAACATACTCATAAACAAGTATCCTAAGAAGCAAAAGAGCAATACAACACCAAGGGTAAATAAATGACTGATTTTCCGCAATGGCCGTGCAATCAACATAATTTACAGTTCTTGAAAAGTGAGCTCAGATTAGCAGGGAAAAAATGGAAATAATTCAGTACCTATGAGCACCTTCAGCACAATAACCAAGTAACCTCACCAAATTCTTATGCCGAACACGCCCAATAGCTTCCACTTCAACCTTGAATTCCCTCTCAGCTTGACCCCTGGCAACAAGGTCCCATAAATTAAATAACATAATAACGTATTTATATACTCTTCATTTCCATCATTCATCAACAATATACTGCCTTCCATTGATCAAAATGAAAATATAAGGCAGAAACACACCATTGTATTGTAAAAATCGATTTTTTTGGGGCCAACTTTGATTGTAATGAAAGGAAATCGGGTAAGGGGATACCTATTATTGAGCAAGTTCTTGACAGCAACCTGAGTGTTATCCTCCAGAACACCATGATAAACAATCCCATACCCGCCCTCTCCGATCACGTTCCCGTCGGCAAACATGTTGGTCGCCACCTCGAGCTCCCGGAGAGTGTACCAATGCCCCCAGCCCAAATGGGACACTTCTGGGATGGCGATCATCGCCTGCTCCACCGACCGGCTCTCGCCGCTGCCGTGGGACGACCCGCCACCTCCAGCGCCGCCGCGCTCCGGGTAGGTGATCCTATGGTCCTTGCCAATCTCAATGTGGATCCTCTGTTGCGCAATTGGGCTCTCCTCGTCGGGCGGCACGAGCAGGGCCTGCCGCTCGTTGGAAACAGAGGGGGTTTCAGCATCGGGGAGGGGCTTGTGGAGGGCGTGGGCGAGGGGAGGCCGTGGGTGGGAGGAGCGGGAGGGGTCGACGCGGATTTCTTGGATTTCTTTGGAGATGGCGGGGATGGAGGAGGGGTTGCGGGAGGGCTTAGGGAGCTGGTGCGTGGGGGCTGCGGCGCCGCGGCGGGAAGCAAGCCAGAGGGAGATGAGGAAGAGGAGGAGGACGAAGGCGGCGCCGACGCAGATGCCGACAATGACCCACATGTGGAGGCCGAAGATCACCGTCCGCTTCGAGAGCACGTCGTTGAGGAACGGCGAGCTGTAATCCGCCGACATTCTTCTTCTTCTGCCCGGAGTTGAGTGCTGAGATAAAAATGGTAGCTTTTTGGAGAGAGAGAGAGAAGGAGCGGGTGATGGTGGCTGTGGAGCGCTGAGAAAAAAAAAAAAATGCAATCTTTCGGAGAAAGCTAGAGAGTAAGGGAGAGTGGGGGTTGAGGGCTTGGATAAAAATGCATTATTTGACAGACAGGCAAAGAGTAAGGGCTACTGGGGTTGATTACTGAGATAAAGATGGAAGTTTTTCCAGAGAGAGTGAGCCTTAATTTGTAGAAGAAGGTAATGGTCGCAATTGGTTTCAAATTTTGGATTTTGGGAAGGGAACGAACGGAAGAGCTTCCATGGCTACTGAAATGAAGAGAAGAGCTGTTTAAGGGTAGAGATGGGGGAAACAATGGATGCTTTAGAGAGCAAGCAGAATGTGGAACTGGAGAGAGGTGGCGGGGCTAAGTTTCGAGCATGGAGACAGGTGCCATTCAGAGGAGACATTGAGTCAAGAAAAGAACAATACTGTTGGAACCAAAGAATGATTTTTTTTTTTTTTTAGAGAGAGAGAGAGAGAGAGAGGTGGCGGTGGGGAGGGCGATGACAAGTTTGCAGCTGTGCAAATGACCATTTGGAATGATCAGAAACCTTCAAGGCTTCAAAACAATCCCTTTCTTAAGCAAACTCCAGAATAATAGAATAATAGTTCAACAGTGTACTTGCCATTGGTAATAATGCTCTGCAGTACATTTACAGTGTTTTCTGGAACCCTCTGAGTCATAAAAAAAATGGAAAGAACTTCTTGGACTTGGGGCTTCAGCAAAGCTTCTGGGTAACTCGAATAAACTGTATACTACTGCAGAGTCTATAAAACAATTTCCACTGTAGACTTGACCTTGGAGCCCTGATTGTGAGCTGGAACGCTGATGTGCGTGGAGTATTGGTGCAATCAAATGAATCCATATGAGCCATCGCGGAAAGAAAAGCGTTCAAGTTGAGGCATGAGTCGTGACCTCATCCTGAGTTAATGCATGCAAACATTGAAGGCCAGTGTCTGGAGTTAAGAGCCTAACAAAAGTATGATTAATCCTGTTCTAAAAATAAAATGTCATGACTCTTGACTTATATAAATTCTTATCGTTCAAATGGCTGTCCAATTCTTCGCAATGGTCTCAAGCAATCGAATTAGAAAGAATATTATTCGGTGTAACACCGGCTTAGTCATCAATGTTCACCGCTTGCCTTGTTTAACAAAGAGCCTATAAATTATAAATTTATGACAATATATTCGGTTGGTGGTGTTCTTCGTTCTTGCCTTCGTTCATACTTATCATAGTGATGCATATCATGACAGTTTAAGGGAGAAGAGTTTTTTTTTTAATTAAAAAAAAAAGAGAATAAGAACTCTTTCTCTCTCTCTTTTTAATAAAATAATTATATGAGTTCTTATTCTCTCTCCTTTAAAAAAAGAAAGGCTCTCCATTCTTAGGCTCATGTCCATTATTTGTGCTTGAGGTCCAAATGTTCCTCGTGATTAACAAACGGTCAGAAGTGGGGCCTTTCCCTTATGACTTTTTAGCCATAGTAACGTCACTTTGTTTTTGTTTTTTGTTTTTTGTATATATAATATAAATAAATACACGATGATGATCCCTAAGCTGCTATTTTATTGGTCGACCCTTTCACGGGATATGAGAAGGAACCCTTCCGGTCTAAGCTTAGGATCCCGTGAAGGGGTCGCTAAACGGAATAGGTGGCACCGTGAAATGAAACACCCATGGAGACAAGCGTCGGGCACCGAGTGCCACGTGAAGCTCATGCAACCCCACTGGACGGCCTTGTCATCATCCATGTCCAAAGGTCTCGAAAAGCTGAGTCAAAAACTGGCGAGCATCTATGCTTCGCGTGGAGGAGCAAGCGAGGCATGCATGAGGTGCGTCCCGGAAGTTTAGAAGGCGGTGAGCAAGGGATCAAAAAGCCTTGAAATAACGATAAAGTACGGGCACTGTTATTATGTCAATATTTAACATGTATTTTAAGACCATATTTTTTTTTTAAGTAAAGATTGTTCAAACATACCAGCACATCGATGCACATGCATATACATGAACATTCAATCATTCATTTATACGTATACATATATTTTTAACATTTTATGAGTTTAATTATAGAAAGTTTCTCCATTGATTATAAAACTTGAGCAATAGAAATTGTTAATTATGAGGAGAGTAGTTCATGGATAAGAGAATAATTGAGAAAACTAAAGTAGATAGCTGCACAAAGTGGATATGGCTTCAAAGTAGAACCTAACTTCACAAATCAGTTATGTGTTGTTATATATCTTTTGTGTGATTACTAAAAAGTTATACCATTTTAGCAAGTTTATACTTTCATCAAGAATTTTCTTGTCAAACAGTGAATCTATTAGCTACGTTATAGAAAATTCCTACATCTTGGATGTGTGAAAAATCTCATGGATCCAACAAAAATCTTTATGAAAATATCTTTATCTTGGAAGTCAATATTATCAATGAACCAGATGGGAACCATCGAGCTTGGCATAAAAAGATTGGATCATTTATTATTTGCTTGAGCATAATCAAGCTTAGTTTTGAAATGGGCATAGCATGTTTATCATGATCATCTTCATAATCCAAAAATAAGCTAAAATATAATTTAAACTTGCATTAAATTTTAACTAAAATTTAAAAAATTTTAGTAGTCTGAATGAAATTAGCTATCATGGCTTTCGAACTGAAGCCTAGTCTACGATAAATGCGACATGACTGTATACTCTTAAAACAAATTCTAAGAGCATACAAGCTTACTAAACCTTGGCATGTACAATATAAGAGAATCATAATAATCAATAAAAGCTATATCTCATATATTATGTATACATCAAAATGTTGTTATAATATCGATGCACTATTACATAAGAGTGTCGCAATGCCATATTTAATTTATTTATCCCATGAATAGATCAGTATTTTAATATAACTCTATCATACCAAACAATGGTGATATACCCATCTTTGAGCCCCATCCATGATTGACTAAAGCTTTCCCATGGTATGCTCAAAACTAATTCGAAGTTTAAGAATCGACATTTAGTTGGAATCAAATGCTTAATCTGCAATTTTGGGAATGGTCAGGACTTTGATGGAAGCAGAAAGTTTTAAAACTATATAATGTACAATCAAATGCGTTGCCGCATTCGATCCCAATCCTTGCGGAGCAATCCCTAACTAGATGAAGCTTTTCCATGTCAGGCTTGAATTTATTTATTTATTTTTTGGTACAGGTGATCACATCATTTCAGGATGAGCCAATCCCGAAATATAAAATATAAAAATTAAACAAAACAGGAGGACAAGCATAGCTCTGCTTTTAACTCCAAAACCCAGAATAGTTCGCAACTCTAACAGCAATCCAGTTGGCCGCAAAGTTATCTTCCTTATAGATATGCTGAATCAGGGCGCTCTGAATTCTAGAGGATGGACTGGATGTCAATGATCAAAGAGTTGGACGACAAACATTTAGGATCCTAACGGAGCCAACGGATGACAATGATAGAGTCTCCCTTAATGATAAGACAACGAGCACCCAGGACACGGATAGCCCAGGAAATTTTTGTCCAAGCCATCAATAGCTCAGCCAGAGACACAGATGAGTCAAGATGGCCAAACCCTTCAACGGTCAATAGCTCACCATTCAATCACGTATTACGAAAGCTGATCCAGCAGATTATTTCGAACACTTCATCAAAATTAATTTTAACAAATTCTAAAGGTAATATTCTTAAAAAATATAGGCCATACGATGGCACACTACGTGAGCAGATGGAAGCTGGCTTGAGCAAAAGAATCATGCTCAAGTTTTTCCTTCCATCAATATTGCATCTAATGTCCTCTGTTGAGGCAATATTTGGTATAATGATTTTTGAAATATCATCAATAATCTTATAATATTAATAAAATTATTTTATCTAATATATTTATATCAATAATATATAATTTTTATAAAATTAAGATCATCATTTAAAACATAGTCTCAACCTTATAAAAAAGTTAGGAATATTAATCCTATCCAACAAGTTAGGAATATTGGATCATCGCTCTGTATCAAAACATTTAAACAACTTTGTTTTTATATTTATTAATCTCTCTTCCATCCATGATAACAGTATAATATAAATATTGATTATAATTAATATATAATAATAAACATATATCATTATAATATATAATATTAATTATTATTAGAATATATATATACTATCATCAATATCATAATAATATTATTATATGCACTAACTATATATTATATATTTAGTGGTAAGCCTAAACTAATATGAATAAAAAAAAATATAACTATTTATAATTTGAATATCGACTTAGTCCTAAATAGAGCAGATTGAAAGAAGCAGATTCATGTCGAATCTCATGTAGTCGAAAAAAAAAATAAAATGGGTTGAGTATCATAATATTAATATATTATTATATATAATATACAATATATATTTATAGTATTAATTAATTTTATATTTTAATATATATTATATTATATTAATAATATATAGAGATAGATTTTTCTATATTCGAATGTAATTAAATTTAAGATTAGTTAATTTTTTTCATCCTTTGATTCATAAGAATTTAAAGTCATTTTTTTATTCTTTTAATTTTTAAAGTATGAATATATGATATAGTTTAGCTATATTCGAATTCAACTAAATCTATCTTAATAGCGATTTAGTATTATTATATAATTTATATAATATTATAATATATTATATAATTAATTTTTTAAAGATTCTTTAGTATTGCATGCATAATAATTACTTATTTATTTATTTTGATGACGTATCAAAAAAAAAAAACCAAACAGTTGCTAACGTTTACCGCAGCAGCGGCGGTAGAAGGTGAAACGAAAGAAACCCTAGTTAGCTGCCGTCCCTTTTGGCGCCAATTCTCGAACCATTTCTCCCTCAAACCAAACGAAAACGAAAGCCAAACAAAAACCACGCCGTGGGCGCGAGCGAGCAAGACAGCGAGGCACCATGGAGGAGCCCACCGTCTCCGGCCGCCGGAACCGAGCTAAGGGGGTGGACGCTGCCGCCCGATCCGCCGCTCTGGAGCGCCTCAAGGCCCTCCGCAGCTCTGGCGGCCGCCGCGCGGTGGCCGGCGGCGGACTCCAGATCAAGATGGAGGAGCCCATCTACGACACCGTCGCCGAGGAGGACTATGCTGCCCTCGTCGCCCGCCGCCGGGAGGCCTCCCGCGACTTCATCGTCGACGACAACGGTCTCGGCTACACCGACGAGGGCCAGGAGGAGGACTGGTCCCACCCCGGCTTCCCAGAGTCCTCTGACGAGGACCACTCCGATGGCGATGAGAAGCGGCCCAAGAAGAGGAAGGCGGCGGCCAAGAAGGACCCCGCCCCCAAAAAGCCCCCGCCTTCCTCCCTATCTGCGGCCGCCGCGCTGATGGGCAAGCAAAGGCTCTCCTCCATGTTCACCTCCGCGGTTTTCAAGAAGAATGATAAGGGAAAGGGATCATCATTGTCTTCTGATAGCATTGTTGATGACGTGATCGCTGAATTCGCCCCCGATGAGACCGATCGGGAGGAGAGGCGGCGGCGAGCGTCGGTAACAGGAGTTGTTCATGGGTCACGGGCTTCTGTCGCTCCACCGCGGTGGTTCAGATAAATAGCGAGCTGCAATCTGTATCCGCTGATCGTGCGGTCAAAGTTGGATCGCCTGAATCAGTGGTTTTACCGGCCTTTCATGCCGAATCGGAGGTTTGTTTTCAAGAAAATGGTAAACTGGGGCACAAAGACGATGTGGCTGTGGAAGTGAAAGGGGAGGTGGTTTTGGATTCCAGTGTTGAATCGGTAAGTAACGGGGCCCCAGATGCGTTGAAGTCTGACGCAAATGGGGAGCTGAAAACTGAGATGAAGAAAAGCGAGAAGGGATTTACTCTTAATGCAAAGATTAAGGTGGAAGGGGGTACTGCTGTGATGAGTGCTACAGCTGGCTGGAAAGCGGTTTGTGGAGAAGATGGGAATGCTGGAACTGAAGGAGGGGCAATTGAATCAAATCAAAATGTTGATGAGAAATCTGAGTTTGTATTGGATTCTGATGGGTCGCTTCCTTTCTATATAATTGATGCTTATGAGGAGCCGTTTGGTGCTAATTTGGGTACTCTGTATCTATTTGGAAAGGTAAATTTTCTTCATGATTTTTTTTTTTTTTCGTTTTTCCAGTTTGTGGCCATGATTATAGTGATCAAGATTGTGAATTTATTTGCTATACAAAGAAATTGCACGGCAATTTGTTCTCCATCATCTTCTTTTTCATGCAGCTCAGAATTACATCTTAAATTATGGATGATGTGCTTTTCTACTGGAACTGTAGGGAAGAATAAGATTAAAGTGGACGATGAAAAACCTAAGGAAATACTTATAATACTTGATAGGAGTTAAAAAGGAAAGTTTTCTGTTTCCTTTGGCCCTAGAGTGATTGTGAATGACTATATAAAGCGACTTTTGAAGTACAGCTGGGCTAGAAGTGGGTCAAGTTGGGCTGGGTTGGGCCATGGCCTAACCTGAAATTAGCTTGAAATTTGTTTCAGTGTCGAGCTTAGGCCCAATTCTTTTAAAGAAATTAGGCTCAAGCCTAGCTTGAAACCCAATTGGATCGACCCACAATAATCTATTTGAGCCAAAAATTGAACCGACAGAGTCAATTTTTAGTTTTTAAATGTTTACACAAAAACAAACAATATTTAAAATAATTGCATTTAATTACTTTATAAAACTTGCTATGACATAGAGTGTTATTATCGTACATTTGACAGAAAATTCAGTATAAAATTTAAGAGATCCACTATTTTTTTTAAGATTTTGATATTATATTTGGACTAGATTTGGGCCTAATTAGGGGCTAGTGCTTGGGCCTTCTTTGGGCTCAGGCTTCAGGCAGGTCAAGTAACGGCCCAAGGCTGGCCTGAAATTTTTTTTTGGGCTATAATTTAAATCTCAAACCCAGTCCAAATTATTTCAAGTCTAGCCCATGGCTCGACCTAAGGTCGGGCCCAACCTGGTGGGCCTTAAGCTAGCCTGAGCCCACTTCAGTCCAATTTACAACATGCATAGACTCTTGAATTGTAGAGACCTAAGCATTTTATTTACTTTGTACTTCTGGTTGAAGTTATCTTGCCATAGCTATAAGCATATGCCTACTGGTTACATAGTTCATGGCATTGGTTTGATGGTTGGGTCCTGCATTGATACATGAACCTGAGCTGAATACTTTTAGAAAACTATAAAAAGATAGTCACAATAAAGGATAAAATTTTTGAATAATTAAATGGAATTTAATGCCAACAACTATTAGCTCAGTTGGTTTGGCACCATCCCCACTAAGGATTTGCCCTTGCAGAGTTCCAGCAGTCAAATCCTGAATATTACTAAAAAAGGAAGTTGATCGGAAAACACAGGTAAGGATGGTAATTGCATTAACACAACACATGAAACATAATATTCACATGGAATTAAGGGCATCATTTGGTTTAGATATTGATTGAATGTGTTTTTAATACCTTGGTAAATTTTGTGAATATTTCCACTTGATGATGGGAATGATGATATATGAGGGAAAGGTTTTGCCTTGTCATTGGTGGCAAGCGGAACCCCAAAATGGATGGGATGGAGGGTCGCATACATGATGCATGTACTGTCATCACCATCTGTAGATGGTTGTGCTTGCTACTTATGGAGAGGCAAATTGATTCTGTTTATCAGAGCTCACATTTTTTAAAGCTTATTGAGAGTCTTCTTGCTTAAGGCAATTTGCATGTATTATTTTTTTTTTGGGTTGCAAATTCATTATTAAGTTTGCAATTTTGAATGCGAGCAAACTTTTGATTGTTGAGTAATGCCCGTGTGGTAAGGTCAAAGCAGGCACTACATATCACAGCTGCTGTGTGGTTGTAAAGAATATACAAAGATGTGTTTATGCTATCCCAGACAGTTCTGTGTTTCAAGGCAGTGTGATAGCAGAGATTGAAAGAAACGCCAAGGATTCTCGAGATTCGGCAACATCATTCCGAGCAACTCTGCAAGTAAATCTTCAACTTTCACTGGTTTGGTGCATTATTGTAGAATTATGACTGCACTGTCTCTTTTTCTTTATGATGAGATGCATAAATTAACTTATCATTGGAAATTTGTAAACTCTGAAGGAAATGGCATCAGGTTTAAAGAGTGAAATAGCAAAAAGGTTGTTGGATCTCAATGTATCATCTTTTAGCATGACACCGGTCAAGGTTTGCAATCAACCTTGCATTACTAATTGATCATAGTGTCTTTATCATGTTCATGCACTTTGGTCATCTAACTTATTCTTACCAAATAATTTTTTTGATCATGATTGGATACATTTCAGCGAAGCTATGCATTTGAGCGTATTGATATACCTATAGGAGAGCAGTATGTCCTTAAGATCAACTACCCATTTAAGGTATTCACTTAAGTTCTTACTTTGTTATTGCACTTGAAATCACTCGCAGATAATTTCAGATATATGCATGTGCCTTTAAGTAAAATATTTGCTGCGGCTATGATCTAGAACAATCTTGTTTTACATGTGATCATAGTTTGCTTCTGGGCTCTTTATGTTGTAATAGATGGTTCTAGCATATTAAATAAAATGATTCATGAATCTAGTTGCTGCCATCTTATGTCACCATTAAGCTCGATGAGGAAAATAATGTTGCATGTTTTGAATGATCAAAGACCAAACTTCTAGAAAGCTATTGAACTGCTGCTGCCCAATGTTACTCGAGGTTGCAAATTTATCATCTGTTTCTGGGGATTATTTCACTGTATCTTTATGTAGAACCTATGATTTGGCCGATGCATTTGTCTGTGATCTTTTGCATGACACAAACAACTCATATGTGCTGGTGCTCAAATCCAACTGATATAATGCAAATCTTGGATTGAGTCAGAGTCAATAATGTCTTGCACGCAGTCATGTTCCGGTAGGCTTTTCAAATTTTTATCTGTACTTGCTTCACAATTTGAGCTCTAGTAGTATTAAAGATAAAAGGTTTACATGAAGGCTGTTTCTACATAGTTCTAATGAGATCTGTCACATTGGGGTCAATTTTAATTTAAGCCTCCTATTTATGCAATTAATTACTGCCATAAATTTTGAACAGGATGTGAACAATTACTTCATCCCTCTTATTTAGGTCATCCTAAGAGCTGCATTTCTTTAACTTAACTCAACTCATCTAAGCCTTTCCCAACTACATGGGGTTGGCTACATCTTCCTCCACTCTGCTCTATTTAGGACTAAGTTGACATTCAAATTACAAATAGTTATCTTTTTTAATTATTTCTGTCCATGTTAGTTTAGGTCTACCTCTACCTTTATCGTTACCATGAATTGTTAAAAGATCACTCTTTCTAACCGGAGCATTTAAGGGTCTTCGTTGTATATGTTCAAACCACTGTAATCGATTTTCTCTCATTTTATCTTCAATTGGGGCTACTCCTATCATTTCTCTTTTATGTTTATTTCTAATTCTATCTTTTAAAGTTTTACCATATATCCATCTTAATATACACATTTCTTTAACTGTTATACCAAAATGATTTGTTTCAAGTGAGTTATCAGGGTATCAAAGTAATATAGAAGGAATAGTGACATGAAATGTTTGAAGTTTTTTCCACAAGTTTAACACCAAGATAGATACTAACTTGATCGATGAATGCTGCAAATACTCTTTATGATATTTAGGGTCAAAGCACTAAGTCCTACTGATTAGGAGGCACAGCCACCCTCCTAAATCGTTGTTGAACTGATAGTTACTTTTAATCTTCTAATGTGGATCTCATGTTATCTTTTTGAACTGATTAGAAGGTACGGCTGCCCTCCTTCCCTCGTATTTCCTCATTTTAATAATTTTCCCTAAACTAAATGGCCATAAATTAAATGATGAGCCTGAAGGTTAATCTTTGCATGCATACCTTTGTCCTGCTTGGTTTGTAATACTTGTTGAAAATTGCTGCTACAATATAAATACAAAGTCAAATGTGGAGATGCAGAGATACAATTTGACTTGAGATAAAGCTCACATCCTCATTGGGATTAATAATTTACTTTGTTACAACCATCCTTTCCTCCATTTTTTTCTAGAATGCTGAAAGCCAGTCTGCTTTAAGAAAGTTCTTGTTATTTGTTCTTTGGTACTTGCAATTGAAGAGCTCACTTTCAGACATTTGGTTTCAGGATCCTCCACTTCCAGCAGGTCTTAAAGGAGAACATTTCCTTGCATTACTTGGAACACATGCCAGGTTTGATCAGTCAACCGTGTATTTCCTTGCAAGATATTAATGCAGCTAATGTGGAGACAATTGCAAAAGTAGGAATGAGTTAAATAGACATCAAAAGTTGAAAAATCTTAGTTTTCACAAGTCTCTTAGGGCACAGTAAACCTGTTTCATCTATATAGCACAATTAGACTCCCTTCCTGCACATGCATTACTATAGAATGGTGCAGATTGTTTATACAAATGTCTTCTTATATTTGCGGCATAGGATGATTTTCAGTAAAGAAGGTGATCATAGTAAATGGAGTTTAATGCCAATGATAAATTTTCTGAAAGCTCCTTAGTTTTTGACAGAATATGTCCATGTTTACCTCTTTTTTATTTTATATGACTCTGGTCATAAATACTTCTCCCCTTTCTGCATTTATCGGCCAGGGTGTTAACCTTGGTCATTACATTGGCAGGTGTGCCTTATCACTTTATAAGCACAAGCCTAAAAAATATACATTACCAGTCATGTTGAAAATTGTTGGTGCAACCCTATAATCTAAGAGTTTTAACAAATAGAAAAATAAAAAGATCAAATTGTAAAATAAATTTGAGGAGATGAGAATGCAGACTAATGGTATTCCTGCTGACCTGCACTATGTTGTTATCAAAATACAAAGATATCTTCTCTTGCTAGAATAAACTATTATTTCAACCAAGACACAGCTAGATTATTCAGATCAAATAGCGTACTAAATTCATCATGGATTGTCTGTTTCCTTCTGGCTCTTAGCAATTGAATATGTGGGTTGTACTATCAACTGATGTTTTAAAACCTGGACCATTGATTGGACTGGAAAAGCAACTGAGTTACGAGTCACCAGTTTAACTGTCGGCTCACCTGAAAGCAAACCACAAAATCATCATGACACAGTATACACATTAATTAATTATTATTTATAAATTAAGAGTACATATTAGAACTATATATTGCATGAATAAATGCCTAAAAAAATTCCATTCTCCTTGTCCTAGAAGACAAACCACTTAGCTGTACACCCCATCAATTAAAAAAGGTTTGATTTATTGTAATGAATGAACAAGGAATAACCTTTAATGCTTAAAGACAGTAAAGTATGACATACTGGTTGCTTCGTTTTTTATTACTTTTAATACTGCAAAAGGGAGGAGACATATGGGAAAAAAAGTAACGGATATTGAAGTCAAGGCCTTGAGCTTGAGTGTGGAGTGAGAATGTCAGGGAGAAAATGAACAAAAGTGAAATTAGGCAGAGAGGGGATCTGAAGGTCTTTTCTACTAGAGCCTGATGTCAGGCTGTCAAGACCATTAGTGAAGCCATGGAGCAGGAAGCAGGGTTTCAATCCTGAATGTGTGAATGCCCTAGTCCACCCTCAAACAGTGAGTCCTGGTATATCTGTATCTAAAAATTGACACAGCCTCAAACACTGAGTCTCGATATTTCTGCATCTAAAAACTCAGCTACCAGTTCAACTGGTGATTTAGATGATTTCTAGACAAATCTTTTTTTTGGAAACAATAATTTAAGGAAAAGTTTAGGGGTTGCATATGGACCATCGACCTGGCTGCTTGGCGGTTCAACTGGCTCAACCAGCTGCTCTGGTTTGGTTTTTAAAATATTGCTATCTACTGCATCACGTGATTCAATGGAATTGCAACAATTATGCATCAAACTGGGGAAAGCTTCAAATTTCATACTTTGGTCAAAGTTGGCAGTTCTTCCCATTTTGTTCTGATTAAATTGAGTTTATTTTTGAATCTTGGCTGCTCAGTGCATGAGGCTTTTGTTTTTGTAGGGTTTGGGGAGGGATGGATGTGCGTAGCTTGACCCTATATGCAAAGATATTGGTTTCGTGTTTTGAACTCATGATACTTAGGCCACATTGAAGCAACTTTTCCATTTTGATAAAGCTCACAGTGAATCTTAAAAATACGTCAAGCATGATATGGTATTTTTAGGGGTTTTGAGATTCGAAAATGATAGGGGTCTATGAAGCTAAAACTTCAAGAAAAGAAAATCTTTTTATCCTCTAAGTTCAAAACCAAAGCACTTCCCTTTTTCCTAAACCTTCCAATGTTGGAGGAGAACCATAATAACACATTAAGAGTTTTTATTAGTGCTTTATTAGGCATAATCAGAACACAGCTATTGTTAGTGGCCAAAACTTTCTTCTTTATTCTCCATGAGTCACTGATGTTTCAGTGAGTGAAAATGAATGAATGTTGATCTTGATCTGAGGAAGCATCTGAAGTGAATTTATCTGTATGGCAAAACAAAAAATTGGAAATGCAACCATTTTCAAGAAAACTTTTGGAAGGAGATTTCAGGATGATATGATGTCCTGCTTTAAATAGGCTTTGTGTTGCACTATGCTGCCAATCAAATGATGTAAACTCTCAGCTTATTCAAGAAGCTCTTTGGAACTAGTAAGATTGAACTTGACTCAAGGGAAAACAAGATATGATAGATCAAGGTTAGATTCTGCTATGAGGAATCACATTATTAGAAAGAACAAATCTTCTTTGGGACTAATAAAATTGAATATGACAAAGGGAAGAAGGAATATGTTTGATTCAGGTTTTGATATGAACAAAAATATTCATATTGTCTGAAAGAGCGAATGCTCTCTTTCTTTATGGGCCCAAGGAAACAAGAGGCTACAGAAAATTTAATAAGTGAAAGAGGAAGTCGAATTATTTTTCTATAGGAAGTGAAGATGAAGAAGAAAATGATGCTTTCTACATGGAATGCGATGATAATGATGACAGAAATGCTACTTTTTGCTAATTGTTTTTCTTTTCTCATTCTTCCGTGGAGTGTAGACTTAAAAACCTGTTTGGTTGCCCCTGCTTGGGAAACTGAACTCATTTTGGCCTAGGAGAGCCCAATTTTGGTGTTTGGTTGACCCAAAGTGGAGCTAAAGTGAGTTCTTGCATGGCCTAATGTAGGAAGAGACGTCCTGTAGTTAGCTCAGCCTAGGGTGAAGCCATTTTAATGATGTGGGCTCTCGCTTGGTCCACTTAAACAACTAGATGGGTGGGCTAGGGCAAACTGAAGCCATTTTAATGAAGTGGGCTCTGAATCAGCCCACTTATGCAAAACCAGTTCAGCCCTTACAAAATTTGGTTAATGTAGGATATTATATAGATTTATGTGGTTGCATGCTATTTTACTGAACACAGAAAAGTGGTTATCTGTAATATGTGCTTGCTATGTTTGACTCATGGTGGTGGAAGGTAGATTACTTAATTGTATACGAGGTACCTCTATATTTGCTTATAATTGTAGTATGGTCCTGTTGATGCTTTTGATGTTTTTTTCTTATTTCAAGGGTACAGATTGGTTCGGGAAATATTGGCTGAGTAAAGGGTGACATAATCTCTATCCTACTCATATGTGAACTTGAACAAGTGCTGACATATTTTCCTCTTTCTTTGTCAAACCCATAAAATCAAGAGATAACTATTCCATAGGCTATGTCGCTATCACCTGTTTATTGTTGTTCCATCTAGCAGGGTTCATTCTTGTCCGTTGTAAGAAAAATGCTGGCACCCAATTTATTCCAGTCCTTGTTGCTAGGTATTAAGAAAATAACGACAAAATAGGAATGAATATATCAAGATATTCCCTGAGAGCAGCAGTTTCATCTAAGATAACCTATTCCATTTTTCCTATTCTCAAGTCTTCAGAAACCAAGTCTAGAACACATCACAAAGAATATCATATTAATGAATTAAGAAACAGGAATGAAATAAATACTAAATTAACTAAATATGACTGCCTTAATATTAAATTAACTCAATATGACTGCCTTTATTATTTTCTATGGGACTCCAATCTGGGCAATACTCTCAAATATATGGTTCAAGTCATTTGACAGAAATCCAAGTAAAATTGGCTAATTGTGTCTAATATCATGCAGCTGTTTGAAACAAATCTCAAAATCTATTTGACATCTTAGCCAGAAATGGTTTAGACTTTTGAAGGCTCATGACAAACTTGGGCTGTCTACTCTTTATGTGGAGTTTGCTATCATATGTTGATAACTTTTGGTACTACATTGCTCTAGAATTTTTATACTGCATTGCTGTTTAGTTCATGACAATTGATTTTGTTGATAGATGCATCTTTTCTTCAAAAAAAGGGTTCTGATACTTGTTTCATAGATCAATTGCTTTTTTTTTTTTAATGAAAATCTTCGTTTCCAGTGCTTTAGAGTTGTTTCTGATCAAAAGGAAGATCATGGGACCATCTTGGTTATCAATTTCAAGATTTGTGAGCTGTCCAACAACTCAGCGGGTGGGATCTTCAACTCTTTTTTTGTACTATTTCTCACTTGTCTGTTGTTCTTTCTGTTCGATTCTGTTTGGCTCCTTTTTTTTTCTTTCCCTAATGTGAACTAATTACCACTTTGCTATGTCAATTCATGTATATTATCACTATGGACTAACCATTGTGGTTACTTATGAAACAGGTCAGCTGGTGCAAATTTGAACTAACTGTTGATTGCCCCAAGGATATATCTGTTTCTACTTTAAAAACTTCACTAGAAATTCCTCCAGTGATTGTTGCAGCAATAA
Source organism: Calamus simplicifolius (assembly GCA_900491605.1). Taxonomy (NCBI): domain Eukaryota; kingdom Viridiplantae; phylum Streptophyta; class Magnoliopsida; order Arecales; family Arecaceae; genus Calamus; species Calamus simplicifolius. The sequence goes on along the minus strand of UESW01002119.1, from coordinate 182,015 downwards.
ATTTGAAAACAATTATCAATGAAAAGCACAACACTAACGAGATAGTGTCAGCCTCTGTCATCTGCTGTCACAAGGCAAAAGTATGTAAAGGTTCTGCTAATCTCTTGTTAAAAAATGTCATTTTGTTTGAGCATTCGAGTGTAAGGCATTGAATTATGTTGTAGGACATCTTTACTACTTTCTTTGCTAATAGTTGAAATTATCTTGAATTTCATGCTTTTAATTTTTAGTTCCATTATCTACCTGTGCTGTTATTTCTCCATGTGCAGTGGCTTAGTTGATTCAATTCATTCTCTCATGCATTTGTATTTCAAAACATATTTCAGATCGATGGTCCTATACTGGCATCAGAATGGAAGAGAAAAGGTGTACTTAGCCACTTTACTGTTGTGCGGAAACTTGATGGGGGTATATTTCCAATGGGTCTCACAAAGGAAGTTTCTGAGAGAAATTCAAAAGTTGGAGCAAATGTTTTTGTGCTAGAGAGTAGGTTCACCGCTTTTGTTATCTTTTATACCCATTCTTTTGTTGCTTTTCTTGAGTGTCATTTATACTGCTGGTTTGCATTTGCTCAGGTTGGTATTTTTGCATGATCTGCTACGGTGAAAGAGACTTGTTAAATTATTTGATGATTGAATTGCACAAATTGGATAGTGATGTCTAGTTGGGCACAATATTTCAGGCATCGACCTTGATGTTCTTCTCCACCAAGCTCAGGTTTGGCTATTGTATGAAGCTTATTATCTTAACTAGTGCTCTTCAATTCAAAAGTTACATGTCTGAAGCCCCTATTCCCATTTATCAAATTGATTCGAGTAAATTTATGTCCAAGATGGTAGGCAACGGACTTAAAGGTACATTACTGGACCAACATTTTTGAGCTGTAATTGTTTCATATTATCACATTTTTGAGAGAAGACTTGGGCATGGCCCAACTCACTTTCAGATCTTTGGAAGCTTTAGTTCTTCAATTTTAATTATTTTTACTGCTTGCTTTCCTCTGAAACCTCCTTTTTCTCATGTGTACTCTGTTTATATAACTAGCCTTTCTCTTATATTTTTTATATTTATTACAAGAAGATGCATATTTCTCTCAATGCAGGCTTGCAAGGTGCCTGGTAGCATGTGGTCAAGATTGGTCGCCTTAAGTACTCTGTGATGACAAAGCTCGCTAAGGAAATGCTCTTATGGATCTGGAGCTAGTCCAGGAATCATGTCTTGCATTGCAGGTCGCCTCTTATGTGATGCCTCTGTGCTCCTTTTGAAGGAGGTATATTAGATTTTAAATTTCTATCATGGAAGGCTCGAGTTTGCCTGTCTGTTTCCCCTCTAATATATGTGGCCCTCTTTATGTAAGTTATTCTTTGACCCAACTTGCAAAAACACAACTCAACAAATATAGGGAGGAAATTTCTCCACATGAAATTCCTGCCATGTTCCAAACATCAGGATCACTTCTTGAACTTATAGGTTTTAAACAGAACAAAATTTTTTTTATGTAAAACATAGATTTTGGAATCTGCCTACTCTACTTGGACTCAGCAAGTTGCATCTATATGCTAAATGGTGATTTCTTATTTGGAAGTAGGTTGAGCATGCTGAGACCGATGCCTGGCTATCTTGGAACTTATGTTTCATTTGAGCATTCTTCCCCTTACTCGGCAGTTAACTAATATCAGTGGCAATCTTTAGGGCAAAACTATTCAGGTATCTTATCATGTAGCATTGATCAGGACAACTCATCTGAAGCTTAGCCAAAATACTGTTTATCACATGCCACATCTTCATGGTGCAAGTGCACAGAGAGTGGAGCACCTTCTGTTGCATTCTTTTCATGCAAAGAGGTACAAAGTTCAGATAAGATTTCTGCATGCGATGAAGAATTAAACACCACAAAGCGAAAACTAAATGCTGGTGTAGATTGTGAGGATGTTGATGACTTAAATGCGAACAATTTTCTCTAGATAATGATTCCCAGACATTGATCAAGGAAAAGGCAAGAAAGGTCCTGCCTACTCTGGTGGCTTGGTTTTAGAACCTAAAAAGGGCTTATATGACCAGTATATATTACTCTTGGACTTTAATAGTCTTTATCCTTCAATTATTCAGGTATTTTAGCTTTTTAGATATAAAATTTCTATGCAGTTTCTTATACAGCAGTCGGCTTATCTGGTAAGGTGCTATTGACATAATGCCATGCTTAATGTCCCTGACATATATTTTCGATAATTTCTTCACAGGAGTATAATATTTGCTTCACAACGGTTGAACGATCTCCTGATGGTCAAGATCCTGGTCTACCATCTTCAAAAACTACTGGAGTTCTACCTGAGGTATCTTCCCAAATAACCATTATATGGTGACAACTTATTGTTTTGAATACTTTGACACTTCTTTCTTAATATCTTGTGGTAGCCTTTTCTGCATTTCCAATTTTCCATATATTAGTGATACTTTACCGATTAATTACAACACTAGTTTCATCAAGCTAGAAGGCATGCCCATGCTTTTGTTTCATATTGAGCTTATTTATAAGTTTGCTCCATGAGGCCAGAAACTTCCAATATTTCAAATGTTCTTTCATATTATGTTGGGGATTGCCCTTCTTTATATATCAACATGCTACATTATGATTTTGTGGAAACATCCATTTGCAATCATTGATCATATCATACTAAGCTGTTCAACCATGGAACTTGTTTTGCAATGCAACTGCTTATTAGATCCTTTGTAGGCTTTGCTATTACTTGTCTCTGTGATTTCCAGAACTCACCAGGGTTAATGATCACCAGGCACTAACATTCAAGTTCTTGGCTTCCAATTAAAAAATTTTAAAAATTTTGATGCTTAGCTATTTGTACAGTTCTTGTTCAAAAATCAAGTCGTTTCATCAGTAAATATGCATAAAAAAATGAATTAATGTGGATCTATTTTGCTGCTCAAGGTGTCCTGCTGACTCATTAACCGAGCTGATTGTATAACAAGTCACAAGTTCGGCACTTGGTATAACTTAGCAAGGCTGAGAAGTTTGAAATTTGGGGAAAACAACCCAGCAATTTCAAGAGAAAGTTTATAAATTTTAAAAAAAAATCAGAAACTTGCATGCATGCATGCCTGTGTGTGACTTGAAACTAGAGAGATTGGTGCCCTATTGGTGTAGCTCATGTGGATCCCTAGTGTGTGGCTCATGGTGGCTCGAATTTTGTAGAGGAGAAAGTGTGGCTTTGTGGGAGGGGGGATTGGTGTCCATTGGTGTAGCTCACATCCCTGGTGGGGGCTTGAATTTATAGAGAAGAGAAAGTGTGGCTGTGGGAGGATGAGAAGGAGGGAAGGAGGGAGAGGGAGAAGAGATTCAAGAGAGTGGAGAGGGATGGAGTCTGTTCTAGAGTCAGAACTCTTTATTTTTCTCTGGAGTCAAATTTTCAATGCCCTATGTTTGCAGTCTGCCTCAGCGGCTCAAACATTGAGTACGAACTAGTGTTTTTGTGGTTTAGAAATTATCTGAATAATTTGTAATTAATGATCTATTTTGCAGATGTTGGGAATTGTGTAATATGTTCACAAAAAAACTGCAACTGATAAAGAATTTGCAATTAATTTAATGAGTCAAGCTGTCAAGAAGACTTCAAGAATTTTTAAAAAACTCATGAATCTGGCTACTTTGATGATAATATAGGGATGTTGGCATTTTTTTGAGCTTGTTGTAAAGATCATATTTAGTTAATGTTTCCAAATAATTTGGTACCACCTAATGTTGTACACAACTTTTATGGTTTATTTTGTGAAATTATATAAGATATTTTAATTTTACAGTTATTGAGAAATCTGGTTGAGAGAAGAAGGATGGTTAAGTCATGGCTGAAGACTGCTTCTGGCCTCAAAGTTCAACAACTTGATATTCAGCAACAGGCATTGAAGCTTACTGCTAACAGGTTTTGTAATTTTTCCCACTTCCTGGTTTTCAAATTTTAGTGCTTTAACTTTGCTTAAAATTCTAATAATAGGTTTTCACTTTAACCAATTTGCTTCAGCATGTATGGATGCTTGGGCTTTTCAAATTCCAGATTTATGCAAAACCTCTTGCTGAGCTCATAACACTGCAAGTAAGAAATTTTGCTTTATCTTGCATAGGTTTTACGCTATTGAAAGACGAGGTGTTTGAAGATGTATTTACAAGTTTGTAAATAGGGTTTGCACTGACTAGTCCATGCTTGCATTTGTAGGGAAGGGAAATATTGCAAGTACTGTTGATCTGGTTCAGACCAACTTAAAGTTGGAGGTACTTTTTTTTTTAAATCTCTTCCAACATTTTGATTTCAAGTGTTGATTATAAAATGCAAGCAAATTCCACTATAAACTTCTGGCTCCATTTTGTGATGAAGCACCAAGAAGCCTATTAAAATTTTGAGCATGCTTGGTAGCTAGTTTTCCATTTCTCCACATTTCTTATGGTGTGTTGAAGGATATAAAAACTGATAAATTTGTGAATGAAGTTTTGTGATTTTCTATTAAGTTGAGATTCTCATAATGAATAATATAAGTGAGGCTATGTAGAACATTATATGTGTATCTTAAGCTTACAACCTCATACTAGTTGTAGCTTGTAAAACTAAATTAACCAGTGGGGATCTTTTCACATTTTCACCCTCATCATTTTTCCTTGGAAATGCTATTCTTGATCCACAAGAAAAACCATAATCATGTTAGCCTTCTGAAAGCTTGCATAAATAGGTGCTGATTTTCACAATCTCTGCCCTCCCTCATTGCTTGTGCTTTTGTCTCCCACTCACAGGAGAGCGACGCTGCCTGAACCCCTTTTCCTCTGATGAGATGAAAATATTCCACCAAATCTCTCATGTCATCAATGCCACAGATCCAGGTCCATCCATTCTCTTATACTTGTATGATCACAAATGCATATCCCTTTCCCGTGGGAGCACCCCATTCCCCTCGCTGTGCCCACCATCTCTCCTTGTGATCATAAACTATCCTCTGGAAAACTTGTGTGTCTTGTATGTCGGTTTCAACCATTATCCCCTTGATCATTAACGTGCATCAGACATGCCCATTATTTGTATGAATGCATGATCCACCAATTGCTTGTCAAAGCTAGGACTCAAAATAAAACATTTGAAACCATGAAGAACTTAAGTAAAGAATTTGTTCCATTTACTGGTGTACTTATTGGATCTTAAACAGGTAATTTATGGGGATACAGATTCTATAATGATCCATAGTGGATTAGATGACATTGCTAAGGCAAGAGCTATTGCTGGGAAGGTCATTCAAGAGGTGAGGCTTGTTTTTGAAAAAGTGGAAGACAATATTTTTTTCCTTTTATGACTTGCTAAGGGAAATGAGTTGCTATAGGCCAGTCCTGGAACTTTCACAGGATGAAAAATTTCATATCTAAGACATGTAAAGCATTGAATACTATTAACCTGTTTCTTATCTAGGTCAACAAAAAATATCGTTGTTTGGAGATTGACCTGGATGGTCTGTACAAGAGAATGCTGCTTCTTAAAAAGAAAAAATATGCTGCTGTGAAAGTGCTGTTTAAGGATGGGACACCGTATGAGGTTGAAGTGGAATATTTCTCTCATTTGCTTCTTGTAATCTATTGAATTTTAAGTCCAATTGGCTATATCATGCATGAGACAGGTCATTGAACGCAAGGGTCTTGATATGGTTCGGCGTGACTGGAGTTTATTATCAAAAGAAATAGGGGATTTTTGCCTCAGCCAGATATTATCTGGAGGGTATGCATATACATTTTGTTTATAAAGTGGCAAGCAATTCAGGGCAAGATAGTTTCTATTCAGGACAGATCCACACAAAAGTCAACTTTTGATTTGTTTATGACTTCCTATTCATGCAGGACATGTGAAGATGTTGTCGAGTTGATTCATAGTTCTCTTATGAAGGTTAGCAACATGTTCATTGCAAAGAAAAATATTTTGAAGTCTTTGCAGCATTCATATTATCATAATTTACTTCATGGCGGTTATTTGTCATGATGATAGTGTTTACTGTTGAACAAAGGACCGGTATGATCCAGTGTGTGCATTTACTTTCTTGTTCAAAAGCTCGAAAAAAGATATTTATTTTGATCATTTGACATGATTGTCAGCACCTTCTTTGATATGCAGGTGCAGGAGGAGAGGAATGGTGAAATAGCACTTGAAAAATATGTTATCACAAAGAGTTTGACGAAACGGCCAGAAGACTATCCAGATGCTAAAAACCAACCTCATGTACAGGTCAGTTGTATCTTTATAAGGTTATCATTTTTTGACTTATTTCTAATTGGGATGTTTGCACATTTATCTCACATGGCTCTAATATTTTATTTAGGTGGCTCTAAGGTTGAAGCAAAATGGTTACTCAGGCTGCTTTGCTGGTGATACAGTTCCGTATGTAATTTGCTGCCAGCAGGTATTAATTACAGCATGATATCTATTTGCTGCATATGCATTATGCCACTCTTCAGTCAGGCATCTGGTAAGGTGGCTAGCAGAGAATAATGGAATGATCTGCTTTCATCTTGGTGGACGAGATATTATTGACTGCAGCTTTAGCATCTTGCTAATCTAATGTAGAGACAATCCTACCCCATTTCTTGACAGATTTGCCTGAAAATTAACTACAAAAAGAGGTCGAATGAGAAGCCATTTTAGCTTATTAATGTCACATTATTCCATCCAAAATTAGCCTTCTTTTTGTGATTGTTTTTCTCCAGGGTACCAATTCTGGTTCCTTGTCAGGAATAGCTCAAAGGGCCAGGCATCCCGAGGAGCTGAAAAGGGACAATGGCAATTGGATGATTGACATTGATTATTACTTGTCACAACAGGTTTCTCCTTCAGTTTTTGCCCACTTAATTGGTGTGGCCTTTCTGCTTCAGATCTGTCATTTGAGACATCTAACTACGGATTTTGTGGCAGATTCATCCTGTGGTGTCACGTCTGTGTGCTTGCATTCAGGGCACTAGCCCAGCACGTTTGGCCGAGTGTCTAGGGCTTGATTCATCCAAGGTGCACCTCTAACCAAAATTTTACCTTGCATTCTTGAATGTTGCTGTGCTCTGACATTACGTTTCATGGATTTTGTGCTCAAGTTTCAGTTCAAAACTGCTGATTTTGTTAGCCAAGATCCTTCTACCGTGCTTTTATCAGTAACTGATGATGATGAAAGGTAATCAACATTGTAAATATTTGGTGATGGGAGGTTGGATTAAAACTTTTCTTGATCCGTCCTTTATCAAATACCTGCAGGTATCATGGCTGTGAGCCATTGCAGCTATCCTGTCCTGCTGCTCTAGCACTTTTGAGTGCCCCCCTGTGTCCAGCCTACTTTCTAGTTCAAGCAGTGGAAACCCACTGGATTTACGATCAGGAAAAGAACCAGATCATAACTTCTGGCACAGAATGCGTTGCCCAAGATGTCCAGATGATATTGATGGAAGTAGGATATCTCCTGCCATGTTAGCAAACCAGGTGCAAAGTTTTTCCCTTGTGATGCAATTCATGTTTGATTCATATGCATTTCAAATGACCTAGCTAGACCTTTGTAGGTGAAACGACAGGCTGAGAATTTCATCTCTTTGTACTACAAAGGCTTAATGATGGTATAACTGATTTACTTTTTTTTTTCTTTCACATTTTTGATATATTTTTTGTGCCATATCAGCATTTGATGTTTTCGTCCAGCCTTCAGATCTTTTTATTGACCTGTGGTGAATTTGATGCATTTACCAGTGTGATGATGAGATGTGCAAGTACACCACTTGCAGTCTGAACCTTCGTGTCATTGGTGATTCTGAGAGAGGAACAGTCTGTCCGAACTACCCACGCTGTAATGGCCACCTCATTAGACAGGTCTTCATCTTGCCAGTTGTATTTTGACAAACTACATTTCTAATTTACTTGCCTTGCCCTTGCCCTGTGATATGAAAAATTAAAAGCTGGTGAATTTATTTGTTATCAGTACACAGAGGCGGATTTATACAGGCAACTTTCATATTTCTGTCACATTTGGATGCAACACGGTGCCTTGAGAAGGTGACTTTTGATCACAAGTTATGGTATTGTTTTTAGTCTGTATTAGTATTCCAGTAGTTTTTGAGTAATGTTTATTTTATGGCTGCAGTTGGACCAAAAAGCTAGATTGCCTGTCGAGAAAGATTTTGCGGCAATCCGTCCAGCCGTTAGTTTGGCAACATCTCTGATCCAAAAGATCAGAGACCGATGTGCCTATGGGTGGGTGCAGCTGAAGGACCTAGCTGTCTGAGTCTGATAGCTTGAAATATACCAAAATCTATGCCGGTTTTGCAAAAACTGTTAAAATGTCTCTCACCTGCTATTAATGGGCAAAGCTTCGATGAGCAAGTCAGTGATTGGGTATGGGAGGAACGCCAGCTCTCTCCATGTAAAGCTTTTTCAGGCTCCATATTCTCATGTTGTCCAAAGAATCAGGCAACCATCATGGGCTGTCAATTTCTTCTCAACCTGCGTTCATGTTCTTCCACTGATATGTTTGGGCCATCATCTACCGAACAGAGGTGTTTTCCCTTGATAAAATGTCAGATGTGGTTAATTAAACAAGTGAAAAATGCTGCTACAAGAAATCCTTTGCAGCCATGTATGACATTATATATCATGCTCATATACATGAATAAATTAAATACCAGCTCTCATGCTTGCTGCTTAGTGCTCATCAAAGAACTGTGAATGAGTTATCTAGGTAAACTGGTGGGGGATCAGCGTGTAGATGATTGTTTGAGATAAGCATCAGTTACAAAATTTTATGAAAAAAAATGTTTATAAGCAAGGCAGCTGGTGGCAAATATGTAGATATTGGATAATATCAGTATATCCACTTTCTTCATCATGCTAAAGATAGAGACTCTTCAAGCTAATAACTTGTATCCGAAGGGATCCATGTGTACCACTAGCTAATAAAATGCACATAAGATATTCACTGTTTTAAGCTATTTGATTCATAACCGTGAACGAGTTGGCCTACAGAACACAAGTCTCGAGCTGATTGCAATTGCTGGCAAAACTTTTGCCAAAATACTGGAAGGATACTACTGGGCATATGTTCATGATATGAAAGTTGAACAGCTGGTGATTTCTCCCCATTAGAAGACTGAAGTCGTTCACAACTTAGAGTAGATAATTTGCTCCGGCTATTAACGGTAAAACCACTGAGACTTGCAGATCAAATTGCTGAGAAACATAATGATTCTTATATCAATTGTGAATTTGAGCAAAGGAATACACAACATTCCAAAGAGAAACTGAGGCTCAGTTTCATACTTTCATGGTGTATCTAGACTACACAACCTGTTTCTTTTCACCTTTGAAAAAGAGGGGGAAAGTCAGTTGTACGAGGAACTGGCAAAAATGTTTTCTCCTTGCCACAGTTAAGCCTTTTGAGACTGTGGGCCATTTCCAGTGCTTCATCAAAACAATATTGTAAATATCAAACTCCCTGGCAAATAATATACAGCATGATATGGAAGGCCTGCAAATTGGTAAACGAGTTATTACAGAAATACAACTATTTATTAAACACAAGGACTCGTAGTCTTTTAACATATAATAATCATTTGCAGATTATTACAACCCCATAGCCTGAAGGCATCCAAGTATTGCTTGATGTGTGTATGCATTGCAGGTTGGCGACTAGTGCAATTCACTGAGCCACAGGACATGAAGTCATTCGTCTTGGCATTCAAACACGCATGACCAGGAACTAAACATTTTTAAACATTTTTTTAGTTCAGATTCAATACGATGAAACCGATCATAACTGATAAATTGGGCTACAGAAAGGAAATAGAACCTCGTATGTGTTATGGATGGAGCTTAATTTCATCAAGAGGAAGCCCCAAATCAAAGTTCATGAGACTTGAAGACACGTGGAAGTTTCAAACGGTTTTGGAGCTGATCGTAAAAATTCAGTAGACAAGCCTTATCCAAAGGCTATCTCAACAAATCCAGAAATATCAGATGTGTCCCTATCGAATTGCCTGCAACCGCCGCCACAAATCTCGTGTAGAGGTTTTTTTGTGAGGGAGTTACGAACCTGTGAAAAAAATAATGGAGGCTCGGTGAGGACTTCCGAGTGCAGTAGAGAAAAAGTTCTGTAATCTTTTAGTGAGATCATAAGAGTTTCTGAGAGAGAGTGTTTTGAGGGCTTGTACCTGATTCAACTCTTAGTGAAGCCTTGCAGATCCTGTGCCGCCGTGGACGTAGCCCAGTTTGGGTGAACCACGTAAAATCCTCGTCTCTCGCTGTTTTTGATTTTGGTTCTATTATTATTCTGTATTTTTTTTGATTATATCGCAACTGCGTGCTTGGCCGTACTAATAGCGATCTTATTAGAGGAATATTTGTTGTATTCCTATCAAATTGGTATCAGAGCCTGTTTTCTTCATATTATTACGGTCGGACAAATCAACAAAGAGATGGCAGAAGATAAGATCAAAATCGAGAAATTCAATGGTCATAATTTGGATGGTGGAGGATGCAAATTGAGACTACCTATATCAGAAGGATCTTTACCTTCCATTAAAGGAAAGAAGCCAGATTCAATGAGCGACTCAGATTGGATGATTCTGGATAGAAAAGCCCTGGCCACGATCAGATTGTCGTTGACACCTCAAGTGGCATATAATATTGCAAAGGAAAAGATCACCGTGGATATGATGACCGCTTTAACAAAGCTGTATAAAAACCTTCCACCTCAAACAAGATATTTCTCATGAAAAAGCTCTTCAATTTGAAGATGGTTGAGAATAGTTCAGTGATGAGCATTTGAACGAGTTCAACACGATGATTAATCAATTGGAGTCGGTCTCTGTTGTTTTGATGATTCATTCAGGGCGCTTCTTTTCTTATGTTCCTTGCCAGAGAGTTGGGACAATCTTGTGATGATAGTCAGCAACTCGGTATCAGGTATCCTTACATTCAATGATGCAGTTAGTTGTATATTGAATGATGAGATGAGAAGAAAGGCTGTGGGTGGACTTCTACAAGTACTGCACTCATGGTGGATACCAGAGGAAGATCACAGGAGAGGAAGAAGTCAGAGAAAGGCCGGTCCAAGAGCAGAGGAAAGTCCAAAGGGAGATTTCCCATGAAGTGTTGGAACTGCGGGAAGAAAGGTCACATGAGCAAGGATTGTTGGGGTAAGAAGAAGGAAAAAGGTGCAGAGAGCAAGATAGAAGGTCAGGAAGCAAATGTTGTGAGTACTATTGAGCGGAATTTTGAGGATGTGTGCCTGTCAGCCGGCGATGGGGCAAACTCAGTGGTTTGTAGACTCAGGGGCTTCTTACCATTGCAGCTCAAAGAGACACCTATTTTTGGATTTTGTCAAGAGATTTTGGTCATGTCACAGTTGGCAATGGACAACAGTGCAGAATTGTTGGTAGAGGAACAATTTACTAAAGCCAGTGACAGGCGGAGAATTGAGACTTGCACAAGCCAGATACATCCCAGAGTTAAAGAAAAACCTAATTTCTATCAGTCAGCTTGATGTTGAGGGTTATGTATCCATTTTTGGTAATTCTCAGTGAAAATTACTAAAGGGTCTATGGTTGTTGTCAAAGGGAAGCGGACAGGCACTCTCTACTTCTTGGCAGACAGTGAGAGTTCAGTTTCAGTGGCAGCAGGAGACACGGGTACAGTGACTACATTATGGCACAGGAGGCTCGGTCATCTTAGTGAGAAGAACTTGAATATTCTACACAGGAGAGAGCTTCTACCTGGGCTAAAGAAGGTGAATCTAGAGTTTTGTGAAGAGTGTATCTATGGTAAGCAGAAAGCAGTGAGTTTTTAGTTAGCAAGAACTCAGAAGAAGACTGAAAGGCTGGAGTTGGTTCATTCAGATGTCTGGGGTCCAGCACCAGTGGCATCATATGCGGGCAATAAGTACTTTGTCACGTTTATAGATGATTTCAGCAGGAAAGTCTGGGTGTTTGCTATGAAGGAAAAGTCTGAGGTCTTTGGCATCTTCAAGAGATGGAGAGTCATGTGTGAAAGCCAGACTGGAGCAAGTCTCAAGTGTCTCAAGACAGATAACGGTGGTGAATACTGCAGCAGAGAGTTTGATGTCTACTGCGCAGAGCATGGAATCAGAAGGATCAAGACCGTCCCAGGGACACCAGAGCAGAATGGTGGCAGAAAGAATGAACAGGACCATTCTTGAGAGAGAGAGGAGTATGAGGTTTGACTCAGGTCTACCTACATATTTTTGGGCGGCAGCACTGGACACCGCAGTGTATTTGATCAACAGGAGTCCATCCAGTGCATTGGATGGTGGGATTCCAGAGGAGGTTTGGACAGGAAAACAGGTAAAACTTTCTTTTCTTAAAGTATTTGGCTGCATTACTTATTCTCTGATTGAGAAAGAGAAGAGGAGTAAGTTAGACTCCAAGTCTACAAAGTGTGTTTTCATTGGATACGGTGGCGATGAGTATGGCTACAAGCTCTGGGATTTTCAGAACAATAAGATCATTCGGAGCAGGAATGTGGTATTTGATGAAGAGCATACTTACAAAGACAGGAAGGATGCAGTGGAAGAAAAGAAACAGGAGTTTATAGAACTCGATCCTGTCAGAGATGGAGAAATTCCCCGAGTGCAAACTGAAGATGGAAACTCCGAGGATGTGGAGGAGGAAGATGTGGTTGGAACAGACAGCCACATGCATACATCGGTACCTCAGCCGGTGTCCCCACAGTTGAGGAGGACCACGAGGGTTACCAGGCCATCACAGAGGTATTCTGCTAATGATTATGTTTTGTACACAGATTCTGGAGAGCCAGAATGTTTTGTTGAAGCCATGCAGGATGAAGCTAAGGTCAAGTGGGAGTTGGCTATGAAAGAGGAGATGGACTCTTTAAAGCAAAACAAGACTTGGGATCTTGTGAAGTTACCGCTGGCAAGAAAGCTCTGTTCAACAAATGGGTGTACAAGATGAAGAATGAGGTCGATGGTACCAAGAGATACAAGGCAAGGTTAGTTGTCAAGGGTTATGCACAGAAAGAGGGAATTGACTTCCAGGAGATCTTTTCCCAGTAGTCAAGATGACATCCATCAGGGTGATTCTGAGCATGGTAGCAGTGGAGGATCTTCATCTAGAGCAGCTAGATGTGAAGACAGCATTTCTTCATGGAGATTTGGAGGAGGAGCTGTACATGCACCAGCCAGAAGGTTTCCAGGTCAGGGGAAAGGATGACATGGTCTGCAGATTGAAGAAAAGTTTGTATGGTCTGAAGCAGGCTCCGCGGCAATGGTACCTCAAGTTTGACAGTTTCATGCTAGAGAAAGGCTTCACCAGATGCCAGTCAGATCATTGTGTGTACTTTCAGAGGTACATTACAAATGAGTTTATTATTTTATCCTTGTATGTGGACGATATGCTTGTAGCAGGTTCCAGTATGAGGAAGATAGAGCTCAAGAAACTGATGGCAAAGAAGTTCTCAATGAAGGATTTGGGAGAGGCGAAGCAGATTCTTGGCATGAGGATCAACAGAGATAGGAAGCAACGGAAGCTGTGGCTATCTCAGGAGGACTATGTAGAGAAGGTACTGAAGAGGTTCATATGGAGAATGCAAAGGCAGTGTCAACACCTTTGGCAGCACACTTCAAGCTCAGCAAGCAGTTGTGTCCAACAACTCAGAAGGCAAGGGATGAGATGATTAGAGTTCCATATGCCTCAGCCGTGGGAAGTCTAATGTATGCAATGGTTTGCACAAGACCAGATATCGCACAAGCAGTGGGAGCAGTCAGCAGGTACATGCAGAATCCAGGCAAGGAGCACTGGAATGCAGTGAAGTGGATCTTGAGATATCTCAGGGGTACATCAACTTACAGTTTGTGCTATGGAGGTGATAGTCTTCAAGTACAGGGATTTGTAGATGCCGATCACTCTGGTGACAGAGACAGTGGGAGGAGCACCACTGGTTATGTTTTCACTGTCGGTGATACAGCAGTGAGCTGGGTATCTCAGTTGCAGAAGATAGTGGCATTGTCAACTACAGAAGCTGAGTATGTGGCGATCACTGAAGCTAGTAAAGAGATGATCTGGTTACAGAGGTTGATGGAGGAGCTCGGCAAGGAGCACGAGTGTAATACATTATGGAGCGACAGCCAGAGCGCAGTTCACTTGGCAAGGAATCCAGCATTTCATGCAAGAACCAAGCACATTCAGCTTAGGTATCATTTCATACGCAGTGCATTGGATGAGGAGCAGTTGAAGCTGGAGAAAATTGATGGAGCTAAAAACCCTGCAGATATGTTCACCAAGGTTGTGAGCAGAGACAAGTTGAGTCTCTGTTGCAACTTGGTGAAGCTTTCCAAGAGATAGATCAGGAGAGCGGCACAGAGAAAGAAGGTAGATCTAAGATTGATGTCATTAATCTCCAAGTGGGAGATTGTTATGGATGGAGCTTAATTTCATCAAGAGGAAGCCCCAAATCAGAGTTCACGAAGGAGTTGAAACACAGGAAGTTTCAAACGATTTGGAAAAATCCAGTAGATTTATAAGGTCAACAAATCCAGAAATTTGGATTACTGCTTGCAACCGCCCGCCACAAATCTCGTTTTTTTGTGGGAGTTACGAACCTGTGAAAAAATTGGAGGCTCGGTGAGGACCTCCGTGTGCTAGAGAAAAAGTTCTATAATTAGTGAGATCATAAGAGTTTCTGAGAGAGAGTGTTTTGAGGGCTTGTACCTGATTCAACTCTTAGTGAAGCCTTGCAGATCCTGTGCCGCCATGGACGTAGCCCAGTTTGGGTGAACCACGTAAAATCCTCGTCTCTCGCTGTTTTTTGGATTTTGGTTCCTATTATTATTCTGTGTTTTTTTGATTATATCGCAACTGCGTGCTTGGCCGTACTAATAGCGATCTTATTAGATGAATATTTGTTGTATTCCCTATCAGTATGGTGTTGGGTTCAATCTCCTCGTGATTACTTGATCATAGGTGTGGTTGAATCAGAAAACGTAATATGACAACAGCTAGAACTCAAGCTTCTGTCCCCCAAAAAAAAAAAAAGAAAAAAAAGGGAAAAACTAATGCAACAAGAGTTATAATTTTTGTAGTCACAGAATTCCATCAGCTAGGTGATTAATAATTGATGTCAATCTTGAGAGCAGTTGATTTCTAGAATTCAGTTTTACCTTATGGGCTGTTTTATTTGTTCATTTTTACATATTGATTCTTTGGCGTAAACTAAACAAATAAATGGAAAAATAGAAGTGACCTTTTTTTCCCCACCAACTATTTTCAAGTTTTTATAAATTTCCAAATATATCAATCCTAGTTTCTATTTGAACATTTTTCTTACTTCTCTTTTTGCCAACTATATCAAGCCCAGTTCTATTTTAGTATAGTGGAGATGCCACAACCAATTTTGAACCTTTTGGATACAATCCTACTACCAGATCAGTGAATGCATCTGAAATCTCCTTTTTCGACTCAGAAAATAACGCTTCTAGAGTCCCTCAACATGCTGTGGCACAACTTATGCTCTCTTAGATTCATTGAATGGATGATGGCACAAAGTCCTTTGTCCTACCCAACCTATAAAGAGAGAAAAGTGGGAAAATTTGACACCATCTATCTTGACATCAGAAGATCTAGTTTAACAAGTGCATGACACAATTGACTCACAAAATTTACAAGGGGAATAGAATAGGATCAGAAGATCTAGTTTAACAAGTGCATGGCACAATTGACTCACAAAATTTACAAGGGGAATAGAATAGGAACCTAAAAATCAGAAGATAAATCCAGTTCCTGTCTTACTATATTGTTGCATATATTATTACATAAAACCTGAATATTTGCTGTCAACTTGCCCCAGAATATGTTCTTTTATCTGCTTAACCCAAGCTCAACCATATAGCAATCCATCTTAATTAGATAACAAATCTCAGTTATTGGTTTGAAATCACAGACATAATTAACATTGTACCTTTGGAGGTTGTTCATTTTCCCCAGTGATCATATCCACCAATGGATAGTCTTCTTTTCCTTCCAATCTGTAACATCGATTTTGAACATGGTATGGAGATTTAGAAAATGTAACTGTTGTCTGATATGAAGACGATGGTATTAAAGCTAGAATGTCATCTAAACTTTGCAACATCTTCAGATAATCTTAAACGGGGCTGTTTATTAATTTGCCTCAACTAGTTTGAATACACTATTGAAGAGCCTGGGTTCGTGTAGAACATTTATCCCATGGATAACTTTATTCTACTTATTCTTGCTTCTAAAGAGGGCCTAACAGACCTACCATTGGTGCATCACGAAAGGGCATGTTGTCATTGCGGTTGAAAATATCAAAGATGAGAATGTTGATGGGGATGGATAATAATAAGTTAAAAATGAGTCAGATTGTAGTTAAATCAATGAAGGGCAAATTATTAAGAGAAAGATACTACTGAGCGGCCCTTTCATAATTGGATGTACTTTAAAAAAACTCTATCAAAAATTCTAATTCATTTTGTAAAGTTTCTCTAATATATTGTTTTGCTCTTATTGCACATAATTATTTTCATATTATACATAATTATCTTCTTATTACATATAATAAATAAGTGTATACATAGTTATATTTTTGCTGCACATAATGATTTTTTTGGTGGATATAATTATTGAGGGATAGAAAGGATGAAAAATTTTAAAAAATCTAGTATAGTAGACTTAGTGCTATATAGTTGCTCAACGAAATTGGATTTTGCAGCTGGTCCACCGAGCTAATTATCAATTTGAGAGATTATTACATTAAGTATGATGGATGATATTACCTTGTGCAGCAATGAATAACTGGTCAAAAATATTTGGGTTTGCACACCGCCAAAAAAAAAAAAAAAAAAAAACAATTGGATAAAAGTTGTGAGAAGGACTTGACTAATTTGACCAGTTCTATTACCTTGACACAGATGTTGTTAAGTTATTGTACATGGGATCTTAATTAGAGGGGGGGACAACAAGCTAATTTGACCATCGTGGAAGGAAACCAAGAGAAGATTGCACACGTACAAGATGGAAAGCTTATAAATACTTTTTAAAAAGATGCGTTGACTAGCAGCTCGTTAATTTAAACAAACTCAGCCAGTGGATGGCGCGTTCTCCTCACAATCTCTAAGACCAGTACATATAGATAGGCATAGTTTTAATGAGGGACGAGTACTATATAAAATAATAATATCAACAATAGAGCATAGATGGTTCAGGCTACTTGCTCTCCTTATCTCCCACTCTTCTTGAGCCAAGGGAACTCAACGAGCTACACACATATATATATTAATAAACCTGCAACCAAAAGTCATACTTAATTTTAGTCGGTCATAACACGGCTGTCCCATTTATGATCCTCGGATGGATGATGCAAAGGTCATATCCAAGATTCTAATCACAGTAAGATTTTGTTGGAAGCCCATCGTTCACCTACTCACCTTTAGAACAATGTGCATTCCGGGTAAACAAATTTAATATTGTATTTATGTTTAATGCATAGGGAAGTTCAAAAATTAAAATAAATGTAAGTAGAAGTCTACATGTTAAAACAAATGTAAGTTGGAGTCCAAGAGTTAAATAAATGTAATAGTAATTATCATGAAGTAGGTATTTCAAATGTTGGGTTAAACTCATGACCCTTAGAAACAAGTGCCGTAATTTCATAATTAATGAAGTTTTGAGCGAAAACTTTCTTAGTACCTATATATGGACGCAACTTTAAAAATATGAAAACTTATAGAGCTAATAAAATTTGCTATTTGATATCTTTATCCTTATTCTATATTCTTATCTATTTATATATCACTTGTATTTTATTACTCATATCTCTTCCTTAAAACACATCGAGAAAATGAAAGAAAGCCAAAGAGAGAAAATATAAGCATGCCTTTATTGACAAATGGAGAGGATGCCATCCGTCCTTGTGGCTGTTGCCTCATATCTTAGTCCCCATTGCCTTATTATCTCTGGTAAAATAGGTGCGATAAGACATTGATCATAGTCACAAGCAAAACTCCAATTGGCTATATATGGTTGATGATCATGAAAAAATACTGATGCTAGCATTCATATTTTATGCTCAACAGAACAATCAGTTTAATCATGGTTAGATGGTAAAATAAAAAGTTAATGGTAAACATCATAAATTTTACCATTACTGATAGGCATAAGACTGGCAGTCATAAAATCATAGGAAAATCAAGCTCATAAATTAGTTGGGAAGTAGGAAGTCATGGCAATATTTGCTAGAGATGAAGTTGCCATTCCACTTGAAAGCAGTGCAATGCCTGGAGTAATAAACACCAGGCACCATATTGATCAAGCAAACATACCCCTCGTAACATAGGACAAAAAGGAACGGATCTCGATCAAATGAAAGTAAAAGTTGAAGCAAAAGAAACTTTGGGATCAAGACACTTCATAGCAAGATAGGCAAATTGAAGGCCATGTTTCTTAATAGAGATGATTCTGCCATATCCAAGACAAGATTGATAATACAACAAAATCGAAAATCCTAAAAATAAAATAGAGAAGTCCCAACTCGAATCCCATCTAATGATACCTATGCCTACAAATCAGCTACCAAATTTAGTTAAGTTAGACAATAGTTAGTACATAATAAGAGGTGCTAGTTTAGGCTTTGTCAAGACAGACAAGTTGCTCATGAGTTAAAATCCAAATGTATATAGGCTTAGTGAACTCGAGTTTATGCCAAACATAATTCCTTGACATAATCGAGCCCAAAAAATTCAAAGGTTAGATACATTTTCCTTGTTTGTAGCCTTATTTATACTAAAATTCAATATATGTGTAATGCCTGCAAGAGAAATGCCGATGGCTATAAACTATATTGAATCTTTTATATACTGAATAGTTGTAAGACAGGTCCAATGAAATGTAAGTTCTAATAAAATTTGCATTTCGAGCCTCAAAGTTGGTTTGCATTGAAAATGAGCAACTTAATTAAAGCCTTTGGATTTGCCAAATATGTTCATATTAAAAAAAATTAAAGTCATCATTTTCTTAAAACATCATATTGTATATATTCTATATATATCACAATATATTCTATATATATCAACATAATAGGAAAGCTAAATGCATGGTTCTCTTATTGGATTTAATCCCATTCAAACTGAAGATGGGCTAGCTTAGGTGTAACACTTCAAGATAATTGCTCTCACCTTGATCTCTTCTTTCAAATCCTGAAATCTAAACAAATAATTTAAATTGTTCATAAATCGCATCTTTCTTTCCTTAATATGTATTTGTACATGCGCCAGAGTGTAATATCATTTAAAATCAACGTGTGTAGGATGAGAGGATAACTCAAGCAACCAGACTTTAGGTCCTTGTGAGGCCTTAGAATGGATCCTATAGGTACTACTTTGTTGCAATGTTTGCCTTTGAGTATCTCCTTAAAGATGATCCACAAAGATTAGTATATTAATTTGAGACCAAAATGTTAATTTGCTATTCATGGCTTCTAACCTTGAAAGTTTATCGTTCTTTTTGTAAGAACATTGTCCGAAGGACACATTATTCTCCTACTAAAATGATGTTTATGTTACTATAAAATTAGAGAGAAATTTGATGAAAAAAAATATTTGCCAAATTTTATCATATTACCCTTTTCCCTTCAGAACTTTACCATATAATTCTGATTTAAAAGGACATTTAGATAAAACTATAGACCGAGCATTCTTCTAAAGTCGTGTCCTCTAAGCCTTTGTTAACTGATCAACTGTTTTGTGGAGCCCATTTATCTTTTTTTTTTTGAGAATTGTGTCTTTGTCAACAAAGCAAGAATCTTGTGAGCAAAATTATTAAAAGCTGGCCTCGGTTGATAGATACTTGTCGTTTCTTGTATGCATCAAATTAGTACATTGTAACTTAGTTTGCTCCAAGTAAAGTAGGCACCTTTAGTTTGATTTAGGCCATGGTCATGCCTTTCTTTTGAAAAAGGAATGCGCGCTGAAGGTTGAGAAAAGAAGAAAGAACGTGTTCACGCGAGTTATACCAAGTCAAGCCAATGTCTTTGTCTCAAGGTACAACTTGGAACTACTAGAAATAGATCGGATGGTATGCAAGGATATATATTAGGATGGGATGCAAATTAAATTAGCATAGCTAGTCTGCACCCAACTAGTTGACACGCATCCCATATCCAAGCAACATTTATATATTATTGCCAGGATATCCTATATATAGTTAGTTATTTCTAGCCACATCGATCTCCTTGTCATCATCATGGCTAGGTATATAAAACATAAGAGAAGTAGAGAAGAAGAGATCGATGAGGGGAGAAAGCTAAAGCAAAACAGGTCAATATATTAAGGTGTTTGTCTTTGGCCATCTAAGATGGGATGAAATTCCTATATATAATTAATGACGATGATGTGGAGAGAAGATTCCAACTGCGCTTGACCCTTGTTTGTTAATTAAATGCCATGGCCATGGAACCAAGCACAAAAACTTCAAAATTAAGTTGTTAGACTTGGGATATTTATTAGGAAGACCAGGTTCCATCTGCTTGCTCTCTTTCAAAGCTAATTGTCAGCTCTCCTTCAAAAGTTGCGTATGAGGTGGCTCTCAATTCTTGGATCATGAGGATATAAAAACCGGGGATGAAAAATTTGTCATATTGGACTCAATCTCGATCAAGAGCACCTGCTCAGGATCCAAAGTCAACTTACTTGGTGATGGAGAGGTAAGCTTGCTTTTGTTAATTTGCACGCAAAGAATTAATCCTCTGAAAGAAGAACCATAAATAGAGAAGCTTATCGTGGTTATATATATATATATATATATGCTTCAGTATATATTATCACAGGTCCATAACATGGGCTTTCACATCCATGACATGGACTCCAAAATTTGGTTTCAGTCAAAATTTAAGCTTGATTCATTAGCTAGGTGGAGAATGAATGGCCGGGAGTGCCAAGCTGATTTAACTTTACATATATAATTTGTTTTGTTTGAACAATAATTAATAGCCAGAGGTTTAATAGACACATGTGTACCTTAGAACCAAAACAAACTCAAGTTGGGTTAACTGAGTCATGATAAATTTTAAATTACTAGCTAA
Source organism: Calamus simplicifolius (assembly GCA_900491605.1). Taxonomy (NCBI): domain Eukaryota; kingdom Viridiplantae; phylum Streptophyta; class Magnoliopsida; order Arecales; family Arecaceae; genus Calamus; species Calamus simplicifolius. Next base: position 160,887 of record UESW01002119.1, on the reverse strand, counting down.
AACGTACCAATTAACGCTTATTGTCTTGAACAAGTACCCCTTCTCCATATCCTCTTTTAACGCATTAATTCTCCCCAGTTCTCTATGGCACCCCTCGATCCCTTCTAATTATTAACCTTGGCCTGTACAACAAGTTTTACACAATTTTTTTTTTCCAGTTCTCACGAGCTAATCAACAAAAAAACAAATCCTCTGTAGTTGCCTTGTAGCAGTTGTCTAGGACAAGTCACACCAATTGCTCAATAATAAAATGATCAGTTAGGTGCTGATCAGTGCCAAATAGAAATTACAGTACTATATAATTAAATAATTCCATGATTTTAGCATGCATGGATATCAAGCTAGTAGGAACCTAGCAGAATTAGCTACGTACTAGCTAGCCCAAGATATCTTTCTCAAAGGGTTTGAAGACCCTCAACAATAGTTGCTTATCATCACCAATAATTGTCCCAAATTAAAAAAGCCTAAGTTATTCTTTAATAGATCTGCATTTGAACCATTCACCTCTACCACATTATAAATAAATTAAAGCTAGCCTCAATGCTTGCAAAAAAGAACTCACTTATATATTCTCTACTTCAATTGCAATGGCCTTCACTCTCCTCATCCTCCTTATAATCTCTTATCTTCCCCTGATCTCCTCGCTCTCGGTGGCCCATGACTACGTACCCACCATTGGTTGATGGCCTTTCATGGGACTTGTACGTACGAGGACTCGTGTCCTGATGTTGAGCTCATCATCGATCCGCAGCCATCTCCTTTCAGTACTCTTCAGCTAGCGATGACATGCATCGATCGGCATGGCCGCCGGTCTTCTTCGCATCCATTTCCAGGAGTACTGCATGTACATGGGCACGTACGTATATAGCTCCTAATGTTCATCATGGCTTAAGAGCCATTTTTATAGAGTAATTTTTTTTTTTTTTTTTTTAAAGCTTGCCAGGGGTACGTACGTGATGGCTCGGTGCTGCTCACCGGCGACGACAGTGAGCAGAAGTCGCCACCCAACCTCACGTTGAGGCCAAAAGCACTCGCAGTCATCAACGATCTCCGGGACCTGCTTGAAGAGTCGTGCGGTCTGGTGGTCTCCTGTGCTGATATATATCACTGCTCTTGCTGCTCATGAATCAGTACGTACGTGTTCCTGGTAAATTAAGCTTCATTAATTAATTGATTTCATCTGAATTAATTACTAGCTACTTAGATTTCTCCTTGAGAGTCAATCGATCGTGACAAAATCCAGAGAGCTACGGATGAGTATAGACGAAATTATTGTAGTTGATGTTGGTAACTGGCCGGATATAGAGAAATTTCACTATCAAAAAAAATAGAATATACTAAATACAATAGAATTAAACCTCTCAACCAACCCTAAAAATACTTGCAACTACACATTAACTTCTTGAAATGTAATTTTATATAGACTTCGGGCTCCAGGTTTGAACTGATAGCTAGACCTCACAGAATTCTTCACTCAAGTTTTCTCCAAAAAAAAAAAAAAAAAAAAATCAAATTCAGATTCAGAAATTCAAGAAACATCTAACAGCATCCCGAAGGATGCTCATGCTTTTTTTTTTTTTTTAAGCACCTTAAGTGTTAAAAGATAATGATTGTTAGTTTGTTAGAGTTAGTTTTTTTAAATAATGAGCCTATCTTTTATAATTTGATAGGATAGTTTTATATGGATAAGATCATAAGAGGATTATGCTTATCCGTAGAAACAAGAAACAATATTTATATGGTGATGTGCTTAATGAAACGTAATAGAAAAAATTTTATTCTTGAGTGAAACCCTTCTTCTACCTTGATTCATCTTCCCAAAACAATCTGTGTTGGAGGGACGATCGGCCGTGAGAAAAAAGTTTGGTGACGGCGAGGAGGACGAGAAGACCATAGCTAGCAGTCTTTCCCTTCCACGCGTAGCCGACGAGTTCTTCCACCGAGAGAACATAGGAACGAAAACGAACGTGGCTTATCCACGAGGTGATCAACAAAGAAGTGGTGAAAGAAAAAAATTGCTGTAAAAAAAAAATTTCATGGCAATCCCAAGCAATATTGGTATGAATATCCATCAACCTTTTATCCCTATTTTTGATGAAGAAAATTATGATTATTGGAGCATCAAGATGAAGACCCTTTTTATTTCACAAGAAGTATGGGATCTAGTTGAGAACGGGTACGAAGACCCAGTTAATCCAACAAATAATCAGAAGGAGCAACTGAAGGACTACAAAAAGAAGGATGCCAAAGCCCTGTTTTTATCCAACAAGCTGTATCTGAGAAAATTTTTCCCAGAATTATTAGAGCCACCAAATCAAAGGAGGCATGGGATATCTTGCAGGAGGAATTTCAAGGCAACATAAAGGTAAGAGCTATCAAACTTCAAACTCTAAGAAGAGAGTTAGATAATTTGAGAATGCAAGAAAATAAAAAATTGAAGGATTACTTCTCCAAAATTACGGAGACTGTTAATCAAATGAAGAGCTATGGTGAAACCATCACCGAGCGAAGAATATGTGAAAAAATCTTGGCTAGTTTATCTCCAAAATTTGATACAATAGTTGCAATTATTGAAGAATCTAAAGATCTTTCTGAATTAAGTGTTCATGAATTAATGGGATCTCTTGAAGCTCATGAGCAAAGATTGTTTAGGCAAAAAGAATCATCAATTGAAAGTGCCTTTCAATCTAAACTCAAAGTGGTTGATAAAAATTCTCAAAAAGAATCATCTAGTCATGCTCCAGTCAAAAGAGAGTCATTCAGAGGTGAAAACCAGAGTAGAGGAAGAGGAAGAAATATGAAAGGAAGAGGTAGAGAAATGCAAAGAAATAATTTTTCAAAAAGGCAATATGATGAGAGCACTCAACAAAGGTGCAACATATGTAAAAGGTCTTCTCATGCTGAAAAAGATTGCTGGTTTAGGGGAAAACCCCAATTATAATTGCAAAAAGTTTGGACATGTTCAAAAAGATTGCAGATACAAAGCAAGTGAACAAGCACACTTCTCAGAAGAAAATGAAGGTCAGCAAAGCACACTATATGCATGTCAAACTGCAGAAGAGCAAAGTAATAATATGTGGTATCTTGACAGTGGTTGCAGCAATCACATGACAGGAGACAAGTCTATTTTTGTGAACATTGACAGTTCTTCAATTTCACAAGTGAAGATGGGAAATGGTGCAATAGTCCAAGCAAGAGGCAAAGGCACAATTGAAATCAATACCAAGAAAGGAAGAAAATTCATTCATGATGTTTTACTTGTTCCAGATTTGAAGCAAAATCTCTTGAGTGTTGGACAGCTGATTGAGCATGGGCATATGGTACACTTTGAAAATAATGTTTGCAAGTTATATGACAGAGGGATGAAAAAGCAACTTATGGCAAATATCAAGATGGAGAAAAATAGAAGTTTTCCTCTTATTTTGCACTATGCAAAGGATGCTGCATGGAAGATGGAGGTAAATGATGAGTCATGGTTATGGCACAAAAGGTTTGGGCACTTGAATTTTCAAAGTTTGAGAAGTTTATATCAAAAGAATATGGTGTATGGTCTACCAGCAATACATGACAAGGAAGAACCTTGTGAAGGATGTGCACTTGAAAACAACATAGAGAGGCATTTCCAAAAGAGCATGTATGGAGAGCCAAAGCACCATTGGAGCTTATTCATACTGACATATGTGGCCTATGAAAACTCCTTCTCATGCAGGTAACATCTACTTCATTATTTTTATTGATGACTATTCAAGGATGATATGGGTATATTTTATGAGACATAAATCAGAGGCATTTCTTATCTTTAAGAAGTTTAAAAATCATGTGGAAAGACAAAGTGGGCATTATATCAAGGTGCTGAGAAGTGATAGAGGTGGTGAATACAATTCAAATGAATTTGAGAAATTTTGTGAAGATGATGGTATACAAAGACAATTGACTGTTAGCTATACACCAGAGCAAAATGGTGTTGCAGAAAGAAAGAATCGTACTATTGTTGAGATGTCTAGATCTATGCTCAAAGACAAAGGCCTTCCAAATTCTTATTGGGCAGAAGCAGTGAATACACAGTTTATCTGATGAATAGCTCTTCAAAATATGACACCATTTGAAGCCTGGTATGGTAGAAAGCCTTCAGTGAAGCATTTCAAAATCTTTGGATGTGTGTGCTATGCACATATTCCAAAGGAAAGGAGACATAAACTTGATGAAGTAAGTGAAAAATGTATCTTTGTTGGATACAGTTCTAAATCAAAGGTTACAGACTTTTCAGCTTGAAGCAAAATCAAGTGATCATAAGAAGAGATGTTATTTTCAATGAAAAAGTTGCTTGGGATTGGAAGCAAAAGAAAGTTGAAGAAAATATTATTTCTCTAGATGAAGAAATTCATGATGCTCAAAATGAAGAAAATAAGGTTGAAGGTTCACCACAAACTACTTCAAGTTCAAGTCCATCTTCAAGTTCTACTCCTATAAAAATGAGAAGGTTAAGTGACATTTATGCTTCTTGTAATTTCTGCATGATTGAGCCTGAAACTTATGAAAATGCTATGCATGAAGAAGTGTGGAACAAGGCAATGCAAGAAGAAATCAATATGATTGAGAAGAACAAAACTTGGGAATTAGTGAAGAAACCAAGTGATAAGGAAGTCATTGGCTTGAAGTGGATCTACAAAACAAAACACAATCCAGATGGCACCATTCAAAGACACAAAGCAAGATTAGTAGCAAAGGGATACTCTCAATTACCTGGTATTGATTATCAAGAAACTTTTGCACCTGTTGCTAGACATGATACAATTAGAACTCTTATTTCTATAGCAGCTAATAAAAGTTGGAAACTACATCAACTAGATGTAAAGTCTGCATTCTTGAATGGAGTATTAGAAGAAGAAATTTATGTTGAACAACCTCAAGGCTTCATCATCAAAGGTCAAGAAAACAAGGTATACAAGTTGAAGAAAGCATTATATGGGCTGAAGCAAGCACCCAGAGCATGGTACTCTCAAATTGACACCTACTTCAATGAAAAAGGTTTTCTAAAAAGTCCAAGTGAACCAACACTTTATGTGAAGAAGCAAGGTAATGATATTCTCATTGTCTCTCTTTATGTTGATGATTTAATTATTACTGGTAACAATGAGAATATGATCTTGACTTTCAAAAATGATATGATGAGAAGATATGAAATGAATGATATGGGTTTGCTTCATTATTTTTTGGGAATTGAAATAAGTCAAAGAAAAGATGGTATATTTATCAGTCAAAAGAAGTATGTAGAAGGCATTCTCAAAAAATTCAACATGAAAATTGCAATAGTGTGGAAACACCTTTTGTGGTAAATGATAAGTTGATGAAAGAAGATGAAAGTGGTGAAGCAATGCACAATTATACAGAAGCATTATTGGAAGCTTATTATATCTAACAATTACAAGGCCAGACATAATGTTTGCATCAAGTTTACTTTCCAGATTTATGCAAAAGCCAAGTAATATTCACTTTGGACAAGCAAAAAGAGTCTTGAGATACATCAAAGGTACTAAAGATTATGGGATCATATATGAAAGAAACAAGAATGATGATGAAATTAGTTGGATTTTGTGATAGTGATTGGGCTGGAAGTATTGATGACATGAAAAGCACATCAGGATATGCATTCTTTTATGGATCAGGTATCATATCTTGGGCATCCAAGAAGCAAGATACAGTGGCATTATCTTCTTCTGAAGCAGAATATGTTTCAACAACTTTGGCAGCACAACAAATAATTTGGTTGAGAAGAATACTTGAAGATATGGGTGAAAAGCAAGAAGAAGCTACTACTCTGCTATGTGACAACAAATCTACTATTTCTATGACAAAGAATCCTATATATCACAGCCGCACCAAGCATATCAAAATCAAGTACCATTTCATTAGAGATGTGGTAGAAGAAAAAGAAATTGAAGTCAAGTATGTGAAGACTGAAGACCAAATTGCAGACATCTTCACCAAGGCACTACCCAAGGAGAAATTCATTCACTTTAGAGATCTCATGGGTATCCAAGAACAACCATTAAAGGGGAGTGTTAAAAGATAATGGTTGTTAGTTTGTTAGAGTTAGTTTTTTTAAATAATGAGCCTATCTTTTATGATTTGATAGGATAGCCTTAGATGGATAAGATCATAAGAGGATTATGCTTATCCGTAGAAACAAGAAACAATATTTATATGGTGATGTGCTTAATGAAACGTAATAGAATTTTATTCTTGAGAGAAAACCCTTCTTCTACCTTGATTCCTCTTCCCAAAATAATCTGTGTTGGAAACAATCCCAACATTAAGAAGGATGGTCTCTCTTTAAGTTCTTACTCTCAGTGCCAATAATATAATGTCATGAACTAAGATGCTGCAAACTCTAGCTACAAAGGGTTAGTGTAGGGATGAACAAGAACATCCATTAGAAGAAGAGCTTTCCCAGTATACTCATCAGCAGGAAATGGACTCAGTCGAATTGAAACAGCAAATATACTATGGATAGTGAGATTTTCTGGTCCAGGCATTAAAATATATATGCTTGTTTTGATTAGTTTTAAGAATCCAATATTAAATTAATAAGGCTAAAGATGATGAAAGGTATATCATCAAATCTTGGTCCAAAATTTAATTCTACATTCGATTTCTCTGTCGGCAAAGCAAGCAAGCTTATTGTAATTATCTCCGACCAGTATATATATATATATATTAATTCTTGCACCATGAGCCAGGCGTTCCAGACACGTGCTTGTGAATGTATGGACGCTGTTGAGAGATGTTGCCAACTGTGTTTTGATGATGGCCTCTTAGTGATGACACATGTTGCCATAAGCTGGGGGGTGATCCATTGCTCTCCAAACCCTTGACTGGGTCACCGCCTAAACTAAATTTAAAATTAAGAAGCATTGCAGCAAACCAGCTCCTATATATTCAGATGCTACAAGACTCTTCCCCCGGCCTAGTTGAGTAGATGAAAGAAAAGAAGGATAAATCAGCGGGAGAAATGAAAAACTTATATATATATAGCAGAGTGTACGTTCTTAATCATCATCGATCTTTATTTTTTATAAGAATGATATATAGTTGCTTAATTATAAATAAATTGTTTAAAATTGTTAAGATATGATTAAGTTATTTTAAAAAGCCATTTAATAATATATATACTTCATTTTTTATTTTTCTTTTTTTTGGTACAGACGGACGATCACACTATCCTCATGCGAGTCAGTCCAGAACTATCAGAGTACAAAATCTGCATAAGAGCAGAAATGAATTGTTTAAAAATTGTTAAGATATGATCTTAGTTATTTTAAAAAGCCATTTACATATATAAATATACTTCATTTTTCTTTAAAAGTCACTTCCAAGATAAAAATTTTGGACCTATATATATATATATTTCTTTTGATTTTCTCTTTTTTATTTTTATTGTGAAATCATAAAGATGGAAATTTTTTTCTAAACAAAGCTATGAACAATTAAAAACATGGTAGTAAATAGTATTTTATTTATTTTTTCGCTCATCCTTTCAAAAATGTCATTTATAATGAAAATAAAAAATAAATTTTATTTTTATTCAATAAATATATTTATATAAATATTAGCAAAAGATAAAAATAAGAAATATTCTCAAAAATCAAACATCAATCTTATTGTGCAGCTTCACGATGACTTAATAAAATGAAGGCCAGGGTCTTCTGTCATTATTTATCCTTTTTTTTTTTTTTTAATCCAAAAGATTTTCAAATCATCTTGTGTCATGCTAAAGTTCACCTATAAAAAAGAAAATATTTTTTTTAAAAAAGTAATTTTATCTCTTCTTTAAGCTGCCATTTAAGCCTTAAAAAGCTCGGGTGAATTGCCTATCAATGGATCGAATTTTAATATATATTTGATTTATCGTATCAATTTTTTTTTTTTTCATTCTTTTTCATTATGAGCAGTGATGTAACAACAGCGGAATTGGCAATTGTATGTATCCATTAGTTGATAATCACTGGGATAATCTGGGAGTAAAGGATCCTACTACTAGCACTGCTACGACGTCCTGTTGGGCTGGCGGCTTTACCTTTCCTTTCAACCAAAGTATGTTACCATATTTGTCTCGTGTGAGTTCACAAGCCTCCACTAACCTCATGGCAGCATACACAAAAAACATTGGGATAACGTAATAAAAGTGTCATGATAACATATACAAACCATTGACCTAGTAATTAGTTGATTGTTGTTTATAATGTTATCGGTATTGATAGGGAATGTGCATGTTATAGATAGCCTGGGAAGGCCCTTATCTTTCTTTTGATCCAATAAGTTTGTCCTTATAATGGACTTAACCTAAACCCAAATCCTGCAACCGGCCCAATCACAACTTGCAATCAATCCAAGACCAATCCATAACTAATCCTAGTCTAATTTAATTTATAACCAATCGAAATACACCAAGCATCACCGAAATCCATTTTAAAATCCAATTAGGTCTTAATTTGATCCATCTCATATTGATTAGGCTTCAAAAATTAAAGTAGTACTCAAACCATTAGCTTCATATTATGGGCCTCCTAAATTTAGCACCCATAATCCCAAGCTTGCACTATTCACTAGCCCATTAATCCATGGAAGCTGAATTTATGTAAACATATATATATATATGCTAATCTCACACCCCTAACCCATATGGTAAGATGAACTCAACAAAACCTTTCCACCTCTTCTCCTCTATTTACTTCCAAATGAGTGAACTCTAGCTACATGCATGTTTCCATAATTCTATTATATGCCAAGGATATATCTCAAAACAAGCACTCACTCTATTTCAGATGGTAACCCACAGTAGAATAGAAGCGGCAGTACGAGCTATAGTATTGGATTATAAAATTTTAGTTAAAGCACTTTGACCAGCCAAATCGATCGATCGCCCACTAATTTATAAATGACAAAGGAAATTGAATATAGCTTCTATGAATTATGACCGATCATTTAGCTGATTTGCCGCTTGTCCTCTACGTACGTCTCAACCACATATATTATATTTGTTGATAATATATACAAAGGGATCGAGGGCGGCTGCTGAAAAGTTCCATGAACTGCTTGCTAATAATCATGTTGGATTTTGCGAGCATGGGATGGCTTCTTGTGAGCTCATTTTTATGAACTCGATCAACTCATGAGGATGCCATGTGGCTTCCAAGGAACTGGCATATATGATGAACTTTTAACGGCATCCAGTTACTTATATAATGTTTGATCCATAAGTCTAATTTTGGAAAGGTCATTAAACTTCATGCTCAACTTGTATGCACTACTTTATTTCAATGGAAGAGAGAGGCTAGTAGGGCTGGCGATTTGTATTTTCATATCATATTAATACCATATCAAAGTTGAGATATAACCGTATATAAATCAATAGAAACATGATATAATTAGTTAATTATATTAAAATTTAAATATAAATATAGCGTGATTATTACATAGATAACATGATATATATATATAATTTATTTAATAAATAAATCATACTACATTGACATGATACGATTTGTTTACTATGAATAAATATGACTTTGTTAACATGAATGAATAGATACGGTATGATCCAACTATATCATTAATTAAATGAATCCTAAACGAACTACTTTAAGATTAGCAAATCAATCCACAATACATATTTATTTCATGCTATAATCATATCAATACATTTGTGATATGAACCCATTTAAAATCAAATCGAATCCATTTATTTCATATTGAAATATTGTGTTCAATTTGCCATCCATATAAGTAGTCGACAAAAATTTATTTAGAAACCTAAAAAAAAAAATAATATCCTTACAAATATTTAAATTTACCCATATATCTTAAAAAATATATTATATATCTTTATAATTATTTTTTTAAAATATATTTCTATAAAAACTTAAAATTACATTCATATTCTCACATATTTATATATTATAAACTATTTATTTTTATATGTACATTTTATAAATTTACCTATTATATAATTTAATAAATTATTTCTTTTTATAAGTATCCTTTTATTGGGTTTATAGTATGCAATAAAAGAAAATAATGTATAAAAATATATAGAGAAATAATACATAAATAATTATTCGTCTCTAAAATTAAAAGAATTCCAAACCCAAGGGCTCGTAGTCGTAGGTGAAGTCTGAACGGGAGGGGGGGCGGCAAGTAAGGAATTACTGCGTTGCCCGACGTTAAAACAAGCACTTGGCCCCACCTTATTAAACCCCTGCTCTGTTGGAAGAGAGAGAGAGAGAGAGAGATTAAAAATTAGGAAGAATAGGGAGGGACGGGAAACGGGAAAAGAGGAAGAGGAGGAGATCCATCACTCCATATGTTTCTCTCTCTCCCTCTCACTCTCTGACAAGCCCCTGTTTTGCACCCTCTCTCTCTCTCCCTCTCCCCTCGGCCTCAGTATCCTTCTCTCTCTCTCTCTCCCCCCCTCGGCCCTCAGTATCCTTCGATCGAAAAATCGAAGCCCCCCCCCCCCCCCCCCCCCAGGAAAATAATCATAAAGAACGATACAGAGAGGTAGAAAAGAAGGGGGAAGAATCAGACCAAAGAGCGCTCCAAAATCTAATCTTTGATCTCCTTTGCTGCTCCATCTTTCGCCGATTTTGAGAGCCCAAGAAGGAGTTGTGTGTGTTCGAAACACTTCCGGCGTAGTCGCAGCGGGTTTGGTTCTTCATGGCAAAACGAGTTTATCAAGTTTGGAAGGGCAACAATGTAAGATTTCGGCCTCCCCCCATTTTGATCTTGTTCTTGGTGTTTTTGTCTGTGGTTGGATTTTTTTTTTTTTTTTTGTTCCTTTTCCGTGTCGATTTCATTTGGTGATGGAGGGGTTTTGGTTAATTTGGTGAGTATGGGTTGATTTGGAGTTCCGGGGAGGTATGGGGTTTTGGTTGTGACTGGATTGTGCTGGAGAATTGTTGGTTCTGAGTGGGGTCGCTGCCGGTTCATTAGTATGTGAATTGGGTTTCGCTATTTTTGTGGCTTTCGCTGCGTTTTCAGTGATTATGTCTTATTTGGGATGCTTTTCTGTGAAAGAAAAATCGATTCAAGTCGGTGTTTAGAATTTAGTTTGCTCGGTGCCATTCTACAGCAGTAGGTTGACTTAAATATTGTGATTGTTGAGTTTGAGCAACGGTGAAAGCGTAAATGGTTGGTGTTATGCGACACAAACAGTTGTAACCAGGTTCATTGTTCATGTGACGCATTTGAGGAACACTGGCTTTTAATTTTGCTTGATTCTTGTGTATTGAAGGATTTGACTGATCCATTGGCTTGTATGTATTGAACGGAGTAACTTTTTGCGGAAGTTTTAGTTTTTACTTGAAGTCACCCAAGGTTGTGTGCTCAATTATAAACAACGAAGTCCTATTCAATCCATCTGTCATTGCATTCATGTTTCTTTAAAATAATTGGTGTTCTTAATCTTGCCTATGCTACTTCCATTCAAGTTCTTCTTCTTCTTGTTGTTATTGTTGTTGTTTTACATACATAATTTACCAATCAATTTTGGTTCTTCATCAGTTTATCATCTGCCTGTTCTTCTCTTAAGCTTTCTACAATGTACTCAACCAGTCCGATGATATCCTGTGTTACCTGGATGCTCACATGCTGCTCCTAGAATCCATGCCAGATGGTATCTGAATAAGACATGTCAGACACTTGGATTCTCATTAAATGTTGTTAGCAGAAGTTTCTATAAATTCGTAAAGTCGGACTTTTTCCAATTATGAGTTTCACCTCACTGTAATAATATCATAAATGATTTTAGTTCTTTTTGGAGAACAAAAGGTTATTATTTCTGAAATCCACAGGCTAATTTGGAAGTCGTTTAAAAAACAAGCGTATTGAAATAATTTAACAAATAATAACTTATAATGTTTTCTTTTATACAATATCTGAACATACTAGTTAAAATTTCTACATATCAATTCATTTCCGGTTCCCTCTTGCACTAGGACATGTGTTGGACTGGGATTTGCTACATCCATCATATAATTGTGCCTTCTTCTAAGAGATGCACATTTTTTCTTCTGGTTTTATGCATTGTTGTTTGAGGAAGTCATCTAGGCTCCTAGGCGGTCCCACTTTTGATGATTCGGTAGCCCAACCACATTAATGCATACTGTTTTCTTTAGTTTTAGGCAGGGCAGCTTTCCAAGTGCCTAGGTTGGGATCAAAGTGGGCAATAATGCATAAAAGGCTGCTCAGTGCAAAAACGGTTGCTTTGTATATAGATTACTGCTTAAAGGCAGGCCTATAAATTTTTTTCTTTCAATTTAAAAATTATGATAAAGAGATTGCCCTTTTGCCATCCTCATGATTTTCTTTGAATGTGTTTTGGATAGAGACAGAAGAAAAGTGAATAAACTAAAAATTAGCTATTTTTCCTCACCTATTTGGTTAATGAGATTGCAGCCATCTATCACATACTCAATCCGCTTTTCCTCCTCAAAATGCGGAAGATATTCCCATAGAATTTAGATGTAAAATAGAATATAAAATGGAATATTATAATATCTGTTAAAGTTTAACAGGTTTTACACAATCTTAGCTTCATGCATCTGCCTTGCCACCCAAATACTTGGGCTAGACCTTTGTAGGTGATTTGACATTTTTTGTTATAACAGTTTGATATTCCCAAATCCCATTGCCCACTTTATTATTGTTGCTTCAATGCAGTATGAGTCAGTCCCATTTATATTGTATAATGTATGTAAAGATGTCACTTGGGAACATCTTTTCACTCGGTCTAGCAGCATGCCTCCTCCACACATATTGAGTCATTCTTAATATGTATATAAATTTCAAAAGAGTTGAGAGGACATTTAAACTTTTCAATTCCTTTATGCTTTTTTTTTTTTTTTCCAATCATGAAGTAAGGAATGTTGGCAGTCTCTTTTGATGTGCAATGAATTTTGTTACTAGCTTTGGTCCTTTATAAACTAAATTGAGCTCTGTAGTCGTATTTTAGTCTGGAAACTTGCTTACCATTTCTTTGAATTATTTTCAAGTTTCTCTGCAGTTTTGGAATTTAGGATTAAGTTATTTTTCAATTTTGTTTACTCTTGTTCTGATTTCTGAAAGCTAGGTCTTTGGTGTAGGTTAGTTCAAAATTTTGATTATTTCATGAAGATTTTGGTACAATGGTTGTAGCCCATTATTGAAATTGTTGATGAAGCTAAATTCATGCTCCCAATCTCAAATAGTTGGGAAATAGCTTGATTATCATGTTTCCTATAATGTTAGTAGGGTATCTTGATGAGATAACTCTTTTGATTTTCTTTTAAAAATAAATAAAATGAGAGTTGGTTTTGATAGAATTACTGATCTCCAAATAGTTTGATCTTAAGTTGGGATTTAATTGGTATGTTTTCATCTCTTAATTTTGTCTAAAATAACCAGTGTTGGTTTATCTATATCGATGGTACATGTTGCTTTTATTGCAAGCTATTATAAGGAACAATGCATCATAATGACTAGAAGGTTAATTGGTGTAAAGGTACATGTTTTTGAGACACCCTTTGTGTGTCTTCCAAGCTTAAAAAAAAAAGAATGTTTGCTGGAAAATAACATGATTCTAAAAGTGCTTACTTAAAAAGAAAGGCTAAGAAACTCTAGTTTTTGTTTATTCCAATGGATATAAAAATAGAAATATTGAACACCTTTTTTTAGCTTTGTTCCATCACCAATTAGGGCTGTAACCAACCAGAGCTTGATTGAGCTTTGGTTTGATCAAGCTTGATTTGAAACTAATTTTGACTTCGAATTTAGAGATCAACCTTGATTTGTTTACCATTATTTTAAGCTCAATTTGAACTCAATTTTGAACGGAGCTAAATGCAAGCCTCACTGAGCAGCTTGATAGTTCTAAAGTGAGCCGAAATCAAATCAGTTCATGTATGATTTCAAGCTTTTTTGCCAAATCTGAATCAACATTTAATTGATTAAAAGAATAAACAAAATACACTAATTAAATACTTAGTCAATGGCTCAATATCTATATGATATACATTATATACAAATATATTCAAGCCTTATCAAGCTGAGCTTGATGGAGCTAGGTCAATATTTGTCTCAACTCGAATTATTTCAAGGCCCTTTTTTTCTGGTTCAATCTTAATTTGTTTAGCTTCAAATCAAGCTTGCTTGGAGCTTCTCTTGAGTAGAGTTCGCTCAGGCTGTTTGGTTCATTTGGCAGACCTATTACCAGTACAAAGCTTATGCATCGTTTCTTGTGTTAATAAGGTGTCAAGGTTTCAAGTTGAGTCCATGCTTTTTGATGGTGATCAATCCCGTGTTAGATAATGATGGTTGCATGGACAAATAAGGGCTGTGCTTATGTTAAAGTCAAGGTTTTTAGTTTTGGCTCAAACTAATTCATTTCAGAATTGAATAATCTGAAATTGAAGATTCAACTTGCACTGCATCTTCCTTATGATGAAATGAATATGCTTGTTCTCCGGCTTCATAACAGATGAAACTACTACAATGTGACTGACCTCTTAAATGACATCTTCTATTTTAACTTTTTTCAATGACATCTTCTATCTTAACTTCCATGTTTGTAAGAGAGAATGCAAACTCAGAATAATGGGATGGAACTGGTATCATGTAAAAGGGGTAGAACAATGATCACATCCATAGATTAAAATCTTTGTGCAGAACACTTTGATACAGAGCAGCATAGAAGAAGCAAGACTAGTGACCGATTTCATTATGTTTAAATGCTCTGGAGATGGTTTATTTGATTCTTTTGAAGTTAAAAATGTTTTTGCCCTGATAATATGTACTAGATTTTATTTGTATCTTTCTCATGAAGTATAGTGGAGTTTCTCCAATGCCAACAACTTTGCCTCAAAATTTCAAATACAATTAAAGCTGGAGAGGGGAGAGATGGGGCCAAGACAGAGAATAGGAGCACAGATGGAAGGGTTGAAAGATCCTGATGGATAAAGAGGGGAGAGAAGATTACAGTTGGAGCATGGGGTTATGAGGGCATTTTTAAAAGCTTATTTTTTGGTCACAATTAAGAAGTCGGACATGCCAATCACCGTTTATCTGTTGGACTGCCAAGCTGGCATTGGCGAATCGTTAGTGCGTTGAGGGTGTATGAGAAAGCTAGGCATGACTCCCTAGCTTTCAGCTACATCCAATGATCTCAAACAATACAAAATGCTTTAAATTTAAAATTACATTATATATTTTATCGGCCTACATTTTATATGCTTTTCACGATTTTTCAGATTATTTGATTGACCAAAATTGCTGAAACACCCAAAACTGTTGAAATTGAAACTTTGATGGACCTGACTAAAATTGAAATTGAGACTTCATTTTCAAACCTTGGTTCAGATTAAAACATGATATTTGACAAGATCAATTTCTTAGATTAAGCCTTGTCTCACAATTTCAATGGAGAAAGCTGCTATGCTTGTGTTGATAAAAAAATATTGATATTTTTTTTCAAATATTTTAAATAAAATTCCTCTTTAAGATATGAAGGTTGTCTTTACATTGTTCCTTGTGAGAAACCTATATATTGTAAATAAAAGCCATTGACTGAAAATCAAACTTCAAGCAACATAGAACTATATAAACCCTAAGAGGCATCGAAGATTTCAAAAGTAGAAACATTTGACATCCCTGCTAGTTTTCCATTTTATAATAGAAACTGTATAATTCTTTTTTTTTTTTGAAATTTATAGAAACATAAACATGTTTGGTGTGGTTGATTGTTTTAAAAATATAAACATAAATTCTATAAGAAGTGATTGTGTTGGCAACAGCAGTGATGGTAGCTATTGTGGTGATGGTAGTGTTGATGGAAGCAGCAGTAGTGATGGCAGTGGGGGTAAATAAAATTTATTTCTCTTTTAAAAAAATTTAAAATAAAAGCCACTTTTATTAGCAAGAATTTTGTAAAATCCAAAAAAAGAGAAACTGCTTTACTGAACATTTTTTGTCTTGATTTTCCTGTTCTAGTTTTTAAAGCTAAAACGAAAAATTGCAGTGATTCCTAGCAGAGCCTAAGTTTTTGACTTGGTCATTGACATATTCAGCAGTGTTTAGACAATTGCCTATCATGAAGTTCTAGTTACTTTACACCTGACGTGTTAGAATGATTATGTTGGCATGTGATACTTCTGCCACATGTAATACTGTAACACATAGCAACATTTGCTTAATTGCTTTTTCTATCTTGTTTTGCATTTTTGGTGCAATGTGGCCTTTTGCTATCTTGGTTATAATTGATTTTAGTATGACTGATGGCTGATCATGAAATGCAATGGTTGCAATTTTGAAATCACAACATCGTATATCTACACTCCCTTTTTATATTATGATTTGAAAGTTTATACATTTGTTCATAAGTTGAGATTTGAAAGGCATTAGTATATTATAGAATAGCTAATAATGCAGAAGATTTCATCACAGCTTATTTCATGATCCATAAAGAGTGATCATGATCTTTTTTTCCTTAATTATTGAGAAATGTTTTAACTTGTATGTGTTTGTATTCTGCAGCAATTCATCTTTTGTGGAAGGTTGATATTTGGGCCTGATGCTAAGTCATTATTTCTTACTGTTTCGCTCATCACTGTTCCTGTTGCAATCTTTTGTGTATTTGTTGCAAGACATCTTCTTCACAGGTTTCCTGCATACAATGCAGGATATGCAGTCTTGGTAGTCACAATAGCCTTTACAATCCATGTTAGTACTCTTTGCCTATTTTAATATCAAAACCTTGAGATGTGACTTTTAATGCAAAGCTTCCTAGCTAGTTGCCTTTTAATGCCAAAAAGAATTCTAGCCAGTATGAATAAAATAAACAAATTATTGTTCTATCTTTGTTGAACAATATGTTTACATTTTCAACTTTTCTTATTACAAAGTGAGCAGACCATTTCTTTCTTTTCTAGTTTACGAGTAAGATTGTGCTAGTTTACAGAATCAATGAGATGCCCCCTGTATAATTGTTTTTGGTTGTTGTTTGTCACGCATTCTTGTTGAGAGATTATTAAAACTTTTACATTAGAGTACTAATAAACTTATGAATATGCAGCTTCTGTCAAGGCCATTGAGTTGTTATATTGTAGCTAAACATGACATATTAGCTGCACCTTTAATTTAAGGGGTGGAAATCTGACAGGTTGAGTTTGGTTGGTCAGCCAAGGTCCCAAGCCTCTGCCTAAAACCCAACCCAGCCTCTAATCGAGCTCCTCAATCCAGACACTGTCCAGCCTTTTAACTTAGGTTCAAAATTGGGTTGATTTGGGTAGGGTCAGGTTAGATTGTGTTGGGTCAAGTTGGTTTGATCAGTTTCACCTGTAAATTTTTTCGTGCCATGTGAGTAATATCTAAAAGTAAAACAAAATGAACTAGAGATGGTGACAGGTGAGCGTAATGTGGAATTTTTTCGTGCCATGTGACTAATATCTAAAAGTAAAATAAAATGAACTAGAGATGGTGATAGGTGAGCGTAATGTGGATCATAATGTGGATCGTAATTTCAGATAGCTAAACAGATACTAATAGAGATATTATATTTATGGTCTGGGTTGGGTTGCCTGATATCTCAACTCAAATCCAACCCGAATTCGAGTCTCCTCAGGATTTTCAGCCCAAACCCGATGTAAGCCGTGCCTAAACCCTCCCAAACCTAGTTCGGCCACTACTCTGGATTTCAGGGTAGTAGTGCTGCATTTCTGTAAGTCCATCATCGTCTTTTTTAATGCTAATTGAAAGTGACAGAATCTTATAAACAAATCTGCCTAATTATGAACTGAATTTGCATAAAATGGTCACAATTATTGATTTGCAAGAAAACACCTGATCTTTTTTTCTGCAGAGCAATACGGCAATACATATTAAGACGTTTCTGGAAATTCCCCCCCACCCCCACCCAAAGTATAATTATGAGATGGAGGGCACACATTTACTAAGTTTCTTATGCACATTTTGAAAGCACCCAATGCATGTCTTTTGAATATCTTATGAACATTTATATAGACTACCATCTACCACCTACTTAGAACAATGGACAAGATCATCTGGGGATGCCTAAATGTGTATCACTTTGCCAGAAAAAAAAATCCAACCCTTTCTTGCAAAATCAATAATTACGCAAAATTCACAATGACCGATCTTTTTTTTTTTTTTGTCTGTGAAGCATTTTACTTGTTGAATTGCATTTTGCTGTCCTGTAACCTTATAAAAAATTCATTTCTCAAGTAACACAAAAAGATTTCTCCTTGTATGGTTTATTATCAAAATTTCTTCATCTCACTATCAGTTGTGGCTTGTGGCCTTCTTTGTTAGCCTCATTTGCATTCCTACTGGTCTGCTAGCTGCTCTGAGAAATTATTTTATAATCAATATAATTTGATCCTCAGCTAGTTCTTGTTTGCATTATTTGATTTGTGAACCTTCTTGGTCATGAAATAATTTGATATTCTCATTTTAATTGTTATTTTGAATAGCTTTTTCGTCTTATGATACATGTATGCATGTATGAGTGCATGTCTTATTGGTGCTGTTATTTTAGTACCGATATCTGTCATAAGACATTTTATAGACAAAAGTATCAAATATGGCATGCCTTTTGCAAGAACTAATATAGCACATATTTTCAAACTCTGACATTGAAAATGAGAAATCATTTCTCCATATTATTGTACATGTAATATTAATTTTGAACTTAATGGTAAAATTGACATGTACACCCAAAATCATATCTTGAGTTTGTGCCAAATTCTGATTTCCAGGTTCTGATACTGCTGCTGATTACTTCAGCTCGAGATCCAGGTATTGTACCACGTGCTTCACATCCTCCAGAAGAAGAATTCTCTTATGATACTTCTGAGGTTGGTGGGAGGCATACACCCACTCTACAAATTCCCCGAACTAAAGATGTAATGGTTAATGGCATCCCAGTGAAAGTAAAATACTGTGAGACCTGTATGGTCTATCGTCCTACCCGTTGCTCTCATTGCTCCATATGCAATAATTGTGTGGAACGCTTTGATCACCACTGCCCCTGGGTGGGACAATGCATCGGACAGGTGTATGACATAACTTGCTTTTTTTTTTTTAAATTTATGATAATGTGCAATGCACTTGCTTTAGTTCTTTGTTTATTGAAACAAGTGAAACAACTTAAGTATGTGGTACAACTGGATCATATTAGTGATCAAGTTGATTGCCTCTTGCTTTACATGTAACACCTATACCATGGAACATATTTCTTTCACAGTTACCAATATGTCATTCAGTTATTTTGAGCTTGCAATTTGTTCAATTAGCTAGATGACAATTGGTATTGTTACCAAAAATGCGTGATATATATTGTAGGTGCATGCTCTGTAGATTATAGGATTCCTCTTTCGAAGTTATTTAACCTTTTAAGGAAATTATGCTCAAAAGAATGGCCTAGAAATCATTGTATTTTGCTGGGTCTTGATATATGCATTATTGTTGTTTTAATTTTGCAAACATGTATGATAATTGTAATAAAAACAAAAAAATGATAATCCTAGCCACAACCATTAGGGCGGGTCAACTATTTTGTCTGCTTTATGAGTTTTTTGTTTCCGAGTATTTATATTAAAGTTTCCTCCAATGGTACTAACAGTGTTTTCATATCTTCTCATAAAAACTTTATACATGTTTGCTTATGCTCAGGTAGTTGTCTCCATTGCTCTCTCTCTCTCTCTCTCTCTCTCTATATATATATATATATATATATATATATATACATATATACATACATACATATACATATATACATACATACATATACATACATACATACATACATATATAAAACTATGATAGATATATGAAGAAAACATTTTAAAAGAATTATGTTGGGAAAAGGCTTAGATGAGTTGAGTTGAGTTGAGTATTTTAAAAGAATTATGGTTCCATGCAGAATATTAGTTAATTAATCCAAGCATATTTTTGTCATTTATTTTGGACTTAAATCAAAATATATTTTATTTTGTTACTTGATATTTCCTAAATTTTCTAAGATTTTTCTCAAATTGAGTCCTTGAGCTTACAAACATTTCATCAAATGCAATTTGTATTTACATTTGTTGTAGTTATATACTGGAAATACAATTTGAAGAAAATGATTCCTAATATTCAAAATAAAATCTAATTGAATCAATTTAGATAAGCACAGAAAATTTCTAAGGATATTTATTTTATGTCAGATAAGCTAAAAGTGTTGGTTCCTTCTCATGATATATAAAAGATCTTCTTCCCTAGTATCTTTATGTTCCTCTAATTTTTGAATTTATAAATCTTAATGGAATTTTCTACTGATTTCATAACACAGTTGCAACATGCACAATGCCAACCTCTGGTGAACTTTGACAATTGACAGCATAATTTGTTTTTGATTTGTAAAACTGTGTTCTTGCTAAATGAGGCATATCACACATTAATCTTATAAGTATTAAATGTTCAAGCTATGGTCATAGACATGTATGTAGAGCCTGTGTCCATTTATATGTTTGATTGCCCGCCGGCATCCATTGCCGCTGCTCTCCTTGAATTTTATGGTTACTAGTACAAATTTTCTTGTTATGACATATCCAAAAAACAAGTTGACCTGTGCATGAGTTGAAACTTTCGCATATGTTGGAACCTTAAAATCCAACATGGTAGAAAAGTCAGCCAATTAACGGTGTACCTTGTGAATTCAATGAATCTACCAGAACATGCTAAGAAACTTAGAATTGTAGTTGTTGGCAATAGAAAGGCATCACTTTGGAATATATTTAATGGTGTATTTCCGACATTGTAGTAGTTAGCTGCCATCTCTGTTATTTGAACAATGTTATCTTCTTTTGCAGACTGTGCCCCCATTCTTCCTTGCCATTGAGCTTCCAAGTCCACTTGTTTTATCTGGTTCTATATGATCCCCTATTGCCTTCCAATTCCTTTTTGATCAGTCCTGTGTTGCTTTACATTGTATTGCCTATTATCAGCTTTACTGTGCCTTTTGTCAACTTGGTCCTTTTAATTTTGACATGCACTAATGCTACATTTTTTTATGTTTCATGTTTCCCTTTATGTTTTACGCAGGGGAATTGATATTGATATGGTGTTATTTCTGCTTGTGATGATAAAACATAGGATGTATTATGGAAATTGTCACCTAACTTTGCGTCACTCAAGAATTTATCATATACATGACCATTCTGGGGTTCATAATTTATTTATTCCAGTGTTATGTCTCTTGATTTCTAGTTTATTTATGGATCGTGGTATTTATCTCCACCATTCTTGCACTAAAGCAACTTTTCTGTTTTTATTTTGTCTTATTTTATTCTCATGCCTTATGGTGGTGTATAACAGTATATGTACTTAATTCCATCAAATTTTCTATTTATAGGTCTACTTATCTTGTGGGTTTATCTATGTGCAGCGCAACTACCGATACTTTTTCCTGTTCGTTTCTTCCTCAGCTCTTCTCTGCATCTTTGTGTTTGCAATGTGTGCATTGTACATCAAGTTTCTTATGAATGGGGACTATCCTACGGTATGGAAGGCAATGAAAAAGTCTCCTGCATCTGTGATACTTATGATATACTGCTTCATTTCCCTGTGGTTTGTTGGTGGTCTCACTGGATTTCATTATATCTTATTGGCACCAACCAGGTCAATCTTTCTTCCTGCTTGCTTGGGTTCATTGTGTGTTCCTTATTAATTTATTTTGTATTTCTGCAGTTTGTTCAATAAGTAAATTCTCAAAGTGCATGCATTATGTTGGTTTTGACAATAAAGTTTTGCCATATTTGCATGGTTCACAACTTCACATAATTTTCATATTGCACTCCTTTTCTAATCTTGTACGGTGGGTATATTTGAACTTTGGTCTGCATCAGGTTGTGCTTTTTCTCAGCTTAAAATCTTTGCTAGGCATATTAAGCTGTTTTGTGTTGTGCAGACAACCTATGAGAATTTCCGATACAGGGCAGACAACAGGCCCAATGTCTATGATCAGGGTTGTCTGAATAATTTCTTAGAAGTATTCTGCACAAAGATAAAGCCTTCTAGACACAACTTTCGAGCCCCTGTACAGGATGAAGTTGCAAGACCTGCCCCAATCAGCCGTGCTATTGAGAGAGAAGACAAACCAGCTGGTGGCCCACGTGCTAAAGTTGAAGATGATCTTGAATTAGGCGG
This sequence comes from Calamus simplicifolius, assembly GCA_900491605.1. Classification (NCBI taxonomy): domain Eukaryota; kingdom Viridiplantae; phylum Streptophyta; class Magnoliopsida; order Arecales; family Arecaceae; genus Calamus; species Calamus simplicifolius. Next base: position 138,648 of record UESW01002119.1, on the reverse strand, counting down.
GGATCTATTGAAAATCTCCCAGCGCCGTACCTATGAAGAGGTTGATGAGGAGTTGGGTGGCAGAAACAGCAACGGGATGCACAGTGTTCTCTCAGAGTCTGAACTTGTGGTCAATCCGGACACACGGGTTCCTGTTATTAGAGGTGATCAGGTGAGGAACTCAAGCTGGGGTAGGAGAAGTGGGAAGTGGGACATCTCGCCAGAGGTTCTGGCTACCAGTTCGTCAGCCGCAGCAGAAGGTGAGGTGCCATCGCAAAAGGACGCACATTAGTCAGTCACGCCTCTCTATTTATGCTGTGAAAACCTGGGAATCAAGCAGCCATCAGATGCTCAAATCCTTTCAAAGAAAAAAAAAAAAAAAAAAAAAGAGGAAGAAAAAGAAATTAAAGGGAAAGAAAGAAATTGCAGGAGGGCTTATGATGCACTTGGACTGATGTTTTAGGTCTCTAACAACCTCCATTTGTTATTTGCACTAGGGCATATATTTGTATTCTCGTTTAGCTCAGTTGAAGAAAAAATGGAGTTCGAAAGCCATATCCTGTCTTCTTTTTCATTGTAGCTTTTTATGTTAATTATAATTTGGTTTGTGGGTGTTCTGAATCGTGGCATATTCTTTCTGTAAAGCATCGTTGTAGGATACCTAGATGCCATCCACGTGTTTTTTTCTTTCTGGAATTAAAGTACATGATGGTGGTGGTCTGGTCTGTGCATGCCCATTTCTTGGTTTCGGTTTCCTATGACTATTGACTATCTTTTGCCTCTCAAGGATGCATGCAGGATATCCCAAATTTGCAAGTTGCTGGCCTACTGTGTTGGAGAGGCCAGTGTCATTCATCTCATCTCATCTCGGCGTTGCATTCATGACAGCTATTTTCTTGGATCTGGGGATTTGGAGATGAATTTGGTTTTCATTTGCGGGAAGGGTTATCTGTACAAATTCTAGGTTAATATAGAAGCTGCTGCCAGTGAATTGCCAGGGGTGACGGTGTTGTGCTGCCTCTTGTGCTTTGTTCCTGCTTGCACTGCTCTGCAGATGACCCATTTTTTATTTCCACAGTTTTGCACTAACGATTCTGAATTCTAAGCAAATGATTTGAGAGAAAAATTAACCATGGAATCCAGGAGTTTGGGAATCGAACTGCAGGATCCTGAATACCTTTTTAATAGTAATAAGCTGATATAATGTTAAATAACCTGTTTATTTTTATCTGAATGGCTATAATTATTGACTGTAATGTATAAATTGCACAATATTTATGTTTATGAAGCTCTTCTACATAGGCGGATGCTGCAAGTCCTAAATCCAAATCTAATTAATTTTTAAAAAAAAAAATCAAAAACCACTGTTAGTGTGACTCACATGCAGAACACGAAGTCCCTTTTGTAATCGATATGATATTAGACGAGCCGTTGAAATTCATATTTTAAATTCAACGAGGAGTAAAATAAATTATTATTTTTATATCAAAATCTTATTAATAAGTAATGTTCAAATCAGGTTTTTCATGCGAAAGAATGGCATATGCTGATGACTTTTGATACTAATATTTTTTTTAAAAGATTTGAATGGATTGTTATAGAAAGATGAACGTTTGACCAAAATAAATAAATAAAGCTAGACTGAAATAGAAAGAAAAGTTTCAGCTTGCCCATAAGAGTAAAAAAAAAAAAATAGAATATTTTATGATGCATTATTTTTATAAAAAAATAGAGATATAACATATATATATTTTTAATTTAATAAAGTAGTATAAGAAAAAAATTATGAATATACCTCACATCCTTAATATTTAATAAAAAGATACATAACTAATAGAATATAGATATACTTATATCTTTATTCTTCAGTTTAAAGAAGATATGACCCATATTTTTACTAGTCATATCTTTATTCTTCAGCAAGTATATTTTATTATTATCTAAAAAATAAATACCTTTTGTATCAATTCATTGAAACATTAAAGCAAGCTAAAGAGTTGCTTATGTTAAAAATTAAAAAAAAATAAAAAAAAAGAATCGTTGTACCGCACGAATCAGATAACCGGACCTACAAGCAGATGGGAATGGTTGGGACTTGGGAGGTACACCCACGAGCGTTCCTCCGTTAAACAGACCTTACCTTGAACACAAGCGTCTGAGGTACGGAAGCTGCTGCACGAGAGGAACGTGCACGAATGGTGAAGCTAAGTAAAGAAGAACCAACCGATGACATGGTCCATTCCATCTTTACCAAAATCCATGAAAGCTTTGATGCATGCTCCTCCTTTGTCTCTTTTGTCATGGATCACACATCATTAGTAATAAAGTGGATGGGGTGCATTGAATTCAACAAGCCCACCTGATCAAAATAGTGTTTTCGAATGATGAGTTTGAAAAACATTCCATGGCTCGAGGTTAGGTTCCATCCTCTATGCAATTGCAACCAAATGATGGTTTCTAGGCTGCTCTTGTGGCAGCAATGGTATGTGAATTTATCTTTAACAACCAAATGAACACGAGAGCAAAGAAACCAGGGGTGGTCTGTTTTCTTGGGGTGTGTTGGGTTGTTTTTCAGAAAATTTTTCTATCAAAGGTAGTGAGCATGATTTTATGTTAAAATATAATTTTTAAATAAAAATAAAAAAAACTATGCTTTATATTTTTTAAATATAAATTAAGTTTACAAAATATCACCTTCATCTCTATCATCACAAGCTATGCTTTATATTTTCTTTTAAAATAAAATAATATTTTCTTAATTTTTGCCACTACATCTCAACTGTCTATCATCATCATCTCTATCATCACACCACCATCATCGACAATCACTAATTATGCTACTATCTTCCACCACCATAGCCAATATACATCGATCATCCACCACCAACATCATGCACAACTACCTTCCTTCATCACCCATCATCACCCACCACAATAATCATTATCATACCTGTGCCATCTATCATCATTCCTCCACCATCTATTGCTACCACCATCTACTTTTTACCATCAATTACTATCATCATATCCATGATGACCATACCATCATCACTACATCATTACTACATACCATTAGTGCCATGATCATCATTATCATCACCATATCTCTACTGTATCCATCATTTTTCATCGCAATGCATTATTATACATTCATCACTCACCATCACATTATGCCATCACTTTCATCACACATTGTTATGACTATCGCCTACCATCATACTTATATCGCTACTATCATTATTATCTCTCTTTCCTTTCATCGGCCATTCATCATCGTATCTTCGTATCAATCAATTTTTATGGTTTATTTTTTTTAGTTTTTAAATTTAACAATAATTTTTTTTATTTTAATAAATTAATATATTTTTTAAGTTTTGTTTAAAAAAAAGAAAACGAAGAAGAAAAATAGTAGGGAAAGTGGAAAGCATTTTGTACGACTAGGCTCCCTCGTGATTCATGTACTTGAAAGGAATTTCTATTTGCACCGCTTGGATTGCTCAGTGCACTCCTTAATTTTTTTTAAAAAAAATTCTAAACTATCCTTAGTATCCCGTCTCCTTCCCTCCCCCTTTCCTTTTTCGGCACTGCGCCCTCCCTTTCTCCTCCCCCTTTCCCTGGCACCGGCCTTCATCCTCTTTCCGGACTTCGTCTCCTTTTCTTTCCTCCCCGACACCATCCCCCATCCCCTTCTTTGGCCTCGGTCTCCTCCCTACTCCTTGGCTTCGGCACCGTCTCCTCCCTCCTTGGTATAGTGCCAGGAGGAGAGAAGACGGTGCCGGAGCTAGAGAGTGGGGATGGTGCCAAGGAGGAAAGAAGATGGTACCAATGCCAAGGAGGAAGGAGATGTTACCGAAGCTAGAGAGTGGGGATGGTGCCAGAAAGAAAGAAGATGGTACCGGAGCCAGAAAGTGAAAAGAAGAAAAGAAGAATGGATGAGGAGTAGTGCCAAAAAAGAAAGAGAAGGAGATGAGGTCTGAGGAAGGAATAGGATGGCGATGCTTGGGGAGGAAGGAGAGAGAGAAGGAGGGAGGCGCTAGCGCCGAAAAAGAAATGGGGGCGGGGGTTAAGGAGGAGGCAGGGATAGTTTAAATTTTTTTTTAAAAATAATAATAATAATAAAGGAATGCACTGAGGACCCGAACGGTGTACATAAAAATTCCCGTACTTGAACCAATCAAAGCTTGTAACGACAATTAATTGCATTCGATCAAATCTCGAGCATAAGATTCCACGCCAATAACCATCCTTTCCCATGAATCCGTGTGCCGCGATGATTGGATCATAAAAAATCAAGCAAAGTTTTCCCTCATCATGCGAATCCCAGGAACCGTTGCCATTCATGAATTGTGATCGAGTGCTAAGTTGTCACATAATGTTTTTCATCCATAACATGCTCCAAAGTATATCTTCAAGAATTTTTGCATGCAAATCTCAAGCTAGAAGATTCATGCACGCTGTAAGCAGACTCTGAATGTGATCGAATACTAAGTTGTCAAATAATCTTTTCATGCATACATATTTCAAAGTATATTTTTAAATAGTTTCTGCATGCAAATCTCAAGCCATGGCTGTAGAAGATTCATGTACGCTGTAAGCAGACTCTGAATGTGATCAAATGCTAAGTTGTCAAAAAAAAAAAAAAAAATCTTTTCATGCATACATGTTCCAAAGTATATTTCTAAATAGTTTCTGCATGCAAATCTCAATTTATGACTGTAAAAGATTCATGCACGCTGTAAGCAGACTCTGAATGTGATCGAATGCTAAGTTGTCAAAATATAATCTTTTCATCCATACATGTTCCAAAGTATATTTTCAAATAGTTTCTGCATGCAAATCTCAATTTATGACTAGCTGTAGAAGGTTCATGCACACTGAAAGCAAATGGAAATCCACCTCCCCTGACAAACAATTGGACCAATTCCAACCATGCAAATCACGCACCGTTCACTCGGTGGGCCCCTACGTCAATCAATCAACGATCAGTGGGTCCCACTCAATGGATGGTAGGACCCACTCGAATGAATGAATACACGTCCTATTGCCATCAGCTGCGTGGTGCCTGCCACCCTTCAATTTGGTGATGAAGCGAGATAAAGTTGGCATCGGTCAAGATCAGACGGGCCGCCAAATTGGTGGGACCAAACGCAAAACGCACCACTTCGCAACGTGTGTCAGCTTTTTTGACGCGACCACCTCAAAGAGGAAACCCTCGCGCTCCTCACGCCGCCGCACCCACACCACCCATGTCCTCCGCTCGATATCCTTCCAACGGTCTTGATGCTGCTATTGACAACAGCTGCAGGGCTGGAAGCTAATTATTCTTTGATTAGTAGGTGTAGTAGTGGACTTGACTGCATTTTTAATATAATTAAATTTAATATTCAATTAATTTTTTTTTTTTATTTTTAGATTTATATAAATTTTAAAATTATCTTATAAAATTTATAGGCTATATGAATCTAAAGATTAAAAAGATGATTAACTTTTAACTTAATTATATTCAAATATAAAAAATTTAATTTATTATTATTAAAATTATATTTGAGCCTTTTGAGTTTGCTTAGATTTTAAATTAAGACTCTAAAATAAATTTGTTTTAGTGCATAAATACTAATTTTTCCCTCTATTAATTTAGTCCTTAGCATATGTAAACCATTGAATGAAAGATTGAATTTTTGCTCCTATGATATCTTTTAACGATTTGTTTTCGTTTGAACTTTTGAAGCATGAAATACAATGTTGAAATTATTCAAAAGATTTGCTTTGTTGATATTTTTTAATAATAAATCACGAACCAAATTCGAAAAGTAAAAATAAAAGTTATTAAGTATATTAGGGCATAAATTTTTATGCTTTAAATTTAAATTTAAAATGATGAACTATTATTGGAGCTACAATCTAATCACATCATGAAGCAAAAGGTCTCTGTGCCAAAACGAAAAGATTTTTTTTTTATTTTTTGAATGTTTTCTCCTTTAATTATTACCCTGCGCGTGAATTCGTGGAAGTTGAGAGGGCGTGATTGTAATTTTAGTCTAACGTAATCTAAGCCTCGATTTGGACGATTTGCCGGGGCCACGTCATGAGGAAGGCGACGGGGAGTGGGGGTGAAGAAGCTAATAAGAGTAAGAGAAGGCGTGGGGGCTGTCAACATCTCATTGGGTGCGATTGCGATCCAACCTTGGTCTCCGGTTACTGAAAGTGGAAGTTACACGGAATCGAGACGTTCGTTCAATTCAAATTTCAAACACTATTTAATGGTAGACCAGGACCCCACCGTCTGTCTCATTCAGAGTTCGGAATCGGAGGCTTCTTTTTTTTTTTTTTTTTTTTATACTCCTCCAACTTCAATGTTAGAAAGCGCGTTCCCCTCGCTCGCGTGCCCATTCGAGTGATGAAATTGATTATTAGTCACTTTGACTACTAATCGTAAATACCACCATTCTCTCTCTTTTTTAAAAAAAAAATTGGTGCAAATATTTTTTATCCTTAAACTTAATTCAAAATTCATATTGATTATTATAATTTAAATTCTTACATTTTAAAAATATTAAATTGATGATTCAAAAAATAAAATAATTAATGTGATCATAATATAGTCCTTAATATAATATTAAATGTAGTATTCTTAAAGCATGAGAAATTAAATTATAATAACTAAAAATTTATGAAATAAAATGAATTTTAAGTGAAAGTTTGAGGATGAAAAGTATATTTTTATCAATAATTTATCGAATAATTATATCATTGATGAAGTTTGTTAATAAATTGTTATATAGGTTAGAGTTGCATGAACATAAGCGACTCCCCCCTTCCCTCAAAAAAAAAAAAAGTAATAAATATTTTTTATGAAATTTCAAGACTAAACCTTCCCGATAGTTATATGAGTTAGGTTTGTATTTGAGTGATGTCATTTTTTTGGCTTCTCATCCAATAGAAAATCTTGTATTTTATAAGAGTATAGGATGCAATCGATGCGAAATAAATGTAACTTGTAATTATTTATTTAATAACTGAAATTTAAAATGTAATAGAAGTTGCATTAACTAATTAAGAGGCTATTATGCTAGTACTACTTATTAAGGTTTTAAATTTTATGTGATAAAATTATTTTAAATTTTGTACGAAACGAGATGCTTTCATTTCTTTTTTTGACCTTTTGTTTTAAATAATTATTTATAAAACTTTATATATTATTTTTAAAAAAATATATATTTTAATTTTAAAAACTATTTTTAAATAAATTAAATTTATTATTATAATATATTTTGCTTGAGATAGAATGGAATGGAATGGAATGAATGGTAAAGATTGAGATTAACCTTGAAAATTTTTCTCAACAAGGCAACTCAACCATCCTTTTTTATCCCATCAGAACTTATATCAGTGTTGTTGTAATGACCCAGACTCTGGGCCTACACCATCCACGAACCCATTTTGTTAAAAAAAAAAAAGCAAGACCGATAAGGTTTACACCAACTTGGGTCACTTCAACCCAAAAGGGATTCAATTGATACTTATCTATCTTTTTTTAAGGCAATGTCCTCGTCGCCGGAGGCATACGATCGCAACCATCAGGTAGACAGAATTCTAGAGATAGCCCTCATAGATTCAAAAGGTACGGCTCTCATTTTTTATGGATGTAGCACTTTGCCCTATCTATGTGGCATTTAGCTCCTACACTTTCGGTTGATGCATGACACTGATACCATATTGTAACGATTTGGGCTTCGAGTCTACAGCACCCACGAATCCATTTTATTATAAGAAAGCAAGATTGATAAGGTTCACACCAATTTGAATCATCATAGTTCAAAAACAATTTAATTGATATTTATTCATCTTTTTTAATTGATTATAAATCATATAACCAACTCCTAGTTTTTTTTATAAAAGACTATTGGAAGGGCATCATAGCTAACCATGCCATATTACCAATTTCAAAAAGAGGCTACCATCCACCCCCACATCGAAAAAGCGAGAAGACAAAGTTAGGCTCGCTTTGTGGGAGGGTAAGGACAAGGACGAGAGTAGTTAGCTCAAGGCTTCAAGAAAGAAATAAGTTTATTCATATAGGATCATACTAAACAAAGGCCAATTTCATTTCTCTTACCCTTTCCTTTAGCTCGAGTGACGTTTATATGGGAATATTCACGTAGAATAGTATATATACTGATCCAAAAATGAATAAATAAATAAAATCCGACTCACAAGCATGTCATCATGTTTGATCATGACTCTTTCATATCATACATTAGATATATAGAAAGAGAGCTCTCCATTCTCTAGCCTTATTCAACTAGACTTTTTCTAATGTGATGATGGCCATGCCATTTGCATCCTTGGAACCATTCGGTTGTATGCCAGCCATCGTCTTGGAACCATTCCGTGGTGGTATCATGTCCGCCATCTCGTTTGAAATAGTATATATATATATATATATATAGTTTAATTTGCTACGTACGATAGAAGAAAGATATTTTAATCGTTTAAAGCCTTCTGGAACACTGAAGCAGAACGGTTCCCTGCTTATATCCACTATCACCTTATAATTTGTCGAAATGCTATTCAAAGATAGTGAAAAATTATAAACTTTCAAATCTTAAACGTATATCTTCATAAAAGGATCACCCTCTAGCTATCAACTACTTCCGTTTCAATGATCCCTCGTTTTCTCATCTCATCGATCTATTCTACTGATCGATAATACATCTAATGAAATTCTCAATATATAACTCCTTTGAGTAATGGTAGCAATAGCATCAAACCACGTGACCGTAAAGAAAGAATTAAAGAAGTGACGAGACAATCTATATATATATATATATATATATATATTCCCTCTCTCTCTCTGCATGAGCAATGCATATAACCCAAAACCAGATAGTAATAATATATTTACATCCCTTATAATGAATTGAATGGTTGATATTTTTATAATTTTAAAATAAAAGGGTATTATAGCAAAACTCATTAGATATTTATATATTTTTATTAAGCTTCTTTATTCATTAATTTTCAAGTAAAGCTTTGTTATTAGGGTTGTACTATGATGCTTTAAATCGATCACTACGTTCCGGAATATGAAAGGGTCCACCATCGTCTTGGCTAAGATAATCGTTAGGAGATATATAGCAACAAGTGATAAATTTTCAAATCTACATTAAAATGATTAATATTGCTTCCTTATTGGCGACTACTCTCATTTTTCACCTCATCGACTCTGTTTTACTGGTCATCTCCCTCTCTTTTTGTATGAACATCTTGCTCTCTTTTTTCGATGGATTTTACAAAATCCTCAAAATCTCTCTTATTGGTGTCTACTCATCTTTCCCTTCTTCCGTCAATGGATTTTACGAAATTTCAAGGTCTTCCTACCAGGTGATTATGATGTCATACGCTTCCTTTTATATATCGTTGAGTAATAGTGACAAGAATGGTACTAAGATAAACCATAAAGTTTGATTTTTTTTTTTTTTCTGCACGAGCCATACATAACCCATTAACATTGGTAACCATGTTTAAAATGTAATCAAATGGATATGTCTCCATCGTTTAAAAGATACATTATATTCTTTTTTTCTTTTGACTCTCCTAGTAACTTTATAATTATTTTTCTAATACTATTAACCATCTCTTTCATGTACCATTAATCTCTCTATCTATACTTAAAAGTTATTAGTTTTTTTTTTTTTTTCAAATTCTACCATCTAATTCTTGGATTCTTATACCTTGTAGTCTTTCTTCTCTATTTTTAAATACATACATTCATAACTATTAATTTATATTGTGCAGTTAGATCCTTACCAAAAATAACCTTGTAATCTTTAAAAAAATACTCAATTAATTTTTTAGTAAGAAAAAAATTTATTAACTAGCATTATATCCACTTTTAAAAGATATCAAATGAGTGTCTTTCTTTTTAAAATATATATTAGCTAATACTAAATTATATATCATCCAAACTCTAAAATGATATTTTTTTATAATTTCTATTTTTAAATTCATAACCTCTAGGTACCTTTCAAAACATATATTATACTTTTTTATGTCCATTCAAATATCCATCAATAAATATTTTTCTCCAATAAAATTTATTGAATTAGTTTATCCATATCCTTCCAAAAATTTATAATTATTTTTAAAAATATATATTCATTCAAAAAATATAACTATTTGTAATTTGAATGACGACTTAGTCCTGAATAAAGCAGGTGGAGGAGGAAGATTCATTTAGCCGACCCCATGTAGTTGAAAAAAAGGCTTAGATGAGTTGAGTTGAGTTGAGTTGAGTTGATATCCTTCTAAAAACTTTATTTTGTCACACTATCTAAACCTACTTGAAAGCCTAAGCACTAATAATAGTTATTAATTTCTTATTTATCACTAATTTAAATAAAGTTATTTTATTTTTTATTCCTTTAGTATTTACAACTTTATTTTTTAGACTTTTACCTATAATTTCTATTTCATTGTTAGTCCTCTTTATCGTGTACCAATTAAAGTTTAAAACCACCAATCTCTTTTACTTTTCATCTATCCACTTGATTTCTTATAAGCAAGTTAAGTTAATTCTTTTTTTAATCATTACATCTATTAGTTTTATTAATTTTCTATATTCCAAATTGCTAATATATTTTATTTTTATTTTTACTTTTATTTTACTTTTTTGGATTAATTAACTTTTTTTACTCACATTCGTTCATGAAAGTGTGAATTCTTGCTTATTTTTCGTTATATTTCTGTGATGATGTAACACATTGCTTGTAGGAGCCGTTCTAGCTATCTTTGCTATTTTTACTATATTTAGGGACTACATTAGAGGTTCGATGCAGCACATCGTTTCTGAAAAAATGCTTTAACTTTATTAATTTTCTCTATTTCATTCATGTAGGGTATAACTATAATTTTATACTGTTTGTCAACTTTTTTATCGAAACTTAGGGGGCGTTTGGTAAGGAGGTAAATCCGATAATTTAAAAGGGCCCAACCGGATAACCATGTGTGGTACGTATTTTGAATGGCAATATCTTGCAGTGGAATCTGGACTTACCGGGAAGTGGCTATCCACATTACCAGCTGTTGTAATCTAATAAGTTTTTCTTTTGACAAAATTACCCTGCCTTTTGTAAAATAAAATTATCCCTTCCTTCAAATAATAATTAAATTAAAAATTAAATTAAAAAATTTAAATTTTAAAAATTAATTTTTTATTTTAAATTTAATTTTAAAATTTAATTTTTAAAATTTAATTTTTTTAAATTTTTTAAGTTTTTTAAATTAATTAATTAATTTTAAATTTTAAATATTAAATTAATTATTTAAAATTTATTTTATTTTATTAATTTTTTAAAAATTAATTTTTAATTTTATTTTTTAAAATTTAATTAAATTAATTTTATTTTTATTTTTTTTTTTTTTAATTTTTTTTTATTTTTTAATTTTATTTTTTTTTTTTTAATTAATTTTACCTCCGTAATCATCTTACTGTAACATTACCTGTGCATACGTAATCCATTACTGGTAATCATCCAGTAGTAATCTATCTTATAGGTAATCTACATTACCATTTAGGATTGCTGGTAATGCACCAAACGCAACCTTAGGACTATATATATATATATATATATATAATATTGGAGTTAATAGCATATAATAATTTTAAAATATGAGGCACTAAGGTATAATAACTAAAAGTTTTATGGATTAAAATGATTTTTGAGCTAAAGTTTGAGGACGAAAGTTTATTTTTTTCGGGACTTTCGTTCAGTTAAATAACCGCGATATGACCGCACATTAGCCGCCACAGAAGAGATCAGATGGTCAATGTCATGCCCGATGATCAATTAATAATAATAATAGAAGAAGAATAGTTCCACAGCAAAGTCTCTATCAAAGATTTCCAAAAAGAAAACGAACATGTTGAAAATTTACCACTTGATAGAGAATTTAACTCTGTAGTCTTAATTCTGCAAGAATTCTGCGCCAAATGACGGTAAGCAAAGCGCACGGTACCTATGAAAGGCACCTCAAGAATTCTTTTTTATAAAATATATTTTAGAATCTACATCTTCAATTATTACGGTTTAATTAGTTTCTTATAATTGGAAATATATATATATTTTATTATTTATAATATTTCATTATATAAACTAATTAGTTAAAATAATTGATGTATTATTTTATCAATTAATTATGTATTTTGTATATATCTGTTATTTGATCAATTTTAAATGATTTTTTTGTAATGAATATTATAATTTAAAAATATAAGATATTAAACTGTAATAATTAAAAACAATCAAAATAAATTTTGGATAAAGTTTAGAATTTTTTCTTCTTCTCCCTTTAGGCGTAGGAATGATAAGAACTAGTCATAGAAAATAGGATATATGTTAGGTGGGAGATGAACACAATGAATGCATATATATATTAATCGTTTTCATTCATGCGATCAGCCAGTTGCCAAAGCGGTATAAAGGTTTCTACAAAAAGTTCGTTACAATCAACTGATGGATGGGTAAATCCATCTGAACCCGTATCCAATTAAAAATCAAAATTAATCTATTTGATGAGAAGGATTCCTCCATAATTAACCTATAACATTTGGAGATCATGATAATCGTCAGAGTCATTCAATGTAAAAAAGCTTAGCTCCAATCAATCATAACTCTTCTCTGCATTTATAAAACTAGTCTAACAGTTCACATGCAGACAGATTCTTGTCTTTCACTAAGAAAAAGCCCTATTAATATTATGATGGTCCCTTCTCATCTTGCACGTACACTTAATTTTCTCTCGTAAGCATGCAGCAGATGGTTGTTTGGCTAGAAGATAAGATGCTGCTGCTAATTATTAAGCCATTTGAGTGAAAATGATTCCACGATTTAATTTGAATCCTAAATTTGTTGGTTTTAATTTTCTGGATGAGATGCTAGCTGCTATGTTACTGTGGAAAAGGAAAATAATAGTAAGTCAAAGACTTTAGTTGCTTGCATGCTCTGAGTAGCAAAAACATCAGGCAAAGAGATGATCAAAAATTTCTTCAGCTCTTTCTTCGCATGAAGCCAGATCAGATCACTGCAGGGACCACCCCCCTCTTTTTCAGGATTATTATGATAGTGATTTTATTTACCAATCAAAATCGTAAAGACCCCTTGCCTCTTATGCTAAGATGACGCTTCCATATAATATATATATATATATAATGTAATCGGAAACGGCATTTCTGACTATCTATCACTGCGTTCTTAAGCGAGTCCAAAAGCCTCTTAAATTTGGGTAGTTAAGACAAAAGGCAAGTAGTCCCCTTTGTTCTAATTTGGTGACACATGACTTCATATTATAATTATATTTAGAGAGAAAAAAAAACCAGATATTAGGAGAATGGTCAGTGTGAATAGTAAGTTTGACAATTTTAGACTCCAATAAATAAAAAAAACTTGAGAGCTAGCTGGGACACAATTACAATGGTCCCTAAATCACGGGCCATCAATATTCCACTTGTAATGCCCCATTGCCGTACCCTCCAATGTGGACAAAAAAAAAAACAAGAAGCCAATCCAGATTTAAATTCTCCTCATCCTTCTCATATTCTTCTCCCACTGGTCAAAGCTGAGTGTGAACAGCATCTCTCTCTCTCTCTCTCTCTAGATGGATGGATGGATGGATGGATGGATCACCTTTAGCCTTTCTCACAGAGAGCAAACACATGCAGTGCCACTGGTTAAATAAATACAGGCCAGGGGTTGAAGTATGGACATATGTGAACTAAAAAATTTTACAAGCGATCGACCACCTTGTAATTATAATTTAATTATTTACACTTACTTCATCATCATTTTTGCTTTTTAATATATAGCCGTGTCACATGACGGACACAATTGGCGGCTCTACACGTTTTAATTGACTTCTAGCTACTAAAGTTTTCATCCACATACGCCTTCCTTTCCCTGCAAGCATTCATCTATCTATCTCCGTTATACTCGGAAGGGTGGAACCACCGCATCACTCAGCGTTCATTTGATGTGTTCAACCTGGCACACGCATCGGGCAGCAGCTTTACCCCGGCTCAGGCCGATGAAGTCCAAGAGGAAGCAGGCGCTGTGGCGACGATGTCGTCGGCGGTGGCACATGCCATAATGATCTCAGGCTACCGGCGCCGGGCTCAGGAGATGTCCAACCATGGTTCGGCCTTGAGCCATATCGTCGTTTCCGGGGAGCACACGCCCGGCGGCATGGCTAGGGAGGTGGTGCCGGCCGGCTCTTTGAGCTCTGTCAGTTCGCCTTCTTCTTCATCGTCTTCGCATTCTTGGGGTGGTCAGGGTGGCGGCGGTTGTGGTCAGAAGAGAACGAGAGAGGAGCTGCCACCCGAGTTGGTGATGAGGTATCATCATACTTATGGTCAGTTTGGCAGCTATTATGGGGAGGCATCACCAAATGTTCAAGGTTAGTTTTTTTTTTTAATATTTCTTAGTAGTTTTGATTTGCTCTTTAGATCTCTCTCTCTCTCTCTCTCTCTCTCTCGTTCTAATTGCTATGATTTTATGTCTGCCATCTTCCTTATTCACCAACGATATAGGGATGACTTGTAGATCAAATCACTCTAGTGTTGCAAAAGGGCTGATATCAAGAATAATCAACACTTTGTCCTAGTGTTCGATCTCCTTTTCTTTTTTGAATGAACTCAGGCAAATACTAATTATATTCTCTCTCTCTCTCTCTCTCGTTCTTGCTATGATTTTATGTCTGCCTTCCTTCTTACTCACCAAAGATAGAGAGATGACTTGTAGATCAAATCACTCTAGTGTTGCAAAAGGGCTAATATCAAGAATAATCAAAACCTTGTCCTGGTGTTCTTCTTTTCTTTTTTGAATGAAACTCAGGCAAATACTAATTATATTTCCCTTTTTATGGGAGATCCACATATTATTGTGGCAGCACCTTTAAGGTTGTATTTAGAACTTGATGTGCAGGGTTTCTAGCTATCAAGTAGCTAATAATATAATGGCAAAAATGTCATGTGTATTCTTTTATGTAAAATTAAAGTATCATCTTATCTTACCAAAAAAAATTTATGTAAAATTAAAGTATCATCTTATCTTTTCTATACAGAGTTTTCTTTGTTCAGTCTCCTCTATCTTGTTGTATTAAGTGTCCTATTTTTCGCATGCCCTCAGTATGACAAGGAAAGCTGCAAACTCTGTATAGAAAAGAGAGAAGATTTCATGTTCTTTTCTTCCCCCTCTTGTCTTGCTGGAGTTTGATCCCTACTTTATTTACTACATGTTAATTAACATGATGACAGACAACTAACAAATTAATTCATACTCTCCGTCTCCATATATTCTTTTCTCCCGGCCGGATGCAACAAAATATAGCTAGCCTCTAATATTTTCTTCTTTCAGCTTCTGTATATTTATTCTAGCATGGATCTCTTGTTGTCATTATCCTTTGCATATTCACAAGTTGGCATACAAGTACTAGTTATAGAATATATATCTGTGTCTTTAGGGTCTTCCAGCAACAGATAACCTAGCTCCTAGATCATCTTCCTTGTATAACTCTATATATGTTGCATGAGTTTCATCTTAATTATTAGCATATATGGTTAATATTTCATGGTATATAAGAGAAGAAAAACTTCTTTAGGGTCCAGCAACAGATATTCTCTTATAAGATGATCACCTTCCTTGTATATCTCTATATATGTTGCATGAGTTTCATCTTAATTATTAGCATATATGGTTAATATTTCATGGTATATATATAAGAGAGAAAAACTTCTTTAGGGTCCAGCAACAGATAACCTCTTATAAGATGATCACCTTCCTTGTATATCTCTATATATGTTGTATGAGTTTCATCTTAATTATTAGCATATATGGTTAATATTTCATGGTATATATAAGAGAGAAGAAAAACTTCTTTAGGGTCCAGCAACAGATAACCTCTTATAAGATGATCACCTTCCTTGTATATCTCTATATATGTTGTATGAGTTTCATCTTAATTATTAGCATATATGGTTAATATTTCATGGTATATATATAAGAGAGAAGAAAAACTTACTTCCCCTCCCAACCAAAAAACCAAAAGATAGTAGGATATACAGTCTCAAACCCACCTACCTCCTACTCTCTATGTACTTTTCATTTGAGCTATAGATTCTATATACTAGTAACTTAGTCAAAGTAGTATAGAGCTGTTAAAAACATCCTGGCCATCTTCACCGTTCATTTCATACAACTTATAAATTTGCTGCAAATCTTCCAAACATTTTCTCCTCTCTCACCAACTCCATAGTTCTAATTACTTTCTTTGCCTTCTTCCTTTATATAACTCTACGGCAACAGAACATAATAGCCAACAGAGCCTCCTCACCAACATCCAAGCCCCTGCCATGGAGGAGTCCTCTCCTTCCTCCATTCGGAAGCGGGTAAGGAGGCCGCGCCAAGGAGGCGATACAGGGGAGTCCGCCAGCGCCCGTGGGGCAAGTGGGCCGCCGAAATCCGCGACCCCCACAAAGCAGCTCGCGTGTGGCTCGGCACCTTCGACACGGCTGAGGCGGCCGCCCGGGCCTACGACCGGGCCGCCCTCCGCTTCCGAGGCAGCCGGGCCAAGCTCAACTTCCCCGAAGACGCCTGCCTCTACTCGACGCCGCCCTCTGCTCCTGTGGCAGCCTCGAATTCTCCGGCAACTCTTGGCTCTGATGCAACGAGTGATTACTTGGAGTATTCGAGGTTATTGCAAGGGGTTGGGGAGTACCAGAGGCTTCCACCGACGAGCCTGTTGGATCAGATGATGTACTCCAATTATACTTCGGCGATGGCTTCGACGACGACCACTGGTTCTTTAGCTTCGCAGTCCTTTCCTACATCCTCTGCTTCGTCTTCCTCTGTTTTAGCTTCTCCTTCTTCTCCTCCTCCTTATTATCCTCAGTTCTATCCTTCGGAGACAATGGCATCAGGGAGTTGGGGTAGGGGAGATGTGTCAGCGTCTCAGACGCCGTATTGGACTGATTTCAGCCAGTTTCCGCCGCCCTCTTCCGAGTAGTTTTCTCTTTTTCTCTCTTTTGTTTTTTTGAAAAAAAAAAAAAAAACTCTTCTAGATGGAGTTGAAACAAGGCTATTTCCTCTCTTCCGCAGTTCAATCATACTGTCTTGTTGGCTGGAAGAGGCTCATTGCTTTGCACCTTTCTTTCTTCTTACCCCCTTTTTTTCCCCTTAAAATTAGATCTCTGCTTCTTGTTTACTTTTTTCAGGAAAAGAAATTGAGAAAACATAGAAACTAGCTAGGATCCTCTGTTCCGTGGCTTGTATGATAGCTTCAATGAGAATATAATTCTATTAGATCACCTTAATTTAAAGAAGGCAATTACTTGTTTTATTATTTGTTTTAATAAAATAAAATAAAAATAATAAATCAAATATCTACTGTTAGCTCAGTTAGTCCTAGCAAAAAGATTAGTGGGCCATGATATTACATCAGAACCTCTTACATCATGGAACTTAAGCATATCTAGCATGCCTATTCACAAAAACTCGTATACTTGGACTATTGGACTACACATTAATTCACGTCTAAATCAAAATTCTGTGACAACCATTCCACCCTTCCTTAAGGGGTTATAAATTATTCCACCCTTCCTTTTCATCCTTCCTAAATTATCCGATGTGGGACTAATCCACGAGGCAGTCAGAACTCTAGAGAACGTAGCACTTTGCCCTCACAGGCTGATACCATTTTGTAACGATTCAGGCCCATGGATCCGTTTCGTTACAAGAAAGTAAGATGGACAACATCCACACCAACTTGGGCCACTTCCCAAAAGGAATTCAATTGGTACTTGTTCATCTTCCTTAACTGGTTATAAACCATTCCATCCTTCCTAAATTACTAGATGTGGGACTAATTGGAGGGCATCACAGATGGTGTAAAGTTTTCTTTATGCCTCATATCCCTTTTTTTTTTTTTTTTTTTTTACCACAACAATGAATTTGATGATGGTGTAAAGTTTTTCTTTATGCCTCATTAATATTTTAACCTCATTTATATATGCATACAGATGTATATATGTGTGTATTAGCATTGCTGTTAGAAGGAGAAGCAGCAGCTTGATTCAATATTCATGTGTGAGGCTTGCGTTTGCTTATATGAAGCACAAATGTATAAATTAAAGATCAGTATATATCTATAAAAGGTGATGTTGATGCTGGATCACCAGATTTTCTTGTTTAGGATTTTTCTTAGGATCTCTCTTTTTGTTTTCTCTGGAAGAAGATGCCCCCTCCCCCCCCCTCGTCCCCTTTTATCCTCCTTCTCCTTTTCTTTTTTTTTTTATTTTTAATTATCATGGACGTCCACGTGTAGGGCAGGTATTCATCTTGCACTACGTGGTTATTCAGTGATAATTCTTAATAAGGATATTAAGAAACTTACTCATGAAGGAATCCTTTTCATGATGATCTTGATTATCCCAAAGGAATGTCAGAGGTAGTGGAGACGTCAGGGTGAGGGAAAAGGGATCTGGCTCTAAAATAGAGGTTCAATGTCCCCTTTAGGGGGTTTGTCTTATGCGAACCAATTAAGGCATGATGATTTTGGCGTCCCTCGATTTCTGTTCCGGATGTGACGGTTTATTTCTTTTTAATCATTTTGTCGTGGGGGTTGTTCTTAAACCGGGGGATCGCTTAGGCTCTGGAAGCCGCCCAAGACTGGGGGCCGCCCAAGATCGGGGGCCGCCCAGAACTGGGGGCCGCCCAGGATCGGGGGCCGCCTAGACTCTGGAGGCCGCCCAAGACTGGGGGCCGTCCAGGGCCGGGGGCCGTTCAGGACTGGAGGCCGCCCAGGATTGGGGGCCGCCCAGGACTGGAGGCCGCCCAGGACTGGAGGCTGCCCAGGACTGGAGGCCGCCCAAGACTGGGGGCCGCCCAAGATCGGGGGCCGCCCAGAACTGGGGGCCGCCCAAGACTGGGGGCCGCCCAAGATCGGGGGCCGCCCAGAACTGGGGGCCGCCCAAGACTGGGGGCCGTCCAGGGCCGGGGGCCGTCCAGGACTGGAGGCCGCCCAGGATTGGGGGCCGCCCAGGACTGGAGGCCGCCCAGGATCGAGGGCTGCCCAGGACTGGAGGCCGCCCAATACTGGGGGCCGCCCAGGGCCGGGGGCCGTTCAGGACTGGAGGCCGCCCAGGATTGGGGGCCGCCCAGGACTGGAGGCCACCCAGGACTGGAGGCTGCCCAGGACTGGAGGCCGCCCAAGACTGGGGGCCGCCCAAGATCGGGGGCCGCCCAGAACTGGGGGCCGCCCAAGACTGGGGGCCGCCCAAGATCGGGGGCCGCCCAGAACTGGGGGCCGCCCAAGACTGGGGGCCGTCCAGGGCCGGGGGCCGTCCAGGACTGGAGGCCGCCCAGGATTGGGGGCCGCCCAGGACTGGAGGCCGCCCAGGATCGAGGGCTGCCCAGGACTGGAGGCCGCCCAATACTGGGGGCCGCCCAGGGCCGGGGGCCGTCCAAGACTGGAGGCCGCCCAGGATTGGGGGCCGCCCAGGACTGGAGGCCGCCCAGGATCGGGGCTGCCCAGGACTGGAGGCCGCCCAGGATCGAGGCCGCCCAGAACTGGGGGCCGCCCCGGATCGGAGACCGTCCAAGTTCTAGGGGCCGCCTAGGATGTCTTTTATTTATTTAGTTTAGCTATTTTTATTGTCATCCATATCAGGTGATAAGATTTATACTCCTTAAATTGGTTATAAGGATTTCTTGTTCAAAGTAGATAAAGGTATATATCTCTTCTAGTATTCCATGATCCAATCAATTCATCCCGGTCAACAAAAATGAACTAATCATGCGCCAAACTTGGTGGGTTGGGTCAATATTGAACCTAAATTTAACCATTGACTTTTGCAGTTCGACCACATGAACCACCTGGATCTTGCAAGAACTGACACTATAGCAAACAATATTGATGGGTTGGCATATTTCAAGCCCTGATCCATCTCCTCAAGTCCATGACAACGGAATCAGCTCGATCTCATATCTGGCTTTGCTTGGGGAAATCTATCAATGTTGAGAAGCTTCGAGGCACACAAAGAGAGAGAGAGAGAGAGAGAGAGAGAGAGTTGCATGGTTTCATTATCATACAATCATATTTATTTATATTTATTAGCATTCTTGTTTGTAGATTGAGGTAACCGACTACAGAGGATCTAGGAGAACTAAAACAGTTTTATTACCCTGAGTACATATAGTCGTGCTTATGTTCATCCCAATTGTTATCAGCATCAGCGGCTAGGCTGGTTTTATGTAAAATTTACTACGATCCTGGTTGTAGTGAGATCTGATTTCAGAAACTGTGTGTATCCCACAACCATCCATGCGTGCAAGTGCCCTAAAAAGGTAGGAACAAGGGAACAGACATATATACCGGTGCGCCAAACATCAAATCAAATCAAATCAAAGTAGTGACTCAAGAAGAAATCTTAGCGAAATATATCATGCAGTCTCGACACAGTCCTATCCTATTGCTGAGAGATTTCAACTGTTTTATCCTATTTTATCTTGATTATAATAATCCTTTAATACTCTAATTTCAAATAAATCGAATTTATTATAAAAATATTACTATAAAAATTTAAATATATTTAAAAATTAAATTAAAATATTAATATTTATAAATAATTTATTTTTTTAAAAAAATACTTAAAAGAAGTCCTGAAATGTTTGATCAGAGACAAAGGATCAAGATTTGAACATGAGATATAACTTCTTCAGTAGAGAGATATCTAGGAACCGAGGAATAATACACATGGATCTCATGTAGACAGACAGACAGACAGACAGACAGACAGACAGACGCCAAATGGTCATTCATTACAAATTATATCGTAGAAACCTAACACAAGAATACAAATCCAAGTTGTGGCAGTCATCTTTCCCACGGCAACAAATGTTTGCTCGAAAGGAGTACAGGAAAAAGAGCGAGCACGCCCACCATAATCTTTCATCGATCTTCATCAAGGTTCCCCCTACTAAATACTCTGAAGTTGAGAGAAGGAAATCCGAATGACCGACGACCTGTCAATGGTGCTTGCATGCTTGCACACCAGAGCCTCAGCAGCCTGTTCCTCGTTCTCAAACAGAACCAGTGCCTGCCTCTTCCCATTGACCTCAAAAATCTTGCTGTTTACAATCGTGCCATGCTCCTCCAGGTGAGTCACAATTTCATCCTCCGTGATGTCCTGCGGGAGAGCTGACACATGGATCATTTTGGTTGGGGCACAACAATGTCGGTAATTTTTAACTGCATTATTATTGAAGCGATTGAGGCTGGACCCAGCATATTCATGGGCATCGGTGGCTGGCGTGATGTTTGGGTACTTGGAGAAGTTTACCTCCATCCTCTTCCCAAACAACATTGCACCCTGCCATACAACGGGAAGCAAAATGATATCAAACGGGTAATAAGCTCCAAGAATATCAGCATTCCAATTTTCAACATTATGATGAGAGAAGATGACGAAGGTATTTATTCCATTCACAGCGACATTTATTACACAAACCAATAATATATATTCCAATCAATAAGCAAAGTGGTAACCAATAATGGGACCAGCAAGCACAGGATGCTCAGTTCCAGGATCTCTAAAAGGCATGAAGAAGCAATTGTAACTTTGTGGGCATTGGATAGAAGCCAAAAATGGTTTGGGATGATCATTTTGTTTTACATTGCCTGCATAAGCACTCTTCCAGTGATTCATGGCATGCACAAGTAATGAAAAATGCTGTGGCTTGTTTTATCCATTTCAGCAGGGTTTGCAGGGAAAGAGTAGAGACACTACAGATAAAAATTGAACTAAGGTTGTAAGATGCTGACAAAAGAGAGTTGGAACACATCACAAAAATAATTTTCTTTGACAGCGTGAGTAGATAAGTTAGAAAATTGATGAATGGAGGATATTCAGGCCATAGCGAAAAGAAGCATGACATTGCACGGTTACATCAAAAATAAAAAGACTTGTTTTGTGGATAAATTAACTAGGTTTTTTTTTTTTTTTAATTCAAGCAGGCAGGTTATTAGAAAACAAAAATAATTACTGCCAAGAATCTCCCTTCAATCTATGGCTGACTTTTGTCATTCTTCACTGTTAATTCCTAACATGAACCCATCTTCCATACATGTTTACCAATCATACCAAGAAATAATAAATAGGAAAGCATCAAGTGAATACTTTCTGATATCTAATGACTACTTATATAGAATTGGAGAAAAATTAGCATTCTTGCAACTAATTTATTTTCCAACAGCATCCATATCTTGAAGATCAAATGGTCGTTTGACAATTAAAGCTGATAAAGTTAAAAGCATAAGAAAGGGCAAGCAGAAGCATACCTTCAAGAAATGCACAGCCAATTCAGCCTGAAACCCATCCCCCATCTGAACGAGTGCATGATCCGGTTTATTGCGAAGTAGCTTGATTCTTATGATGTTGCCATATATTGAAATAAATTAAAAAGCTTATCCTCGTCAATTTTCTGTAGTCATAATACAAGTTAAAGGATTAAGCAGCCTTGTGTGAGGAATGCTAGAGCAAGGAGAAAATCATAGAATGGGAAGGGCTAAACTTACATCTGGATTCAAATTAGTGACCAAGATTGTGCACCTGTCATTAGTACCACTTATTCCAGGAGGCAAACCACCACCAAATGCAGCTGCAATTGCCGCAGCATTGCCCATCTAACAGAAACAATGATACCAAGACATGCAAACATAATTGTTTTGCAGGCATTAGAAAAATAGTAAATGAAATAGCACCTTTCTCAAGTTAACAATATGTGAAATTAAGAAAAAGGCATCTCAAATAAGAAAACCTCCTTATGACTCAGACTTGGCTCAACAATACTCACCTGTGCAAATGCAACTGAAACAGAAGGAACCCAAAAAAAAAAAAAAAAACACTTATCAGCAAATGGATGATAAGTCAAATCTTGAGCGTGAGAGAAGCTTGAAATATGCACCTCTAGCACCAGGTTGAAGTGCGTACATGCCTCCAGCATCACCATACCCAGGCTATCGCAAATAAAACAATAAATGAAAGGAATAATTGAAAGAAAAAATTTAACCTTCAAAAAAGGTACATGTTCAGCATTTGCCTACTAGAACAACATGCTAAACATAGCCGAACAAAACTAAACAAAGCCAATGAAAATGCAACTTACTTGTGATCTACCTCTATTTTCGGTAGGTAAAGATGGATTTGTGAAATCCCTGAACAAACACAATGGGGACATTCAGCAAAATAGCAAATCTGGATTAAGATAAATGAAAGGGACATGGAAGAAAATAAGGAGCAGCAGGAAAAAATGAAAAAAATGAAAGACACCAGACAATTCTTGTTCCTTAATATAGTGATTATAGTAATTGATATATTAAAATTTGACGACCTCAAAGTAATCCTGCTAATGGAGTTTTTTCTGTAAAAAGAGTATCAGAAGGAAGTAGTTTCAGATAGCATCATTGAAAATTTGCTGGAGGGCCAACTTCAATAAGAACAACTCAAACATGTAACGATGCCCTCTTGCTTTGAAAACATATTTATAAAAAGTCGCTCAATATTAATTTCCTCTTTTAATTCAATTGGATATCTGTTTCTTTTTGTATAAATTTAGTTAAAATGTTCTCAAATGCATTTGAAATAGATGCTCATGAGTTCATTAGTGAATATGATGCATTTAAGCCTCCAGCTTATATGCAGACGTAAGGTACATGGTTGTAACTTGATTAAAGAAGGTTAGATATGGCAAGACAGAATGAGAATGTTTTGTCAGTTAAGGATACTGTCAGTTTCTTTACATGACAATCACCACTTGATTTGTACAAGGTCAGGGCCAAGTGGGGTAAGGTGGGGCAGGGTGGGTTGGGGAGGAGAGGGAATGGGAGGCAAGAGGGGGAGGGCAGGGCCAAATACCGAAGGAAAGAGGAAAACATGATTATAACATAACAACAATGATCTAAAATCACTATAAACTGTCATAATTTAATATGATCAATTATTTAAAAAATAGTTTCGATTTAACTAAAAATTAGATTGTTTACGTATTTGTGAAATTTTTGGGAAAACATAATGTCTTATAACAATAAAATAACGACAATCATCATAGTTATACAATAACATTATAGTGGCCATGATGCATATAAAATTTACCTTGTTCACACAACATTTTTCTCAAAATTGTTGTCACGTCTAGCATTTGAACCACACTTAATACGACAGATTTATGATTAGAAATATTTCAAGTTTGTAGCTAACAAAGATTTTTTTTCCAAAGTGAATATTTTAAATGCATTGATAATCCATTGAAGTCCTGTAAACTTGTGATCACTCCAATCATATAATTCCAAGTGTTTAATTAATCCATGCTACAAATTTCAACCCTTTAATTCTTTTTGCCCGTCTCTTTGCAATGTAAGTAAAAGTAAATATGGATTAGTTATTCTTTACCATTATCATATCAAATATTGAAACACCTACTCTTGAGTCTAAAATAAATAATTTTATTTCTGCCTAAAAATGGATCCAACTAGTTATCCTGCAATGTTAATGTTAATAATATACAAAACAAGTATGGCATGGATAAAGGAGATTGAGAAAAAAGAATCATGAATGATAATCTGAACTCCGTCAAGACAAAAAGTGGAGAAGTGAATCCTTTACACAACAGAGGAAGGATAACCCATGAAAGATGAAAAATATAGAACTGCTACAAAAGAAGTATGATGTTGGTGATCTCTTTGGATTTGGAGTACAGATCAACTTTAGTTCATATTTGCCTCTGATATGGCCTATGAAATCTTAATTAGATGAGAACTTTAGTTACCATATTGAGTAGGATTTTAAGTACATACCAAATTATGAGGCAATCCGTTTATGTGGATAATTTCATGCCAATCCACCTTTAAACTGTTTTACATAACTAGAAGAGTTTGAAACCTAATCTTCTAATGTTGTTATATTCTTAGGCATCAATTAGTGATTATTGGTTTACATCAGCAGGAGAGCTGGCATATGGAATTAATTAAAGAAACCCAATGAGATGAGAAGAGTAAGTCATATGCATGTTTTCTATTATAGCATAGGCTATGTTCCTATGAAATGCCATAGGACTACTTTCCATTCTTGCTTTCTAAAGAACCATTACTATTAAGGTAGTAAGATAATGCAATTGATCAGAAATTCTCCTCAATTGCCTTAAAACTACATAACCCAAAACTCTAGTTTCCATCCATATCAATAAGCATTCTAGTTTCAAAACAGACCATTATCCCATACAAAGATAATCGCTAGGAAGGCAGCACCAATTCAGGTAGTTAACATGGAAAGCAGATTATAAAATGATACTGAAATATTCATATAACAAACCTAATTCCTTAAAATTTACCCATATCAAGTGAATAGGACCATTGGTTGTTACTGAAGCCCAACGATTCCCCCACAAGATTCAAGCCTTCATGAGGTTCAATTATGTTGGAAAGAAACTCAGCAATTGATATCATTGCGGAAAATGGATTCAACGTTTACAAGGAAACATCAGTCACCTTGTAAAGGACAAGACTATGGACCACCAGTTTTATTTAGCATAATATACTTGATCAACTCAAGCTCCTGTCCCCCTTGTTGGCAATGAAAAGTCTAAAATATAAGCACAATCCCACGAGCATTAAATTTGAGAATGGAGGATTGAAGAAGCATGCGAGCCTGAATACTCAACGCCATACAATTCAGAATTTGGATAAGGAATAGCAAGGTAATATGCCATAGCGTTCTGCAAAACCTTCAATCTCGTACAGGTTCATGGGTGATAGGTAACAGAACATATTTTTTCAACTAAAAGTACTCCTCGATTCTTCCCCTCAAAAAAAGTGGTCCTTATTTACTTTCAAAATAATTTTGGTTCTTTTTTCCTTATCCTTTGTCCAATATTAATTGACTTGCCTCTTCTCATACTTCTTGATACATTTTCTTGTCGACTAAAAAATAAAAAGGGGTCAACTTTAAAGTGATCTACCATTGACAATATACTTCTCCAAATATCAGCTTACCCAAACTGATCAACTGAAAATTGAATAGTCAAAATACAGCATTTTTTCTTAGCATAACATACATCAAATGGCATTGTAGATATCAACATACCTAGACCGCTCGTTGTTGTAATTAACTTGCAACTCATTGAGACTGGATTTTGAACAGGAAAAAGAAACCAGTAAGAAATTTATAACAAGAAGAAAGAGAAATAACCAAAAATTGCCAGTCTAACAGGAACTCACTTGGAAAACTGTATATCTAGCTGACAACAACCATCATATATATTGCGGCCCTACATAAATAACCATACCATCATTAATGTCAGCTTCCTGATCCAAAGGCTTCAGACAACCATGGAAACTAAACAGAATATAAATTTCATACTTGCAATGTACTTCTTGCTTGCACAGCACTCTGGCGTGATTGATACTGGATAAGGGCTTGAAAACCTAAACAATTAGCTAAATTATATACTGAATGGTCTTCCTTACATGAAAAAAATGCAACGTGAAATATAAATCAGTAATTACAAGGAGCAACAAAACTGAGGAAAAAAATATTTTAAACAAGTATACAACCAAATGCATAATGTAAAAAATCCACCCAACCAGTTATAAAAACCAGAAAAGACTGTTAAAAGAGAAAAGGAGTGAGAAGACTTGAAGAAGCTGACCAGCTGACTTCTGAAATGTGACGAGCTTCTCCACAAATCCATGGGGAGAAAACACTTGATGCAGTACGTCCACTGTTATAGGATAGAGCATGTGATGAATTGTAACTAAGAGGATTCGGTTGGGTTGTGAATCCTGAGTGCCCGATAGCAGACCATCGACAGAGAGAGAAAGAGAGAGTAGAGAATAAATAGAGAAGAATATATAGTTGAAAGAACAAGAAACTGTAGAGAGAATAAATTACTTAAAAAGTTTCAACTATATAAAAGTATGTATAGAGGTGAAAAGATAGGTAAAGAAAATAAGATAAATAGAGAGACAGATAAATTATTAAAAATTCCTCAAGTAAAATTTGCTAAAATGTTTCTATGCTCCCATTTCATGCAATTAACCTTGTAATTAGATTATATCATTATATTATTATCATCACAAGAATGGCAACACATGGCATGCCCACACGTCTCTTGCAGTTGGCCCAGCACACAAATCTCAGTGTATAACTAGTGAAGTATAAGAATGCAAAATCTGCCTGAAAATTTGCATAAGCCCATATGCATACATGTATGCATGCATGCATGCATAAATATATACATACAGGGGTGTGCTGTAAGTGCTTTCCAAGTTAACAAAGCATGACAGATGTGCTCCCTGTAATATGTTACAATTCAACCTCAAACACAAACACAACATCCAGAGTTTCTAAACCCAGTCTTCTGCAGCTACAGGAATTACTGATCTTCCAGAATATCAATCTGTAATATATAATTCTAAAATGCATACAAACAGTAACAGGTCACTAAATAGAACTCACTATTAGCAGTTCTCTCAGCCACAAAATGTAATGCACAATCATAATGCTTAATAGAGCAGAAAACACCTAAGATTGTACCAAGTTTCACAACTTATTGCTGACTTAATAACACACCTCCAAAATAGCAATTATGATAAAATCAACAATTACATAATTAAAACTACACACTTTCTCAGTCCTTAAAAACCAAATAATCCTCTCAATGCCAACTGCATCTAGCATGAACCACAAACACCAACCCTATCCTGCAATAGATAGACTGCATAGGCATGTTCGAAACATTTGACAGAGAAGACATACTTATGAAATGTAGTGCCCTACTTTTACCTTTGACTAATATGCCATGGAGTTCACCTTATCGACAAGACATGATCCAGTTATATTTCATAACATGCTTCAACACAACCTTTAGGAATTGACTGGAAGCGCCCTAGTTACTTTTGGCAAAAATGACTTACAATTTAAAATCAGAATACTAGTCTGTAGGCCATACTACCTAGTCTATTGTTCACAATGTACTTTCAATATAAGAAAAACTGGTCAGATGAACAAAAAAAGAGTGGACTTTTCTAGTAAGAAGCAACATATTTCAATTCCGTAAATTCATTACCATAGCCAAGAATTGGATAATTTTGCTTAAAAAAATGATTGAATTCGCACTAGCTCAAGAAGTTGGGGAGGAAAACCGCTGAGCAAGCTTTTTCTAACTGCAAGAAAATCCTGAGTTCCTAGCTGATGACAGATGTATAAATGAATACCAAAACAGAGATATAGCAATATGAGTGTAAGAGGGAGCATAGTAGTTCTCAGGCTATGGTGTAAATCAGCTTTTACATAGCAGCTCGTTGGTTGCCTCAAACAAATTGTCCAAACCATCTCAAACAGTCAATAAACATCAAGATAACAAGTTGGAATCATAAAATCACATCTGTACATACAACTAAAATTAATTCACTTATTCAATGACCAACCTGATCACCGTTCCGTCCTTGAGAGTTCTGATCTGCTGTTGTCAATTCCTGATGTGAAGAAAATTGGATATAAACATTCCTTCCCCTGAAATTGCACCATTGTAACCCAGGTCACATGCTTGTTAAAAAGAAAAAAGGAAGAAAAAATCATCCTGATAAATTTTTAAAAAATAAATCTGGTATTGAATCTTAGGCACAGTTTTTAGCATATGTTAACCCATTTCAGTTAAATCTCAGGTCTCCAAACATCTATAGTCAAAATGAAGCAAACAATTGATATCAAGTCATTCAAAACATTAACCATTATATACTACAAGAGAACATATATCAAAATCTGTGTCATAGTAAAATATTTTATGTACATGATGACCACAATGACAGGCTAGGGATAGAAAGCTAAAAAATCACATTTGAGAGAATATAATATGAACATTTGATTTACATTTAATTCATTAAGAATGAGGATGAGAACCTAGAAGAGTTCTTTAGTACATGTGACATGAGAATGGAGAATATTTCGGAAGCTATGCCATTGTGTCAGAGACAAGGTTCGAGAAGCTCCACTATTAGGAAGGACAACAATGCACAAGTCAAGCAGATAAAAGCTGATCTTGGGAGATATTGAGTCGGTTTGTTAACAAGCGCACATATGTTCAAAACATTAGCATAATTGCATGTACTTATATGGACGCAGATGATCGATCAATTGCTATTGATTGACAAGAAAAAGAAAAAGAAAAAAAATTAGTAGCCTTGAAATGACAGAACCATAATTGCATACACCAATAATTAAGTGTTCCCACTGAAATATTTGACATGAATCCACGAAGGTAGTTGATAGCAACTACTTTTTTGCTCAATCCATATTTAAATTCTCACTCATATGTACACCACTTTTGGATAATCATACAATATTCTATGTATTCCCACAAAATCACAGCCAAACCCACTAGACACCTAACCAAACCAATCTAGGGGGGTCATTTAAGGCATGGTGGGCTTCAAGCATCAATGGAGCCCATGCCATGGTTGCCAAATAAGGTCCATAAAACCGGTAGCGAGAACCGTATCTGCAATACACGCCCTGTACCAAGACAGGAAGCCAATATATTTTCACTCCTACGCATAGCACTGCTCAATATCAGGCGGTATGGAATAGTTCTGCTCAATTTGGATTGATTCAGTTTATACTGAATTCGAACCTTGATATCATACCGACATCTTACCAGTACAGTGTAGTATGAGTTGATACGGTAGACCTTGCTGCCAAACAATATGTCAGCAAACAACACGTTACAAATACTAACAATGCCCCCATGTCAAAGGCATTCCACAGTCACTAATTTTTTGGCAACATTAGTGCAGGAATCAACCATATCGTTTCATACATCTCAATAACTGACATCCAACAATCAACTTTTCACAGCAACTCAACCACAACTAGTGATCTTTTTTCAAGTAAAATCAAATTTAAAGAACTTTAAAAAAATATTTGAATTTTCAAGTGTTCTCAAATTCAATTTCAAATCCAGCCAAGATTAAGAAACCCTTGCCAAATATGCTTATTATAAGAGAGAATCCAGAACACGATTACCAGGTCGCCTGGTCAATGACAACAAGTTTTATAAATCCAACAATCATGATAGACAAATTTACCTCCATGATTTAATCTAGCCATCTGTAAAAGGACCATATCTTAAAAAAAGAGGAATCCAAAAGGACCAGCTGCAAAGGGTCGAATAGGTACCAAACAATGATAAAGTATGACTAAAATCACTGTAAAAGGAGGATGTCTGCATTTAGTTAATCACGTAGTTCTTCCCTTTATATTTCAATTCCACTTGGTTAAGCATTTAAAATGATGCAAGGCATAGACATCACCTGGTCACATAATAGCCCAAAGGTAGTTTAGCACCTACTTAACCTCTCTTCTCTCCCATCTTCAAGATGAATAAGAGTTGTTTGTCATTTAACTTATTCTACTTAAAATCAAAGTTCCAAATCCCATAGGACATGGCCATCCCAATTTTTTCACTGAACAAGACGTGCAACCATCTCACTCCACCTTGACACTCGAGACAAGAAATGTCACAATTGGGATGTAAGACAATTGACAAGACGGTCTCATCTTGACACCAAGATTTGAAACCATGCTTAAGATCAATTAACACGATAACACAAATCTGTAATTTTTTACTTCCTCAACTCAACTCAACTCATCTAAGCCTTTTCCCAACTGCATGGGGTCGGCTACATGAATCTGCGTCCTCCACTATGCTCTATTTAGGACCAAGTCGATATTTAAATTACAAATAGTTATATTTTTTTAATTATTTCTGCCCATGTTAGTAATTAATCAATGGACCAGAACAAACATCAATTTTTAATTATTTCTGCACATGTTATCTGTAATTTTTTACTTCCTAAAAGCTATTAATCAATGGGCCAGAACAAACATCATAAATCTGATCTTCTAATAGATAACAAAAATAACTTGGAATTCCTGAAAACCTATTAGCAAGTGAAGAACATTTAACCAACAGTAAAATGAGTCTCCCCCAAGGACAGTGGACAAAATTAAGTGGATGACACTTGCACCATATTAAAGTAAAGCAACCAAAGCAGCAACCATATAGTGAGGAAATGTAATAGTTATGCTACACTAATAGTCATGGTGACATAGAAAACAAATTATGGATCTCATTTAGTTTCAAACTAAAAAGAAAAATAAAATGCTTTTCCAATTTTTCAGAAATTGCTTAGCAAAGTTCTTATATCCCTCAGAAAGTTTGGCAATGAAGAAGGCCCATGAAAGTAAGTCAAATGTAGCATGAATCAGAATTTTGAGATGGATATGCAATAAAACTATATAGAATAAAGGGAGATATGAGTGTACAAGATGCACAACCTAAGGACAATGGTAACAAATAATCAATGTCATCTGCATATGAAAAAACATATGAGAGGATTACAGTAAGGTGGGATATTTCAATTCTGCTAAATGATGGGAACCCATGCAGAGAGAGAAAACCAAAAGTAACATAAATGAAAATTATATAAAAGGATATGGCAAAGTTTTAAATAATATCATACGGAACACTGAATAGGAGTGCGTGGAAAATGAGAACTCATAAAGCCACCTTCAAATAGTTAGGACAATGACTGATGATTAAAATTATGATTACGGTTCACTAATAGCAAATCAAATTGCAACATAATTCATTGACAAGAATGAAACATTTAATTACCAAAAAGGGTAGTTTATAATATCTAAGAAAGGATAATGTTGGATTGAAAATCTCAAAGGCCATGGTGGCCATGGTCAGAAAATTGAAATACTTTTGCCCATTGAAAAACACTTTGCCCATTGAAAAGTTAGTGATTAAATGTGATTTACTATCTCTAAAATACTTAAACATAAAAAATCATGCAATTTTTGGAGATCCTTGATCCATGCATCAAGTGGTCAAAAATTGCATTGTTTAAATAGCACAAAATAATATATATTTTCTTTGACTTCTTGATGTATGATCTAGAGGTCTCCAAATCATATGATTTTTAGTGTACAAGCATTTCAAAGATAGCATATCACGTTCAATGGCTTAGATCATCCATATGGAACCCATACAAGTGTAGCCAAATCAAGTTACATACATGCAAACACACATGACAAATGAGGGAAAGAATTATCCCAAAAAACATTGTATATAAGTAATTCTTTCATTTATTTTTGTTTTGACATTCAATTTCACAAAAAAATCTCTTTATTACGTGATTTTTCAATTAATTATAACAGATGTTCCAGCAGCATTTTTATCTATCTCATCAATAGTATCTGTAACGAATCAAAAACTGTGAGTTCGCCATTATGATGCAAGGCAGCACCAATTTGAATAATGTTTCCTTTCTTATTGACGTTGGGAAGAAGCTTTATGTCATTCTTAAGCATATAAATCATTGGACTCTTTACAGTATTTATTTTCTGTAGACAGACGACTGATATGGCAATCTAAATTTCACTGCTTAAAAGTGGTTCATAAGGCCACATATAAATATATGCAGTCCACAGACCGCATCGCATACCCTGCAACTACTACATGTTGGTAGGATATATATGGGCTGAAAAGATGGTTCTGCTTAGCACTAT
Source organism: Calamus simplicifolius (assembly GCA_900491605.1). Lineage (NCBI taxonomy): Eukaryota > Viridiplantae > Streptophyta > Magnoliopsida > Arecales > Arecaceae > Calamus > Calamus simplicifolius. The sequence continues at coordinate 105,989 of UESW01002119.1, read as the reverse complement.
ACACGCGCGTACACACACACATATATACATAGTAAGATTAGCATTATGTGGCTGCATGTATGGAATACTTGTCATTGTGTGACCACACACAAGGCCTTTTTTGGCATTGAGCGGCCATATATGTGGCCACTCTTCTGTAGGCACATGGAAATAAGGCAGATCCAAGCAAACAATTGGGATGCATACGACTTCCAAGCAAGCTAGATACATGTGTATTATGCTAATAATTATTGCTAATAAGAATCAAGTGCTAAGTAGTAAGCACTAATTGCTCGATAATATTGTCATTGGTATTGTCATTATTGCGAAAAAAAATGTATTACCATTATATGTAATATCTCAACTCAACTCAACTTATCTAAGCCTTTTTCCAACTATATGGGGTCGGCTACATGAATCTGCTTCCTCCACTCTGCTCTATTTAGAACTAAGTCGATACTCAAATTACAAATTACCATTATATGTAATATAATTTATTTATTTTAAAATGTTTAAAATACTAACTACATATGTGGCCTTCATAATGCATATGCACTATGCGGTTCCTTGACTAACTGAATGCCATAGCTGCCTTTTAAAACATCACTAAATTTTATAAGTCAAAATCCTATTTGTTTTCACCACATTGTAGCATGAATTCCTAGAATATTTGGCTCGTAATTGGCTTATTTGTAAGCTTACGTTGGAACATCATCTATCTCCTACTAGAAATTACCACAAGATCCAATACAAAGATGGATTTTTCTCACTTTCCCCAAAAAAAATAGATGATGGTATAAAGAACCTCCTTAAAAAAAAATTCATGGATGGTCACAGACCACCAGGTAGTATAGTTAAATTTTTACTAAATAGCAAGAAAACCACTGGTAAGCAATTTTGCAGTGGTTTCCCTGTGATTTCATCTACATTTCTTGTTTACTCCTATTAGTTCACAAAGTCACACCATTTATCATCAGGTTTTAGCACCAATTTCTGAGTCACGACCCAGTTCCCACAATCCAATTCTCAGAGTGGCAATTAGGGTTCAACTATTCCAATATTAATGTCTAAACAAGTTCCTGTTTTGGTATTTTAGTATATGTTTCTCTAAATAGTATAAATATAAAACATGCACGCCATGTGCTCTAAACACTCTTGATTTCTAGACTAACATAATTTTGGTCAGAAATTAGTCAGAAATCACTTAGAAAAATTGCCCAATGTATGTTATGCTTCTCATATGAACGGCAGCAGCATAACTGGACCTTTGATACAGATATGCATGTTACATTAGTCTTACAAGCATAAAAATAAACAAGAAAAAACCTAGCATGCCCACCATAATGCAGCATCCTTTTAGGGAAATGAAAGCAAAAGAGTTGAAGGGCGAACACTATCCAAAACAACACCTGACACTTGGTTGAACATTTGTGTAGTACTGCAGGACATTAACAGCAGAAGGCAGATCGTGCATCTGGAGAAGAGCCTGAGACAATAGAAAGGCACTAGCTAACTCATGAGTAGTCCATACAAATCATCATAAAAACAGATATAGTGAAAGCATATTATAAAGAGTAAATACCTGATTTTTAGCCCGTAACATCACAAGCTTACTGACAGGACCAAATGGCTGCACTAACTGAAAAAGGTCATTCTGCATAAAAAGGAATAAATATGTCAAAATTACCGAAAAGGCAGAAGCTTGCGTGCTTCAGTTGCAATAAGTACATTCAAAAAAAAATCAAGAAATATACCTCAGAAATTTCATGCCCAACATTTCGAATATGAATGACTTTGGAGGGTTCCGTCATCCTCCCTCGATCTCTTCTGCAAACAAAAATAGCAGCAAAATGTCAAATTTCTTCGCTACTTTTGCCAAAAAAGAAACGACTTTACCCATCTATTCGATTCCAAGAGAGAGAACACCTAACTGAAACAGCTAAATAGAGTTAAAATTCGGAACCAAGGAAAGCCCTAGATGTCCATCACCGCACTAAACGCCTAAACGAAATCTACGGTTCCTCTAACCGGATTAGGACACCAAAAAGGAGCAAATCCAAGTAGAAAACAGAGAAATCCGACGACGAGGTGAGTAAACCGCATAGGAGCGCCAAAACTCACCTTGGGAAAAAAGAGCTTCAAGGATCTGCTAGGTTTCGAGGAGTTGGAAGCGGTGCTAGCGATGCGGAATTCAGAAGATCGAATTTAGCTAGGGCTTTTCTCCTCTCTCTCACTTGGGCTCGCTTTCTAAACCCAGAAATGGAGAGGATCGGAGACGGAATTGTGCTCGAAACATGACAATGGAGCCGCCGGTGCCCTAACTCTGGGTCTCTTTAAGTCTTAACCAGTTCGGAACCGCGAGTTACACTGCTCCGCGGGACAACGAGCGTGTAATTTTTCCACGCGTGTGACCGGTTATTGGCCAAGGGCTCGAGCAGGAAAATTAACAGCCGTTCGATGATGACACCATCGAAAAGGTTCAAAATTGACGCCGATTCGGACGAGCGGCGTGCAAATGGGCGGACGAGATGAGGTCATGCTTATTAATCCCAATCTCCCACGATTTTATTTTTGGACCATAATTTCAGCCCTAACTCTAATTCAACTGATCAAGTTTATGTTGGATTGGAGTTATAAAAAATAAATAAATTCAATATATCATTCGAATCAGGACTAAATATAATTTACACTCGACCCAAAACATTGAGGGTGGGGATGAAGTTGAATTGGACCCTATTTACATTTGAATCAAATATTTAATTATTTTATAATTAAAATCTAATAATTAATGGTTAAATATATATATTTATTAAAAATTTAAATACGATTAAAATAAGTTGATTTAAACTAAAACTTTAATCAAAAACCTTTAATTTTATTCAAATAAATAATTATTTTTATATTTATAAATTATGATATTTAAAATATTTATTGATACTTAAAGATATTATAAACAAAAATTCTTCAGAATAAATAATGCAATATAAATATTTTGATATAACTAAATAGAAATAAAAAAGGATAAGAGGTGATCTAGTTGTAAGATGAAAAAAAATAGTTTAAATGAGAACTCATTTAATAAATTAATAAAATAATTAGAATGAAAGAGAATATATTAATATAATTATAGTTTGTGGATCAGGTTAAATTGGATTTGGGTCAAGTTGGGCCAAGAAAAAAATATAAGAATTGATCCTAATCCAAAATTTAGATCAATATATAAGCCACTAAGTTGGGAACCATAAAAAAATAGAGGTAAAATGATATCAACCACGGTATTTAATATTAATAAAATAAAAAGATTTAGTCCCATCATAAAATTACATGCCTTTTTTTTCCCAACAAAAAATAATAATAATGATCAAATTTTTTTATTATACATTTCCTTCATTTTTATTATTTCTTATGATGAAAATCTTTGTATATATTATATTAATCATGTGGCTTTGCAACCTTTTTCTTATAATTGTCTCAATTACCATGGTTTCAATTTGAAGTGGAAAAAAATTGCATTTGAAGAATAAGAAAAATAAAATTAAAAATCATAGCATTGCTTTTGTCAATATATTATTAGCTTCACCATTGATATTGAAAATATAATTAGCATCACCATCCTAGGAAAGGTTTTACTAAGACTTTTTATTGAAAATCTTTTTTGGTCCATGCTAATAATCACAACTCGAGATTTCATCTAAAAAAGAGTAGTCCAAGGGACTATTCTTGATCCTATATAACTACAAAATTTTTCTTGTGCATGATCAATATAGAACTAAACATAAGCTGAAATGGACTCTTATAACTCTCCCTATGTAAGTCCAAGGGCCCTTGCTAATCTAAACGTATAAATATAAATCTCAATCTTTTTCTTCAATGTTTGCTTCATATCCACGGAGTATGAATTTTATAATGAGAGTTAGACAACTTTCACAACTCATACCGGACGGGGAAAGTTATCTATTCCCCTGAGTTGTTTGAAAGTATTAAAGTATGGATTTGGTTATTGAATTTGAACCTATCGTTCCATATGAATAAATAGCTATTAATAGTTTAATCATAACCACCTATGCTATTTGGTAACTTCACTTTCACAACAAACTAAAAAAGAAATCATAAAAAAAAAGAAAAAACCTTACGTGTTCTTCCATAGAACTCTCATATCCTCTTTCTCTCTCTAAGGTTATCATCATTGTTGTCCTTAAATTTGGGACTATGAAATTTTGAAGAAATTTAGTAGCCATTGCTTTAACCCTATATAAGATTAGAGCAGATAAAATTAGGGCATGTATGAAAGTGGTAGAGTTGTCATTCTTAGATTTTATATCAAAAAATTTATGACAACAAGCAAATATCCGGAGTAATATATGGTAAATCCATCTCTTATTGCATGCTATTGATTTTTCTAATATAAAGCAACATAATTGTGACATTTCTATTTAGTTAGCTTTTATTTATATGTTTTAATCAAATCTACCAGAAACTTGCATGATTTTTTTCACAGTTTTTTTTATTTATTTATTCCTCAAAAAAGAGAAAAATATTGATTGTCTTTTTTTCCTAATGATTCATTTTTTTTATTTCCTTACGGTTCATTATGTGATTCTATCAATTTGCTCATCAAAAGTTCACATAGTAATATTCTTACTAACCAATTATTATATGATATTTCTTTTTATTTTTTTAAAGAAAGAATAATCTTATTTACTTAAATCTGCAATGATATTATATGAGGATACTTAAAATTGCATGTGGCAATTGGCTATATATGCAACCATGAATTCCTTGGATTGCATTTATTTTATTTGAAATACATATTGAAGCATTAGGTATTGCAATTCTTATAGTTAAATTTAAAATTTTTTGGCTCTTAACCTTGGTTTACAATTGTCTTGCTTATTAGCTTTAAATCCATACCATCAATCACCACCTCTAAACTCACAAAAAAAAAAAAAAAAATTTATGGGTATCATGTTAGTTTTTTTTTTTTTAGTACAAGCGAGCGATCATACGACACAGATACAAGTCAGCCCATACTGACCAGAATATAATATTTGATGTAGAACAAAAGGGCATGAATCATCCTGCCTTCATCTCCAAAAATGAATGATGAGCCACTAACGATACTACCTAATCAGCCACCGAATTAGCTTCACGATAGGTATGGCAAATCTGAACTCCATGGGCCTCCCTCAAAATAGCCCATTTATCATATAAGAGTGGATTGATAGGGTCACCCTCAATAGTTGGTGCTACCTTAAATGTATAGCAGAAGAAAGACTAAAAGAGAAAGGCAGATGATATTCGAATTAGTGCACAAAATTATAATCATCATACTATAACTCCATTTATGTGTAAAGTTTTATATATAATTAATTATCATTTTGAATGAACTAGAAGGGTTGTGTTGGTTAACAACCAGTATAAAACTATAATAATACTTTATGAAGATTTAATTTTCATCATGCTATAGTCTCATCTTAAGAGAAAAAAAAAATCACATGAGTAGAAGCTATGTCCAACAAGAAGCAAGCATAGGCATCGACAACTCAAGAATCTCATTATTATCAGTTTCATCACCATCAATGGCATTATTATCACAATCACTAATTAAACAAAAAAAGCATATATTATATCCAAATATTTCTTATAATGAACTTTTGATACTTTTAATCATTAAGAATAATAAATGCAAGAATAAGAAATTATAAAGTGTTAGTGTTCTTTTTTTTAAAAAAAATATGTTAATCAGTCTCATCATTAAAAGATGAACCACATCTACATCATATCTAAAATTATCACCATCCTCACCAACTCTCTCTCTAATCTCATAATACCTTGTTGCTTTCCTTTTTGCATGTGCTTCTTCCTATAAATATAATGACCATTGCTTATGGGCTTGGTCATCTTATAGATGGATGATAAAGACTGAAAGCGCTCCCTTTTCCTCAGCCAATGCCCATCCTCCTCCACCTCTTCTTCCTTTCCTTTTTCTGAGATCTTAGCTCTACTTAACTCTTCTTCCTTCTCTTCCCCTTCTTTCAAACTATCATTATGTTGCAATACTTCAATTTGTTTTTTCTCCACCTGTCACTTAAATCAGCTACTGCACCACCTTTATGTCCAGCTCTGTCAATCCCTCTTTCATTATCCCTATTTATGTCGATACATATATAATTATTGAAGAAGAAGAAGAAGAAGAAGAAGAAGGGAGAGAAGGGTTTGGAAGAAATGTAAGACTACTTTCAAAAGAAGGAGAAGTGGCAATTCTTTCTCTCTCCTTCTGTTGTTGTCCAAGTTTTAGGGACCTAAGAAATGACCTCTTAATGAGAGAATGGTTTGGAAGAAATATAAAATTACTTTGGAAAGGAGAAGTTGCACTCGTTCTCCCTCCTTCCCTTCTTATCTAAGTTTTGAGGAGCTAGGGTGGGATCTCTTGATGCCTTCAATGTTTAAATATAGGAGAATTTCAGATGGCAGGGCGCATTTAAAGGGAGAGAAAGAGAGAGTGGTGTGCGGATGCAATGAAGGTTGCAATAATCCTGTGGTTCCCTTCTTTTGTTTTTACTCTTCAAACTATGTGCACAAGAATGACAATTTTCTTCAAATCCATAGCGCAACCTCCGCTCCATTTGAAATGGGCATGGGGATCAAAATATAGATATAGATATGAAATACATGATAAAATTGCTCACCATAAATGCAGAGTGAGTATAAATATAAAGAATTTTTTCTTTCATTTTCTAGATAAAATTACTTACTAAAAAGGTTAAGTTATTTTTTTTCTTTGAATTGCGCAATTTATAACTTGACTTTTGAAGAAGCAAAGTGATAGATTAACTTATTTGAATTAAGAAAGAACAATAATTTAATTTTATATTTTATGCTAATATTTTGTTTTTAATATGTTATTGAACATCTTAATTTGTTTCTTTGCGGTTTGGTTATGAAGGCCATTTACAAAACAATTATTTTTTCTTAATTTTTTTTAATATTATGAAAACATAAAGCATATTTAAGCATTATTTAGATTTTTAATGATAAGTATGTCAATGCTATAGTTAGTGATTGAAATCTAATTATGTTTAGTTAATATTAAAACTATATAATTTTTATGTCTTTAAATATTAAACTTTTAGTAGTTAGCCAATTTTGTTTAAAAAAAATATGGATATAGATATTGAGTAACAGAATGCTTATGAATATTGGATACGGAATGGTATGGATAGTATTTCCTCTGATCAGTTCAACGGGTGTGGAGGTATCACCTCCTTCGATCTTGTTCTGCCTGTTGCCATTCCAACGTGTCCAATAAATAGCATTTAGATAAAGGCAGTGCTAAAAGATGAGAGAGAGGAATAAATAAATAAATTGCAGCCCCTTAAACTTGAACTAGTTAAAGATTAGAAGAAGGTCGTTCGTTCAGTCCGAGCACTGCTATATGCCCAACTACCTACCTTCTGTCGCAGGATTCTTCCAACTTTCAACCATTGGAATCAACAACTCTAATTAATTGAGTCAAACATGAGAAAACGACCTCATATGTCGGGCGATACCAAAATTTTGATGCTTCTTTGGAAAAGTTCCGATCGCCCAACTTTTCCATTACAGTCTGGGTCAAATAACTGATCGCCTGACTCAAAAAGTGGACAGAAAAATCAAGTCTCCACTCAATTTCTTGGTGCGTGAACGGCCGTCATTGGTCACCCGGAACGGCGATCGATTCATCCATCACGCTCCTTACCAGCAACCAGCACGCAAAACTAATATAAACTAGTAAAGCGGCAAGAGTTGGAAGAGATAATTATAAGAGCAGGCAAGAGACAGAAAACCATCGAAATTTTATTCAAAACCAGGGAAAGTTACGATCAATGATGATAAGAAAATATGGTAAGACATGCATACATTCTATTAAGTCGGTAGAAAATACTCAGAGCATGCAATGAACAAATGCTAGAACAGAACATGGAATATGACAATTGGATATTTTCCGAAGAAAAAAACATTATTGCATTTCAATTTGGAAGATAGACCCATTTCACAACAGTTCTTTGTTTAAAGCCAAATGGAATGGAAATTTGATTCTGGGGTGGGTCAGGTGTTGGGCTCCGCATAATAATATGGAACCTTCTAAGATATAAAGCAAGCAGCAACCAATATTTTATCACTTTAAGCCAGATGTACCGTTATGTCTGTAACCAACGAAATCAAACAATAAAATAAAACCAAAAAAGCCACTGACAGGGAAGAGACTACCATACTTTGTATATGCTTGGCAATTCAGTGAAACAGGGGCTTTAACCCCCACAAGCTGTAAAATCACAAAGTGCTCACTCATTGATTCTTTAATCTATTGCAACGATTAAAAAGGCAACAGAGATATACATGAGGAAAAGAGGATACAGGGCTAAGGCCTTCCGCCCAGGATTAACAGCTGTACTCATGAAAGGATATGCTGCCCATGAGCTCCATGCCAATGTTATCGACACAACAATTAACTTGATTATGACATTGCCCTCCAGCATGCAAATTAAAGCTCCAATATCCAAAGGAAAAAGGCAGTATCCAAGAAGACTGAGACTCTGGAAGAATATTATGTGCCCACCCTGTCATAAAGCACAAAAAAAAAAAAAAAAAAAAGAGGAGAAGTTCCATCCAAAATTAGCCTGCAGAATAGCATAACTGAGTTCTCAATGATAAAGCTGCTTACCAGAAGTAGAACATTTAAAGTGAGAATAATTGCACCAGCTGCAAGTATTGCAAATGCAACAGCAAACACTTCAGACTGCAGCAATAAAAGAAAAGGACAAATGCAGATAAGTCATTGTACCAAACTTCCAAATCATATAACAACTAGTTCAAGATAGCGATAAAGTCTTCTTTTAATATTCAATCTCCTATGAAAATGCGCATTACTAAAAACTAATTCCAGGATGGCAATGTTATGGTTTCATTTTCTTAGTTAATATTAGGGTAACTTCCAATTGGTTAAGGGCAATGCAACAATAACAGGAGAGAAAAACCTACTGAAGAAGCGGTTGCCGATCCACAAGTATAAATAGCCAAAAAAAATCATAGGAACAGCAGCATAAATAAGAAAGATAAGGACGATACTTTCATTATAAATATAAAACAAGCCCTAAACAGTCCAGGGTTGAGAACAGATTCATTTTTTGATGCCAAACATTATTTACTACTGCTTGTAAGCTCATAAAGCCTCATTTACAAACACCATTCAACAAGAATGCCCAAACCTTAGGCACCTTCACATGCACAAGAAAAAAATTAAGAACCTCCATATCACCTCAATCACCTTGAAAGTTGAACTGAGTCACACAATGGAAGCATCTTAACTTACAAAATAACAACCTCTTGAGAGATACTTCACCACATGAAAAATTGAATCAGCTACCTTATCCAAATGTTTGGTTAGCCTCTGCATTTTCTTTAATTATTAAGTATGCAACTTTCTTAAGAAAGAATAAACTATCGGGCATAGCAAAGGGTATAAAATATTAAAAAAAGGCTGATGTGGATCTTCCATTTTAGTGCAATTTGATTCTCTCAGGGTGCATGAAGGTAGAACAAGAGAGAACAGGAGACTGTGCATCAAAAGGCACTTGACACAAAAGATACAATATACTTAGGAATTATTAAAAAAATGAACACCGTAACATTTTCCTTTGGATTAGAAAACATATCAAGAATATGGATCCAACAAGAAATTAAAAGAGAGGAAGTGCTGCAAGGTTAATGATGCAGAAAACATGTAAACAAGCCGAATATGTCAGGCTAAAGTAATATTGAATCAAAACCCAGCATGAGAAATAAATCTGCGAAGTTGAAATATTAATTTATCTTGTAATATACAGAATACTATATTTGTGTTTGATGATGAACAGCAAGTCTGGTCAAATTTTATCCAGTCAGCAAGACTCCTAAAGAAAATTTCTTGTGAGAAACCAGTTTAACTATGCAAAGATTCATGGTGCACTGATCAAGATATTCATACAAAATCGAACATATCCATCAAAGTCCAACCTTTTCTTTCTCAACATTCCCTATCTGGTCCAGTCCATAATAAATCCTGTAAAGCCCTTCCATTATTCTGTCTCAATCACAATGGCAAAATTTATCTTATTTTCTGTTGACTAAACCTGATGACCTATCAAATACCACTGTCCTAAAATATTTTCTAGCACTCTCGAATTCCAAGATTTATCATTAGGCAAGTTGAGGATAATAAATTCCCTTTCTTTTTCTGACCACAAATTAAGCCAAATACACTATTCTAATAAGTACTCTTGAAATCCTGCTCTCAGGCTCCACACTGGAGTTTTACAACAGCAAGAATATAACTTTAAAGATCACAAGGATGTGTTTACCATACAAATAACCAATTTGTACAAGATTCATGTCATTTCTCACTTTAGGATGAATGCTGTATAATTGAGAAGTAGCCAATGTAATAGCAAAATTATAATAGATCCAAGCCCATTTTAAGATAAATATTCTAATAAAATTCACATCATTGGAAATCTTGCTAACAATGTAACCGAGACGAATCCTTTGTCATTGAGTCTACAAAAATATTAATAATTTAATATGAATATACAATTGCATTTTAGAAAAGAGAAGGTGGGGTTTGATTTTACTGAATCTGCAATCTAAGGGGTGATTTCTCAAGCTTGAGAAAACTGGATCCAAACATAAAATACATGTAGGGAAAAGGAAAAACCAAATACATGACATACTAAAATGTTATTAAACTGTTGTTTGAATGCTTGATGGATGTAACTGATCCCTGTATAAGACCATATTAACTTGAATCTTGAGAAACCTATATTTAACCTAAGGCATTGATGTATCCAATCTTGACTCCTAAAAATGATATTTATGCCTATTGAAAGCACACAAAAAGGGGGAATAGGCATCCATAATCTTTCCGAAGCACTTCAAAGCTATGTTTCATTGAGCACGTTCAGTTCACCTAACATGTCAAGAGATGTGTAACATCAAGGCACTCAAAAATAATATCTAATGCATAGGAATCAGAATAAAATCACAGCCCAAATAAAATTAATGATTTAATTGTAATCAAATAAAAAATCATATCAACAACATGAGATTTTGTAAAAAAACAGTCTCATTTTTGCAAAATTCGTCATTTTTTATTTGTTTACTTTTTTTGCAAAAGCTGTCGATTTAGGACTTTATCAGACCAGTATGTCCCTATTCCCAAATGAATATGCACAATAGCTCACATATGCACAAATGGGCACACAAGAAAGTCAATGCATACAAAAATGCTCTCAAATTAGTCGCAAGAGAAGGGAGAGCAAATAATGGTCCAATTAAGAACAAAATAGATTGTTTCTACAAATAAAGGGTGATCCATCTTTGTGAAAAATAAAAGTGGCATTTCTTGCATAATCCCTAAATTAAATTCTAAACCCGAAGTTTCATCTAACCTAAGCATCATCAATATAGCAGCATTAATAGTGACATATCTTTATCCCCTAGAAAATGAAATGATTGATCAATTCTTTTCATAGTTCTTTCACTTGGTCCATCTAGAAATGCCTATTCAATGTGTGTAATCCATTGTTATCCCCTGACCAGCAATTTGTTGACTAAGATATATGCTTGAACATTGCCACCTCAAAACCGTACAAATGGTTAAGCTTAAAAATATCTAATAACATATTGTGTGGTGAAACTCTAGAAGTTCATTGTTTATAAATTGTGTTTAAAGACAATAATTTGAAGGTTTAGTCAAAACTCCAAACCAAAAAGTTTTGGCTTTGGTGAAAACCAAGCTTAAAATTCCCTACCGAGTTTATTCCAAGGCTCAAGTTGATGCAAGAGATTCAGTTTGAAAGGAACAGTTGGGTAATGAAAAATAATCTCTTCCTCATAAATTTTAGTTTTATCTTTTATGAAATGCCTAATATCAATGCAAACAGGGTTTGAGCAATAAATTTGGACAACATCCAAACCAATGGTTTATGCAAGAGCAATTATTTTTTTAAATGAAATCAGCAATGCTTTCTAATAATCGATGAACAGCTGAACAAGGTACAATAAACCCATTTCAAAGTGCCACTTCTCTCTCAAATTGCCACAATCTAATATGGCAAAAAAAAAATCTTAAAATCAGATCTAGAGTGAACCATAAGGGCAAAAGAATATTCAGCTAAAACCAACTATATTATTAAAATTTTAATCGCAAACACTTAAACAAGGTTGAAAATGAAGGTAGACTAAAACTTGTATTACGGTAGGGCCATGACTTCCAACACTAACAAATTCCAAACTCGTATTCAGCTATGATTTCCATTCTCCTAACTATATTCAACTCCAGTTTTTGCCATGGTTTATACGATTTTAAGAACTCGATAACATATATGATTGACAAAATGATGAAGGGCAAGGAAATCTATGACATTAAGAAGACAAGCAGTTACTAATAGAATATGGGAGGTAATCAGAGATTACTTAACCTATAAAAATGAGTTTGCTATGATACCAGATTTATTGTCCAAGCATCACCAACAACTATCCTCTGCTCTGCTTCGGTGTTGGATTCACCATTTCAATTAATAAACCAACAATGTTTTCCTTCCTCTGAAATATTGACAATGCGTGGATACCGGACCCACTATGCCTTATAATCATTTATCATCACTACCCTGTTATCACTGCACATGTTTTTTTATAATTTATTAGTTATCCAGTCATCAGTTAACTTACGAAATATATGGTCCAACTTTTCAAGGACAAAGATCGTTGCACTAATCTCCCATTGTAAATCTACTAATACAAGTTCGAACCTAAATCTTCGTCAATGGTTTCCTCTGCCAAATTTCCTTCCATTGGCTATAGATCTATAAGGAAATAAAGGCGCGAACTTTCTATTCACATCGAATCTAACATATTACTCAGGTGTTCTAAATTTTTCAAGAATACGATCTAAGCAAACACGCTCGATGGGGCGAAGCGATCGAGAAGATGGAGGAGGAAACGAGATCCGAGAGCTTACCTTCTTCACAGACGCCGACCAAGAAAGAGTGAGTCCGAGGAAGATGATGAAGAAAAGGGACCCCAGAGATCCCAATCCCGGAGCGCCTTGCCCGGATCCTCCCGGAAGGGGTTGGGGAACACGACCAGCTTCAGATTGCTCACGACCCGCAACAGATCCCGCCGGATGGTGTCCCAGACAGGCTCCGTCAGCGTGTTAGGCAGCGACCCGAAGCCGTCGGCAGCGATGCCGCTGCGGGAACTCTCAGCGGCGGAGGCGACGGGGACGCTCGGCGGCGGCAAAGTGGGGGCTTTCTGGTAGGCGGCCCGGCGGCGAGGGGGGAGGAGGGGGAGGTAGGAGGGATGAAGGGGGAGGAGGAAACGGGGATGGAGGCGCGCGGGGGGCTGGGGGGGCCGGCAGGGAGGACGGTGGCGGCGCTGGCGTTGATGAGATTCTCGATCTCGTCGATGTCGGACTGGGACGAAGGGTGGAGGGGGATGGTGTCGCCGTGGGACATCTTCGCCGTCCGTGGCGGCGATCAGTGGCGCAACCGCCGACTCCAACGATGAGGCGAGAGGAGGGGGAGAGGATTTTTTTTTTTTTTTTGGTGTGAAATGAGAAAGGGAAAGGGGAAGGGGGCTTTTGATGGGTTCCTACGTTGGCTCGTGCGCAAGAAGGAACTTAGGTCGGGGTTCAATCCGAATCCAGCCGTTAGAACCCGTTTTACAACGGTATCTAAACTCATAGTTGCCCAATCCAATTCCAAAAGATTCAGATTTAAGCTGATTCAATTTATAATTAATTTAAATTTAAATTAATCATATCTCAAACATGAGATAACTCAAATCCGAGAATTACTCGAACGAGAATAGCTTATTGGCACAAGATTTTTGGGGCGCAACGATATGACCAACTTGAGGGCAAGATCATCGATAGCATGTGAGAAAAAGAAGACAAACATATTCATTTCACTTTCGCCTCCTCCTCTTCTTTATTTACGGCACATCATCGTCTTCTTTATTTCAGTTAAGGCTATAGCACATCCTCGTCTTCTTTATTTCAGTTAGGTTTTTTTTTTCAATACAATGTTAAAGTCCTAAGTCCAGCTTATGCATTTGGCAAGGAATTTTATTTTTCCGTCTATGGAATCCATAATTCAATGTTTATTACTTTGAAAAAAGCTTTTTTTTTTCTTCTTTTATCAACTTAAATTTCAACCCGAAACTTAAACTGAACCCAATTTTTAAAAATAGGGTTAGGATTGAGGTTTTACAAATAAAATTAGAATTAGGATTGATATTTTACAAATAGGATGAAGGTTGAAGGAAACCCGAATTTCATGAGCCTAAGTTGCATCCTAAAAGGAAACGACCGTATGAGACCATTTCTTATTTCTCTTCCGCGCAAGAGATAAAATATTAAATATATTTTTATTAGAGAAATGGATCGACATCACGCTTGCTTCTAATAATAATAATAATAATAATAATAATTTATTCATGGAACACAAGATTTATACAGAATATAGAATACTTAGTTTGCATAGTAATCTAATTCACAATTATTAGATATCTTATACCAATATATTTAGTTGATATGATAAATTATGCCCAACCTAACTAGATAAGGTTAAAATTCTAAAATACATCTATTTTAAAATTTGAAAAACCAAACACGTGCAACTTTTTAAAATATAATAATTATATATCCATAAAAATATATAATAATTAATATATATTATTTCTATACAGTGCAATACAAGTTATTATTAAGAACATATAAAGAATATAATTGATACACAATGATAGAATATATCATAAATATATATATATATTATATAAAAGGTGTATAATATTATATTTTAATAAAATTAATATTTAAGAATATTATTATAACTATTTAATATATTTAAATAATATAAAATATTATAATATTAATAATACTATACATATAATATAATGAAGGTAGATTTGATTACATTTGGATATAGTCAAGCCTATATCCGTTCACTTCTTCTATTCTTAAATCTACACAGTTTATAAATTCAAAGATAAAAAAAGTGAAGAAGGTGGATGGCTTCAAGATTTGTATGGATTAAAGAATAGAAAAGGTAGCTGAATCCAAGTCTACCTCTATATAAGAATAATAAATATTATAATATAAAATAATAATATAATATTATTACAATAATGATAATTTAATTATATTATTAAATTATATTAATTATAAATCAATTTAATATTATATTATATTACATAATATTAAACTTTATTATATATTAGTGTAAAAATATTATTATAATTATATAAATATAATTATTTTAAATATTAAATTATTATATATAATTTTATATAATGCCTTTTGTTATTTATATTAATGTATAAAAATTAATATAATATTATTCATATTTATAATTATTTTAGAAGAAGATGGGCTCTTTTTTTCCCCTCAAACAATGATTTGTTTTGAGAGGTAATTTAGAAAAAAAATGTAAGATGAAGATTTTCTTCTATTGACCATCTAAGATTATTTAACACACCAGTAGGAATTAGGTTGCTACGTTTTATGACAATTTAATATATAAAGCAACCTTAAATGCCTATTAATTTTTTTGAAATATTTAACAAAATGTGTCAATGTGGCATTAACATCAAAATATTATGAAAATCTTTAAACATTTATGAACCAAACAATCCTTGAAGGATGATGAAGGAGCACATACATAAAGATCTTGTATAATTTTTGTTACGATGATAACAATGGTAAGCCAAATGCCCATCAAATAATCCAACTGATAAACTAAAGAAAAGGTTGGGTTGTCAAACTAGCAAGGTAAAGCAAGAAAAGATTGTGTCATCAAACTAGGAAGGTAAAGTGGCACAAAAAGAGAAGCCAAATAATGTTCTTTTAAGGCTTATCCTTGGATAAATGAATCATAAATATATCTCTCTCTCTCTCTCTCAAATAAATTTGATTATATTTGAATATAATTAAATTAAAAATCTGATTAATATATATATAATAGATGTTTTTATTTCCATTTAAACCTAAGTGTTACGACAAGTTAATACAAAATAGAGTTGAACTGCCAAGAAAAATTTATCATATTCTTTAATTGTAAAAGTTTCTTGCAACCTAATAGAGTTTTCCCTCGTAGTCAGGACAATGCTAGATAATTCTCTTTGGCAGTGTTTGGATGGAGGAATAAGGCCTGGAATAGGCCCTTATTCCTCCAAACAGAAGGAAAAAGGTGTGTGGGCCCCACTAGATTAGCTATTCCAGTCAACCCTTTTTATTCCAATTTCTTATTCCATGGTACTGGATGGAATAGCTCCTATTTCCACTGTAGCTATTCCAGGGGCACCGATGGCATTAAATTAAATATATTAATAAATTTATTTAATATCATTTAAATAAATTAAATAAATTTATTTATAATATAATTTAAAATAAAATAAAATTTATAATATAATTTAAAATAAAATAAATTTATTTATAATATAATTAAAATGAAAAATTTAAGTATTCTTATATTATATTAATAATAATTAATTTATTACCTATTTATTAATAAATAATAATTTATTTAATTAAATAAATTTATTTATAATATAATTTAAAATTAAAAAATTATTAATAGAAAATAATAATTAAGTATGTTTTTCTTTATTAATAAAATAATTATTAAGTATGTTCTTATATTATGCTATTAATAATAATTAATTAATTACCTTATTTCTTAATAATAATTCATTCAATTAAATAAATTAAATAAATTTATTCATAATATAATTTAAAATTAAATAATTTTATTAATAGAAAATAATAAATTAAGTATGTTATTTTTTTCTTATTAATATAAAAATTTATTAAGTATGTTCTTATATTATTCTATAATAATTAATTTATTACCTTATTTATTAATAAAAAATTTATTCAATTAAATAAATTAAATAAATTTATTTATAATAATTTAAAATTAAATAAATTTATTAATAGAATAATAAATTAAGTATGTTATTTTTTCTTTATTAATATAAAATAATTTATTAAGTATGTTCTTATATTATTTTATTAAAAATAATTAATTTATTACCTTATTTATTATAAATAATAATTTATTCATGTCATTTTAAAAAATAAAAATTGATAAACCATTTTTATTGGAAGGGGTATCTTTGAAATTTCAGAAAAATTCTTCATCTATTCCTACTGGAATACATGCTTATTCCCTTGTCATCCAAACATCATTTGGAATAACATGCATTAATTGCACTGGAATAACATGGAATACCAGATTTTTCATCCAAACAGAAATCTAGAATAACAAAGGGAATAAGCTATTCCTATGAAATTCGTATCCCTATTCTCGGAATAACTTTTTGACATCCAAACGCAGCCGCTATGATTTTAGGGGTATAGAGCTTAAGCTTTGTTTGAAGCCTTGGACTCTTTTTAGCACCATTGTCCTTTTCTTTTAT
The DNA here is from genome assembly GCA_900491605.1 of Calamus simplicifolius. Classification (NCBI taxonomy): domain Eukaryota; kingdom Viridiplantae; phylum Streptophyta; class Magnoliopsida; order Arecales; family Arecaceae; genus Calamus; species Calamus simplicifolius. The sequence continues at coordinate 88,514 of UESW01002119.1, read as the reverse complement.
ATATATATATATATATTCTTAGAAGGTAAAAGAAGTGAGGATGATACCAAGCACAACTTTAGATTTCAATTTTGTTTGAACCAGCTGTTTAACTGATGGTTGACAACCATTAGTTATTTTTTTAAAAGTGCCTAGTTATGTTGTTAGAGAGTTAAACGATCTATAAGGATATATATATTTTAGTATAATGGATTATTTCTTATCATTTTATTTGCTCAATAAGTTATATAAATAAAAATTAAAACATTAACTAATCAATAAATAATATCATATCTGTAAATATAAATGGCATAATTAATTCATGCAAATTTAAAATATAGCATAGCAAGGCAATTTTATCTTGTGAGGCGGAAAAGATAACAAAAGGTGGATGATTTAGGAAATATAAAAAGAATAAATTTGATTTAATTGATTCACAGCTTTATAATTTTTATTTTGACTTTTAAAGCTGCTGAGTCCAATATATACTTTAACTACCTAGTTCCAGTAGCACAGCTTTGGAGAGACCAATGGTTACTAGCTAGACCCTTAACAGCTACCAAATAACCTTAAGCCACACAGCAGCTACCACCTGACCTCTAACAGCTAATCCAACGTGTCCTCCATATTCTCCAACTTCCAAAGATAAAGAGTATGTTTGTCACCCAAAGAGCCTTGCATGATAACTATTGACGCAAAGTCACTTTTATTCAATATCGAGGAATGAAAATTTTTTTCTTGAAGTATTTCTATAAAAAAGTTTTTAGTGATCAAATATTCTAATGAAAATTTTCGATGCTCAAATTAACAATTTATAAATAGACAAGAGTAAACTAGCAGAAAGAGCTAAAGAACTTAAGTTCAGGATCCTTTCCTCGTCATGAATGTGGGCTTTTATACTTGTTCGAAGGTCTCTTAGCTTGCTTTCAGAAGATTACTGATTTCGAGGTGCCATTGCCCGGTAACAAATGAAAGGCAAGGTTAACGGTGACGAGTCACAACTAACACTGGGCATGTCAGATGTATCATGCTCCGTATGTTACCTGCCAAGCACGGCACTATGGGTGGTAGGCGCGCGCCGTTACAAGGCATGGCCACTCGCTGTTGCAGTCGAGTGACCAAGCACGTGGCCGCAGCGGACGGTTGGTAGGCCACGTGGGTATGGCAGGCGATTGGTGGGCCACGTGGGTGTCAGGTGGCTCGAGGTAGTAGGTTGTCAGGCTCGAGGCCCGAGGCCGAGGCGGCGGCTCGGGGCTGAGGCCGAGGCAGCAGCGAGGCCGAGGCGAGGCGGCAGCTCGGGGGAATGTCAAGTCCAAAGTCGAGGCCGAGGGACCTCGGAGGCCGAAGTCGCCCTATGGGACCGAGGCGGGGCTCCGTCAGTTTCCTCCACTGTTAACTCTAACGGCACCGGATCAGCCACATCAGATGCCCCTCGCCCCTGAGACGAAGCAGGCCCACCCCAGCAAGGCGAAAGGGGTGTCACCTCCCAAGTGGCTGATCCCTGCCTGCTACCAACTGCCGACGTGTACGTGTCCTTGGGTGCGGTGACAATTTTGCGCGGACGATCCGGAGGATACGATGGGGCGGCCTCTTTCGTCCGTCCAATCTGCGGAGATCGGCCTCGAGGTGGGGGTATCTTCTCGAAGCCTATGAAAAGCTGCTGCCATCATTGCCATCATGACGCTAACGTCAGTGACATCCCGTCATTGGCCAAAAGCCGATCGTTCCGCACGCCGGGCGCCTGCCGAAGCGACCCAACCTATAGCTGAAGTCCGCGTGGCCAGGTAGTTAGGCGGATGATTTGAAATTGACAAAACAAGGCGAGAGGCTGGGTTTCCATCACTTTGCTTCGACTATCTTCGTCCTCCTCTAGCCTTCGACCTTTCCTGCAACCCGAGGACCAGTCTCGCCATTTTCTTCCACAGGTTAGCTCCCTGCCCCTTCTGAGCCTCCTCTTTTTACTCCTAAACCCCTACCATGGCTTCCTCCCCGTCTTGGTCCTCTTCCGCCTCCCCCAGAGACCAAATCTCACCCTCGAGGCTTCGCGCCTCTTCATCTCCTGCGCTCTCGTGATCCTCCGATCCGGAGGATTACGTCCCAGTCCATCCACGAGTTGCCTGCAGGGCTCCGACGCAGAGTCGTCGGGCGGCCGCCGGCACCTCTCAAGGGTGGGGACGGAATCCCCGGTGGAGACCGCCTCCACGGTAATAGGCCAAGACCTAGCTAACATCAGGGCCTATTACCAAATCTTCCGAGACATCGGGCTCTTTCTCCCGAACCCAGATGATAAGGTAGTGTCTTCCCGACCCGGTAGGATAGCCCTATACGAGATTACCCTAAGGCTGGGCCTCCGTCTGCCCTTTCATCCCTTTTTTGTCAATCTTTTGGACTATTATTCTTTGACTCCACTCAATTGGTCCCGAACTCCCTCCGCACCATCTGTGCCTTCATAGTCCTTTGTCACCTTCTCCATGTCACCCCCAGACTATCCCTCTTCCATAGCTTTTATACCCTTCAGCAGCAAGCAGGCTGGTGGCTGTTTCATTCTCGACCCGACCGAGTCCTCAAACTCCACCTCCCTCCTCTGTCAAGGGATGAAAATCCTGATTCTTTTTATTGATATTGACCAAGTCAAACCCGGATGGGGGGACCCCGACCTTTGGCCCAATATGAATTCCACCATACTCCCGGGGGACAGAAAAGTGATGGGGCAGCTATTAACGGCCAACGTCCCCACGTGCAACCGATTGCTGTTGGAGGACAATCTCCAACTCGCATGGGTCTCAGCCCAAAGCGGTGAGTGGCGGCTGAACCAGTACTTGGCCAATTTTCCGCCTCTTTCTCTCTCTCTCTCTCTCTCTCTCTCTCTTTTCTCTTTTTTCTCTTTTTTTTTTAACTAACTCCGACAACGTTGTGCAACAATGAAGCTCTCGACCATCAAGCTCAGGCTGCTATCAAGAGGAAGAGGGCCTGGAGGGCCCGAGCGAGGGCAGCAGGCCCCAGCCTCCAGGCACCCGATGGCACGAATCTCTCCATCACCGAGCACCAAGAGCCTCCGGCTGTCCCAGAGGTGGATCTAACAACAGACACCCCCCCAAAGGGGGCGAGAATGGAAAGGGCACCGGCGGAGCCCCCCGTCCACACCGAGCCAGCTCCGGCAGAGGCAGAACGGAGCTGGGAAGAGGGGCCATCAGGGGCAGTGAGCCCACCCCCAAAAGAGATACCGATGGGCAATCCCACACACCTCGCGCCTGAGCCGGATAGGGCGGCCGAAGGAAATAGGGCGAGCGACCCCCCGTAGGTTCTCCCTTATGAACGATGGGCGCTGAGCAGAGTGGCTCATCTTGCAGATAGTTTTGCCGGAGTTCCAGGAGGAGCTCATGCACAACGGGGCATCGGCGTTCTACCAAGAGGCCTTCGCGGCTCTCGTCCGGGTAAGCAATCTTGCGACATAGGCTTTAGACACCCAACTATTTGCATGACTGACACTTCGAATGCAGGAAGCAAACTCCTGGTGGCCATAAGGGAGGTCATCAACGAGTGCGAGGCCTTCATTAGCCAGGCCCGGCGGGACGTCGAGGAGGCCCAGGCCCGAGCCGAGGTGGCAGAAAGGGCTCTGGAGGCGGCAAGGATCGACCATGCCGCCAAGGCAAGGGAGGCCGCCAGCCGAGCGGAGGCCGATGCCAACCGACTCCGGGCAGCTCTAGATCAGCTCGGAGAGGCCGAGAGCCTTGTCGAGGCCAGAAATATGCACATTGTCGAGTTGGACTCTATCGTCCGATTGGCGGAGGCTAGGGCCAAACGTGCTGAGGAGGATGAGAGGAGGGCAGCCTCCCTGGCAGAAGAGGAGGAGGCGCGGGCCCGAGAAGAAGAGGCTGCCACTGAGGCCAGAGTCGCAGTGGTAGTGAAAGAGTTCAGAACATCGGAACGCTTCGCTAACGAGCTGGTTGAAGCCAACGCGGACGCCTACCTCCAAGGGTTCCGCGATGCCAAAGAAAAGGTGGCCCGGGTACTGGACCTCTCCCATGCCTTGGACATAGAGCCAGGCCCAGCATCCGAGGGGCCCCATCTGACGATGAGGCGCCGCCAACCCTTGATTTTGCACTTTTGATTTTTGTACAAAGTCCGACTCAGTCGGCATTTTGTAAGCACCTCTATTAATGAAAATAATTTTGCTTTATCAAAGTGTTGCATTCAAATTCTCAGCTTGCCGACGTGGGACCCCTAGGGGCTTTGTCAGCACTGAGGGGCAGTTTCTACCCATTCATGACTTCGACTTAGCTATGTAGGGTCGGACCCCAGGAGAGCCAGGGACCACGTCTGCCCCGAGCCACCAGGCATCGATGGGGCAGCGATCCTTGGTGCCAATGGGACCAACTCTTCCGTTGGAACATTAGCCTTCGGACGCTGAGGTCGACTCGGCTCCTGTGGACCGATGGAACATCGGCCTTAGGACGCTGAGGAGGGCTCAGGCTTCTGAGGACCGATGGAACATCGGCCTTGGGACGCCGAGGAGGACTCGGCTTCTGAGGACCAATGAAACATTGGCCTTGGGATGCCAAGGAGGACTGGGCTTTGAGGACCGATGGAACACCGGCCTTGGGACGCCGAGGAGGACTCGGGCTTCTGAGGACTGATGGAACATGGCCTTGGGACGCCGAGGAGGACTCGGTGTCCTGAGGACCGATGGAACTTCGGCCTTGGATGCCGAGGAGGACTCGGGCTTCTGAGGACGATGAACATCGGCCTTGGGACGCCGAGGAGGACTCGGGCTTCTAAGAACCGATGGAACATCGGCCTTGGGACGCCGAGGAGGACTCGGGCTTTTTGCCGATGGTACACCGATCTTCATGCCAATGGTACATTGGTCTTCGGTGCTGATGGTGCATCGGGCTTGCAGTGCCGAGCTGGCCTCGAGCTTTTTCCGGTGGTACACGGTCTTCAGTGCCAATGGTACATTGGTCTTTGGTGTCGATGATGCATCGGGCTTGCAGTGCCGAGTTGGCCTCGGGCTTTTTGCCGTGGTACACCGATCTTCAGTGCTAATGGTATATTGGTCTTTGGTGCCGATGGTGCATCGGCTTGCAGTCCAAGCTGGCCTCGAGCTTTTTGCCGATGGTACACCGGTCTTCAGTGCCAATGGTACATTGGTCTTTGGTGCTAATGGTACATCGGGCTTGCAGTACCGATCTAGCCTCGTGCCAATGGTACATTGGTCTTTGGTACCGATGGTACATCGGGCTTGCAGTGCGGAGCTGGCTAGGGCTTTTTTCGATGGTACACCGGCCTTTAGTGCCAATGGTACATTGGTCTTCGATGCCGATCGTGCATCGGGCTTGCAGTGCCGAGCTGACCTCGAGCTTTTTACCATGGTACACCAGTCTTCAGTGCCAATGGTACATTGGTCTTTAGTGCCGATGGTGCATCGGGCTTGCAGTGCCGAGCTAGCCTCGAGCTTTTTGTCGTGGTACATCGGTCTTCAGTGCCAATGGTACATTGGTCTTTGGTACCGATGGTACATCAGGCTTGCAGTGCCGAGCTAGCCTTGGCTTTTTCCGGTGGTACATCGGTCTTCAGTGCCAATGGTACATTGGTCTTTGGTGCCGATGGTACATCGGGCTTGCAGTGCCGAGCTGGCCTCAGGCTTTTTGCCGGTGGTACCAGTCTTTAGTGCCAATAGTACATTGGTCTTTGGTGCCGATGTGCATCGGGCTTGCAGTGCCAAGCTGGCCTCGGGCTTTTTGTCGATGGTACACCGGTCTTCAGTGCCAATGGTACATTGGTCTTTGATGCCGATGGTGCATCGGGCTTGCAGTGCCGAGTTGGCCTCGGGCTTTTTGCCGGTGGTACATCGATCTTCAGTGCCAATGGTACATTGGTCTTTGGTGCGATGGTACATTGGGCTTGCAGTGCCGAGCTGGCCTCAGGCTTTTTGCCGATGGTACATCGGTCTTCAGTGCCAATGGTATATTGGTCTTTGGTGCCGATGGTGCATCGGGCTTGCAGTGCCGAGCTGGCCTCGGGCTTTTTGCCGGTGGTACATCGGTCTTTGGTGCCAATGGTACATCGGGCTTGCAGTGCCGAGTTGGCCTCGGGCTTTTTGCTGAAAAGCTAGGTTACTTGAACACATGTTTATTAATATAGAGTGTGGGGCGAGAGCCCAGAGGAATGCAAGTGTGCAATTCAATGCAAAGAAAGGGTACACTACTGATAATACCGATGGAGATTGTCAGCGTTCCACATCCACGGAGCGGCTTTCCATCCAGTCCTTCAATTCTATACGCTCCATGATGGAGTGCCTAGTGACTCGGTAGGGTCCTTCCCAATTCGGTGACAGTTGCCTTCTTCTGTCAGTTTCGAAACTTCGGCCCATCGGAGGACTAAGTCCCTTGGCAAGAATTTCTTTGGGCGGATGCGGGCATTGTAATATTTGGCCGTTCGCTGTCGGTAGGCTGCCATCCGGAGTCGTCTCAATCCGTATCTCCTCCACCAGGTCAAGGTTGGCCCACAACTAATTCGGGTTGTCCTCCTGCTGTATGACTCCATTCGAGGGCTCGGGGTGCCTATCTCCACGGGAATGATGCTTTGGACCCAAAGACTAGGCTGAAGGGAGTCTCTCTGGTAGGGGCTCGAGGCATTGTGTGGTATGCCCACAGCACATTGGGAAGCTCCTCCACCCACCGTCCTTTGCAGTCATCTAGCCGAGCTCTAAGTCCTTGGAGAATGATGCGGTTGGTCACCTCAGCTGCACCGTTGGTCTGAGGGTGCCCGACAGAGGTGAACCGCTGGTGAATACCCAACTCGGTGCAGAATTCTCGGAAGGGTGCATTGTCAAACTACCGGCCGTTGTCGGTGACGAGGGTATGCGGTAGCCCAAATCGATATTATGGACTTCCAAAAAAAGGATCTCACCTTGTCCTCGGTGATCTTAGCGAGTGCCTCGGCCTCGATCCACTTGGTGAAGTGGTCGACGGCTACCAACAGGAATTGCGTTGATCAGAGGCCAGAGGAAACAGTCTCAGAATGTCCATACCCCACTGGGTGAAGGGCAAAGTGCCGCCAGGGGGGTCAGCTAGGACATCGGCTACCACTAGATGTTGGCATGGCGCTGGCAACTATCGCACCTCTTGACGAGCTCGGCTACGTCCTCCCTCAATGTCAGCCAGTAGTACCCTTGCCGCAGGGCTTTGTATGCCAGGCTCTACCCCCAGATGACTTCGCATATGCCCTCATGGAATCTCTCGCAGGATGTAATCAGCTTTCGTAGGCCGACGCACTTGAGACCGGGTACGAGAATGACCTTTGGTAGAGCTTTCATCCATCATCAGAAACTTTGGTGCCCACCGTCTGAGCAGTCTCACCTCGGCTGGGTCTTCAGGAGGGCACCATCAGTCAAGTATGGATGTAGGCGTCCATCCAAAAGGGCTCCTGTTCGACTGGCAGAGCCTCCTCTGCGGCTTTCAATGCTCAGGGCTTGCAGATGCTCCACGTACATCCTTTCCAAGGTCCCATCGACCGAGGTGGCCAAGCGAGATAATGCGTCGGCCTTGGCTTCTCTCCCCGGGAATGTAGCTGACACGAAATAGACGAACTGAGGCTTGGGATTGCACCTTGCTTAGGTAACGGGACATTGTTGGTGTTGGGATATGTGCCTATAAACAAATGACATTTATTATTTTGCTGAATATTTGAGAAATTTTTTAATATTATACTTGCATGCATGTTATGATGCGTTATAAATATCAAAAATCCCTGGATTATTTAAATGTGACTTTAAATATTGTATATAAGTGTTATATATAGAGGATAATATTTAAAGTAAAATAATCTAAATTTATCCGTAATTATAAATTAAAGTTGCAATCGGGATCTTTAATTTAAAATCACTAGCGCGGTTCATTACATTCTGAATGAAACGATCTTATCGGATATTGATAATGAGATTATCGGAATGAAAGCGCTTTATATAATTGATTATATAGATTGAACATGATTAATTATGAATCTCTAATAAATTCATTGTTAAAATAGAGGATTCAAAATTAATCAATGATGGTCATATGTGAATAATCTTAATTCTGAGTAATTAATAGACTCCTATTTATATTATATTTTTTGACTTATCGGATAATGACACAAAAAATAGTATCAAATTCTTGGTATATTAAAATATAATAACATAAATAGCCAGAAATATTAATATACAAGATAAAATCCATTCGACGGTTCCATAAGTGTTGATTGGGACTTGAATAATAAGAGCGCTCAATTTATGATTGGATCATAAATATATTATTCATTATAGAATCAATGGTACTTATGGATAAAGATGTGATTAGAGAGGTTAACGGAAAATGCTAGCTTTAATCATGAACCGGATTGATTTATATGTGGTTACTATATCAATGGACGATTCATATAATTAATTTATAATTTAAGAGTGCAGTTCCAAATTTTTAGTGGAGTAATTTGAATTAATAATTTTGATATTTTAATTAAGGTATTAATTGAATGTCAAAATTATTGGAGCTTAGAATTATAATGTCCATAGTTTCTCCATTAAATTATGTGAACTTTATGATATGTTGGGTTGAGTTATTAATTTGGAATTGAGAATTCTAAATTATTTTTATATAAAATTAATTGGATTAATTTCTATTATACGGTGTGCTAGGGAACACATCGTAGCATATTCATGAGAAAAGTTATGTGGAAATTTTTAGTTGTTAGAAAAATAAATATGGGATCGTGAGAGAGCCTTTCCTTCTCTCATGTAACGTCCCATGATAAATATATCTAACCAACAATTGGTTGTTGGATTGATATACGTTAAAGTAATTCCAAGAGTTGGAAGTGATCTTTAAATATTATTAATTGATTAATTAATAAAAGAGGTTGATAGTTGTTATTCTCTGTGAATATAAGAGAAGGATATCGAGAACAATGTCAACCAGAGAGTTCCTCTTTCAACTTCACTTTATCTCATGAGTTGAGAATATAAAGTGAATTAAATTCAGTTGTGTAATCTCAACCAAATCAAAAGGAACGCCCACTCGTTCGTTCGTGTTCATCATAATCTGGAGAATATTTAAAAGATCCATGGTGATCAAAGGATTTGGTGATTCCAAGGTAGTGTTCGTGAAGAACAAAAGGTCGATTTCTTAATCTCCTTATTATTCTTGTTATTAAATTAATATGGTATAGATCACACTAACTCAAATTTTAAGATATGTGATTTGATCCTTATCTTATTTCCGCTAAGATAAGTGATTTGATCCTTATCTCGCTTCCGCAAACATCTCAAGAATCGTTATGAGATAACATCAAATGGTATCAGAGCAAGGTTATACCCCTATTAATTTAATAATAGATTATATGATAATTGGGTAGGCACTTATGCATAATATGCTTTTAATATTTTCATGACGATGAATGTATGTGTGAATGGATTGGCATTATTTTTCCGATTCCATGGAATAAGCTATGTAATTTCTTTTGATTAGATCAATTGAATATAGGATTCCTTTTATATTGATGAAGAAAGGTTCTTCATAGTTTTGAGAAAAGTTCTTAATTAGAATTTTTTATACTTACTTAAAAAGTCATGTTTTGTTATTTTTTCAAAGGTTGTCCGATAGAGATTTTGAGTGGGGAATCCTTCGCTTGGCTCTGAGCCTCATCGTTTCCAAGAATTCGAAGAGCCTCACTATTTTTCAGTGATTCAAAAAGCCTTATCGGTTCCAGGAATTCGATGAGTCTCACTGTCTCAAAAGACGTGAAAAGTCATGTATTCGTTTCGCTTCTTATTAAATGTCTTTGTTATGTTGATAATAATCACAAGTTTATCCATTTCAGTTTTTATGAAATGTTTTGTTATGACGATAATATTACATTTCATGCCTAGCATATGCCATATTAATAGAAATGTGTCTACCTAATTATTATATGTCATGCATCTATGCATTATTATTTTATTATTTTTTACTAAAAAGTTTTTAATAAATTATATTTAATGCACTTTGCAATAAATTTAATGAGATTAAATTTGTAAATTAATTGAGCAATTGGATTTGCAAAATTAATGTGCCAAATATTATGTTTTAAATTTAAATGTTATATTTAAGTTATCGCATTTAGCTTATTTTATAATTTTAAAGTGTTTAACATTATAAAATCTTAGTAATTTAAATTATTTAAATTAACTAAGAGTTTATGAAACAAAAGTTATTTTATAAATAAAATATACTTTTGCAAAATAATGAGTGGGAGGGGTAATATGATAATATAAACCCTTGGTCTCCATCGTTAGTACAACACCGTGAGTTATTAGTAGCGCCTCGTGATGCTTTGATTTCGTCCTCCCTACGGAGGGTGTCTACTAATGGCAATACCAAGGTTGTCTTCCATGCGATAGGACTTTTAAGATGTATTTTAGAATTGACCTACCTACGGTGGCAATTTCTAAGTTAAGTCTCAAAAGTCTGATACGATGGGTCACACTCATGAAGAAATAATTAAATTAGTTAATTATTTTTTGATCAAAATTAAGGAAATTAATGAGTATTAGAAATATGAGATATTTTGGGAGATACTTATTAATTGAGAAGATCTCATTTTAATTAGCAACTATTTGACCTACCCTACGGTACTTAGTTGTGGAAATTAAAATTCTTAGGCCTTTAAAGTAAACATGTTTTTGTGTATTTTAACATGTGCTTTTATGCATCTTATTTACTTTGCCTTAAATTATGTAATGATATTTATGTAATTATTTATTAAAATTTTTCTTATTTTTAGCAAATATATCAAACCCAATTTTCTACTTCTCGCTCTCAAGTATTAATTAGTAAAATTTGTTAAGTGGAAAAGCAACATGAATATCCTTCTCATTAATGAAAACTACCACTATGTCCTTAAGGAGGATTGTCCTCCAGTGCCTCCAACCAATGCCTCCAAGGTTGCTACTGAAGAGTACAACCGTTGGGTTGTTGCAAACAACAAAGCCCCTGCTACTTGTTAGCAGCAATGAATGAGGTGCTTAGAACTAAGCACGAGGCCTTTGAAACTGCAAGAGAGATTATGGAATCTTTGCAGCAGATGTTTGGATGCCCATCTGATCAGTAAAAGCCATTATGAATGGCAAAATGAAGAATGGTTCTTTGTTCGTGAGCACATCCTCAAAATGGTCAATTATTTCAATGAGGCTGAGATCAATGGAGCTAAAATTGATAAAAAGACTCAGGTTGGCATGATTCTGGAGACACTATCTCCCGCTTTTCTCCAATTCAGGACTAATTACATTATGAATCATAAAAAGTGTAATCTTACTGAACTCCTGAATGAGCTGCAAATATATGAGACTCTTATAGATGATAAGGGTGGTAAGGCAATTGTTGCTGAAGCCAACACAGCTGAGGCAAAGCCTTCTTCTTCAAAGAAAAGAAGAAGAAATATGGGAAAGAAAAAGGATAACAATAAGAAGATCCAGAAGAAGAAAGAAAGGCTGCTGCTCAGCCTAAACCTAAAGGAAAGTGTTTCCACTGTCATCAAGATGGCCATTGGAAAAGGAACTGTAAAAGTACCTTGATGAGCTGAAACAGAAAAAGAAACAAGGTAAATTAGATTTACTAGTCATGGAAACATGCTTAGTTGAGAATGATTTCTCAAGCTGGATTATTGATTCAGGAGCATCTAACCATGTTTGTGTTTCTTTGCAGATGCTTGAGTCTGCCCAGGATCTTCAAGTGGGAGATTTCATGATGAGAGTAGGCAGTGGGAAAAAAGTGTCAGCGACAGTAGTAGGGATAGTTTGACTATCGTTTGCTGATAATAAATATTTGCTTTTAAACAATGTTTATTATATTTCGGATTTCAAACGGAATTTGATTTCGGTGTCAAAGTTGCATGAACAATTTATTTCTGTATCTTTAGTATTGACTCTGTTTCAATTTATAAGAATGGAATAAATATTTGTTCTGGGTATGTTGAAAATGGTCTATATTTTGTTAAACCAAATTCCCACAACTTGTTTCACACCGAAATGTTTAAAGTCGCTGAACCAACTCCTAAAAGAAGAAAAGTTGCGAATAATGACAATGACACGTATTTATGGCATTTGAGGCTTGGTCATATTAATATAGACAGAATAGAAAGACTAGTGAAGATGGTCCTTTAAGAGAGCTAGCACTCTACCAGTCTGAATCTGTCTAGAAGGAAAAATAACCAAAAGACCTTTTTCAGCAAAAGGTGAAAGAGCAAAAGAACCTTTAGAGATCATACATACTGATGTATGTGGGCCTTTGAATGTCAAAGCGAGAGGGGGCTATGAATATTTCATCACATTCATGATGATTATTCTAGATATGGATATGCATATCTGATGCAAAGAAAATCCAGGCCTTTGAAAAGTTCAAAGAATTCCATGCTGAAGTAAAAAAACAACTCAGTAAATCAATCAAAACTCTTTGATCTGATCGAGGAGAGAGTACTTGGATTATGAATTTCAGGACCACTTGATTGAGAATGGAATATTATCACAGCTCACGGCACCTGCAACACCACAGCAAAATGGTGTAGCTGAAAGAAGAAATCGCACTTTGCTTGATATGATAAGATCAATGTTAAGCTATTCTTCTTTGCCTAACTCATTTTGGGGATATGCATTACAAACAGCTGTATACATTCTAAACTTAGTTCCATCTAAGTCAATCCCTAAGACTCCTTAGAGTTATGGAATGGTCGCAAGCCTAGTTTGAGACACATCCACATATGGGGATGTCCAGCCCATGTGCTGAAGGGAAAGACTGAGAAGTTGGAACCTCATTCAGAAGTATGCATGTTTGTTGGGTACCCTAATGGAACAAGAGGACTGTTTTATAATGCTCAAGATAACAAAGTTTTTGTGTCGACAAATGCAATGTTTCTTGAGTACAATTATATGACAGAATTCAAACCTAGAAGTAAAGTAGTTCTGGAAGAGTTGTTGGCTGATGAGATCAGCCCCACACCAACAAAAGTTGTTGAACGACAAAAGGTTGAGACCACTACTCAAGATCAAATGCCACCACCACCACGACGTAGTGGGAGGGAAATAAGATTACCCATGCTATGGTCAGGATGGAGAAGCACAAGTTGCAGTCATCGATGGCAGTGATGATGATCCATTGCATACAAGATGGCAATGGAGGATGTTGATCAAGAGAAATGGCAGGAAGCCATGAAACTCGAAATGGAATCAATGTATTCTAATTCAGTTTGAAGCTTGTAGATCTACCAGAAGGCGTAAAGCCTATTGGATGCAAATGGATCTATAAGAGAAAAAGAGGAGCCGATGGAAAAGTAGAGACTTTCAAGGCTAGGTTAGTGGCAAAGGGTTTTACCCAAAAGGAAGGAGTAGACTATGAGGATACTTTTTCGCCAGTAGCCATGCTAAAATCCATTCGGATTCTCTTGTCCATTGCTGCTCATTATGATTATGAGATATGCAAATGGATGTCAAGATGGCGTTTTTTAACGCATCTTGAAGAGACTATTCATATGGTCCAACCAGAGGGTTTTGTGGTTAAAGGCCAAGAGCAGAAAGTCTACAAATTGCAAAGGTCCATTTATGGGCTTAAGCAAGCTTCTAGATCTTGGAACATCAGATTTAATGAGCCATAAAATTATGGTTTTGAACAAAATTTAGGTGAACCTTGTGTCTATAAGCAAAAGGAAGGAAATAAAGTGGTCTTCTTAGTTCTTTATGTGGATGACATTTTACTCATTGGGAATGATGTAGGATCTCTGTCCAAAATAAAGAACTGGCTAGCCAGCCAATTCCAAATGAAGAATTTGGGAGAAGCAAGCTATATTCTTGGCATCCAAATTATACGGGATCGCAAGAATAGGCTTTTGGCGTTGTCTCAGGCATCGTATATTGACAAGGTGCTTGTTAGATTTGCGATGCAAAACTCTAAGAAAGGTAATTTTCCTACTCGACATGGAGTTCATCTTTCTAAAGAGCAGTGTCCTAAAACACCGCAAGAGGAGGAAGATATGAGACGGATTTCCTATGCTTCGGTAGTTGGTAGTTTGATGTATGCAATGTTGTGTACAAGACCCGACATCTGCTTTGCAGTGGGAGTGGTTAGCCGATACCAATCAAACCCAGGATTGGATCACTGGATTGCAGTCAAACATATTCTGAAATATCTGAGGCGTACGAGAAACTATACTGGTATATTCCAGTAGGGATTTGATTCCTGTTGGATATACAGATTTGATTTTCAATCAAATAGAGACTCTAGGAAGTCTACTTCTGGAGCGGTGTTCACTTTGGGAGGAGGAGCCATTATATGGAGAAGCGTCAAGCAAACCTGCATTGCTGACTCTACCATGGAGGCTGAATATGTAGTAGCTTGTGAAGCAGCTAAGGAGGCAGTCTGGCTTCGAAAATTCTTGAAAGATCTAGAAGTTGTTCCAGATATGCATGAACCAGTTAGACTCTACTGTGACAACAGTGGCGCAGTAGCCAATGCCAAGGAACCCAGAAACCACCGTAGAGGAAAGCATATAGAGAGAAAATTTCACCTTGTGAGAGAGATTATCAGTAGAGGAGATGTTTCAGTTGAGAAGATCACATATGCGATCAATATAGCTGATCCGTTTACTAAGACATTACCGCTGAGGTTTTAAGCTACATCTTGATGGGATGGGACTTAGAGACATGTCCATTTGCTTTAGGGCAAGTGGGAGATTGTTGGGATATGTGCCCATAAACAAAATATTTATTATTTTGCTAATATTTGAGAAATTTTTCAATATTATACTTGCATGCATGTTATGATGCTTTATAAATATAAAAAATCCCTGATTATTTAAATGTGACTTTAAATATTGTATATAAGTGTTATATAGAGGATAATATTTAAAGTAAAATAATCTAAATTTGTCCGTAATTATAAATTAAAGTTGCAATCGGGATCTTTAATTTAAAATTACTAGCGCGGTTCATTACATTCTGAATGAAATGATCTTATCCGGATTGTTGATAACGAGATTATCGGAATGAAAGCGCTTTATATAATTGATTATATAGGACTGGAACATGATTAATTATGAATCTCTAATAAATTTCGTTGTTAAAATAGAGGATTCAAAATTAATCAATGATGGTCATATGTAAATCAATCTTAATTTTGAGTAATTAATAGACTCCTATTTATTGTATTATATTTTTTGACTTACGATATAGAAGCATAGTATCAAATTCTTGGTATATTGGAAATATAATAACATAAGTAGCCAGGAATATTAATATACAAGACGAAATCCATTCCTTCGAAAAGAAGTCAGATGGACGGTTCCCATAAGTGTTGATTCGGGACTTGAATAATAAGAGTGCTCAATTTATGATTGGATCATAAATATATTATTCATTATAGAATCAATGGTACTTATGGATAAAGATGTGATTAGAGAGGTTAACGGAAAATGCCTAGCTTTAATCATGAACCGTCTATGGATGATTGATTTATATGTAGTGACTATATCAATGGACGATTCAAATCCTTTTGAATATAATTAATTTTATAATTTTAAGAGTGCAGTTCCAAATTTTTAGTGGAGTAATTTAAATTAATAATTTTGATATTTTAATTAAGGTGTTAATTGAATGTCAAAATTATTGGAGCTTAGAATTATAATGTCCATAGTTCCTCTGGATGGCTCCATTAAATTATGTGAACTTTATGATATGTTGGGTTGAGTTATTAATTTGGAATTGAAATTAAATTATTTTTATATAAAAATTAATTAGATTAATTTCTATTATACGGTATGCTAGGGAACACGTAGCATATTCCACGAAAAATTATTTGGAAATTATTTAGTTGTTGGAGAAATAAATATGATCGTGAGAGAGCCTTTCCTTCTCTCCTGTAACGTCCCATGATAAATATATCTAACCAACAATTGGTTGTTGGATTGATATACGTTAAAGTAATTCCAAGAGTTGGAAGTGATCTTTAAATATTAATTAATTGATTAATTAATAAAAGAGGTTGATAGTGTTATTCTATGTGAATATAAGATTCACGAGAGACAAAGAAGGATATCAAAGAACAATGATCAACCACATAGAGTTCTTCCTTCAACTTCACTTTATCTTATGAGTTGAGAATATAAAGTGAATTAAATTCAGTTGTGTAATCTCAACCCAAATCAAAAGGAACGCCCACTCGTTCATGTTCATCATAATCTGGAGAATGTTTGGAAAGATCCTGGTGATCAAAGGATTTGGTGATTCCAAGGTAGTGTTCATAAGAACAAAATGTCGATTTCTTAGTCTCCTTATTATTCTTGTTATTAAATTAATATGGGTATAGATCGCTAACTCAAATTTTAAGATATGTGATTTGATCCTTATCTTGTTTCCGCTAAGATAAGTGATTTGATCCTTATCTCGCTTCCGCAAACATCTCAAGAATCGTTCTGAGATAACCATCAGTCGGGTCTTTGGCCTCGTACTCCCCAGACTTGCCCGGAGATGAGCTGAGAGTCTGTGAAGGCCCTCAGACGCTTCGCACCGAGCTCCCTGGCCAGCTTCATCCCGCCAGCAAGGCTTCATACTCCGCTTGATTGTTGGTGGCTGGGAAGAGGAATCGGAGGGCATACTCACCACCTCCCCCTCAGGGCTTGCAAGAATGAGTCCAGCCCCGCTCCCTGGGAATTCGATGCACCATCAACATGGAGGATCCAGCCTTCCTCTCCTGCCTCCTCAGCCATGGGGGACTCCATGTGCACCTCCGAGTGCGACTCCTCCGAATGCTCCTGGCCCAGGTGCACTCGACCAAAAAATCGGCCAACACCTGGAACTTCATTACGGACCTCGGGCAGATGGATAGGTCGAACTCTTCCGGTTTGATGGCCCACTTTGCCAATCGATCGGAGGTATCAGGACAGGACAAGATAGTCCGAAGGGGTTGGTCAGTGAGTACCACGATTGGATGGGCTTAGAAGTAAGGTCGGAAGCACTGAGCAGAGACAATTAGGGCAAAGATGATCTTCTCGGTCTTGGAATATCTTGTCTCAGTATCGTGAAGTACTTTGCTGGTGTAGTAGACCGGCTTCTACGCTCCGTCGGCCTCCATGCGAACAAGCACGGAGCTAACGGTCTCGGGGGAGGCTGTAAGATACAGAAAGAGCTCATCCCCGCCCCTCGGCTTGGACAGCAGTGGCGGAGTGGATAGAAACTTCTTTAACTCCTCGAAGGCATCCTGGCACTCCTTTGTCCACTCAAATCCGTTGACCTTGCGCAACACCATAAGAAAGGCATACACCTCTCTGCCAACTTTGATAGGAAGTGGCTCAAGGCTGCCACCCTCCCAGTCAGGCGCTGCACCTCCTTTTGTTAGCCGGGGGCCTCATGTCCAGAATAGCTCGGATCTTGTCGGGGTTGGCCTCGATCCCTCGCTGCATCACCATGAAGCCCAAAAACTTGCTCGCTGTAACCCCGAAGGCACACTTACGGGGGTTCAGCCTCATCTGATACTGGCGGAGATTGCCAAAGGTCTCCGTGAGGTCGGCGACATGGTCGGCAGCACAGACACTCTTGGTCAGCATATCGTCCACGTACACCTCCATGTTTCATCCAATCTAGTCCTTAAAGACCTTATTCATTAACCTTTGATAGGTGGCCCCAGCATTCTTCAACCCAAACGGCATCACCTTATAGCAATATATCTCCTTCTCGGTTACAAATGAGGTGGCCTCTTCATCAGCCGGGTCCATCTTAATCTGGTTGTATCCTGAGAAGGCGTCCATGAAGCTGAGGGTCTCATGGTCCATCTACTAACTGGTCCATCCGAGGCAGTGGGAAGCTATCCTTGGGGCATGCCTTATTGAGGTCGGTGAAGTCCATGCACATCCTCCAACTCCCACTGGCCTTACGGACCATCATGACATTCGCCAGCCAGTCGGGGTAGTGCACCTCACGAATGTGGTCGGTAGCCACCAACTTATGCACCTTCTCATCTATGGCCTTCTGTCTGTCGGGGGCGAAGCTCCTTTTCTTCTGCCGGATGGGTCGACACTCTGACTTGATATTAAGCTGATGGGTAATCACTTCCTCCAAAATGCCTAGCATGTCAGATGCCGACCATGTGAAGATGTCAGCATTGGCTCACAGGAAGGCGAGGAGCTGATCGTGAGCCTCCTCCGGGAGTAGGGCTCCGACTTGGACCGTCCTCGTCAAGTCCTCCCCTAGAGGGAAGGTCAGCAGGTGCTCAACCGGCTCCCCTCTCCTCTCTGAGTCTCGGGGGTCGAGCACCTCTGGTGCAGGTGCAAGTACTGCCCCTTGTGGGCTGGGGGCCATGTGATAGCAAAGCGGCAGTGGGTTTTGCTCCCCCCGCATTTCCCAACTCCCTCACTAGTTGGGAACTTCACCAGGAGCCTTTTGGTGGAGATAACAATGTCCAGGAGGTTAAGTCCGGGCCTTTCGAGTATGGCGTTGTAGGCAAGGGGCACCCGGACCACAAGGAAGCTCATGAAGACTGTACTCTGACACGAGGGCATCTCGGCCATGACAGGGAGAGTGATTCTCCCTCGACTCTTACGGAGTCTCCGATGAACCCCATCAAGGGCCGAAATGAGTCGGGAGACAAGTTCATACAAACAAAGGTATCATAACTCAAACGTCCACCGAACTTTCACTGTCAACTAGAATTCTTTTTACAGGATGCTTAGCGATCGTCATTGACACGACGACACTTTCATCATTTTTGCTGACCACCCCCTCTAAGTCCCTTTTAGAAAAGGAAATTACAAAATCTAACCCCTCCTCCCCCCTGGCCTCTTGGGTGGGCCACCTGCCCCCTAGGATATTATCGCCACCGTCTTCTCAGTCGGAGCATTGTCGATCATCGGTGGCGAAGGTGCTGACGGCTAGGCGCACCCGGGTTGTTCCTCTGAACGAACTTCCTCAGATGGCCACGCTGGATGAGGTCCTCTATTGCCATCTTCAGTTGGCAAACGTTATCGGTGTCGTGGCCGTGGTCCCGATGGAAGCGGCTATACAAGCTCTTGTCACGAGGGGTCTTCAAGCTTAGTGGAGGAGGGTGCCGAAGGTACGGCTCGCCTTCAATTTCAAGCAGGATGTGAGATATTGAAGCGAGCAAGGGGGTGAATGGACCGTCCCTCGGTGCAAGAGCTCGAGGTCGGTTGTCTGGTCGATGGGGAGGCTCGGGCCTCCTGGGACAAACTTCAGCAGGCTCAGGATGAGCCGGCTTCTTGATGGTGCCTCCATTGGCCTCGCGCCGAAAGAAGTCAGCCTCGTCGGCGCGGATGTATTTTTGGGCTTGGCTCAGGAGTTCGGCGTAGGAGCTGGGCAGCTTCTTATCGAGGGAATACGTAAAATGGGAGGGGCAGAGCCCTCGCTTCAAGGCCAGGGTGGCCACAGAATCCTCGAGGTTGTAGACCTCGAGGGCAGCTTCTTTGAATCAAGCGACGTAGTCCCGCAGGGACTCGCCACTCTTCTGCTGGACGGAGAAGAGACTGTCCGCCACTCTAGGTATCTTTCGGCATGCATCAAAATGGGCCAAGAAGGCCATCTCCATCTGGCGGGAGGAGTAGATACTCCACGGCGGTAGGCTGGAGTACCAGGCCTGGGCCGCCTTCCTCAAAGTAGCGGGGAAGACAACATAGAGAAGAGAGTCGGTTGCCCCCTGGACCTGCATGAGGACTTTGTAACTCTCCAGGTAGTCCAGGGGATCAGTGGTCTCGTCGTACGGGTCCAACTGAGGGAGACGGAATCGGGCTGAGATCGGTTCCTCCATGATGCGACAGGATAGCGGTGGCCGACTATCATAGTCCGCCTTCGGCAGGCTGGTGATCCGGCGGCTGAGCTCCTCCAGCCGCTGGTTGTACTCATCAAGCTGGCACTCGGCCCGGCGATCTATCTGGCCATCGAAGTGTTAGGGTTTTAGTCCTCCTATTCTTTCTTGCCTTGGAATCCCATGAGAAAGCCTCCTTGAGTCAAGCGTTGACTCTCTTTCTTTTTCCAATGCACGGAATCTTAACCCACATGAAAGAAAACGCTCTGGTTCTCTTCACGTGAAAGCCTTCACGCTGACTCTTCAAGCAAAGATGGAAGACCCGCTCCACATTCTTGAAACCATGAAGCCTTCCTTACCAAAGGCTGCCACCACCGTGCATTGACGTTCTCCTGGATGCAGCGACTCCACCGCGAGCCTCTGAATATCTCGCACGGAACCAGCTTGATGCCGAGCGCTAGACCACTAAGCCCTCACGGCTGATCCCACCATTCCTATGAAGAGATATCTTCCACGATGGCAGGAGGAGAGAGGAGGAGATAGAGAGAAGAAGGGCTGCTGCCCTATGATGAGAGAAGGGAATTTTGGGAGAAAAGAATCTGTTCTCTATTCCATCCAAACCCTAGAGACTAGAGTTTAAATACATCCACGAAGTGGGCCAGGCCCAGACTCAACAAAAAACTCCCATGGACTAAACCAATGAGATTAAACTAATCCCCAAGCCCGTGTACACCCGTGACTTGATTTAATCTCAACCCTTGGACTCAAACCCAGCCCAATACAAGTTAGCCCACCTGGGCCTTGATAGCACCACACCAGGCCCAACACGAAGGACCCCTCCCTTAAAGACTTCAAAGAGGGGGAGGAGCGACGGTGGTGAAGACGGGTGCGCTCCGCCTCCCTTCCGCGCTGTTGCTTTGGGGAAGCACTGGCATGGAGGGAAGGAGACCGGACCTCTTGGAGGTCTTCCGGTGGTGACGCATGGGCAAAGCGCGGTGGTGACGGACTCCTCGGATGGGAGATCTCCCCCGGAAAGAATGCTGACTGGGCTGGACCACCCCTGGGAGTGACATGGGTGGCCTCGCTGCTGCTGCAGAACTTGGACCACCGCCACTAGCGACTGAACTTGCACGGTGAGGGTGGCGAGTCGATCTTCTTGAAGCTGCTGCGGTGGTGGTGATGGTGGTGCAGGGATGCTGGCCTGGGAGCAGAAAGATCGGCCGCCTGCAGGTCATCTCCCAGGCGTTGCCCCCCAGTATGGCTAGTGGAGACCTCTTGCGCACGAGTCATCACCATGGCTTGAGAGCTTGGGGAAAGAGAGAGTGTCGCTGACTGGTTCGAAGCTTTTTATCTCCCCCTACCTGGCGCGCCAATCTATTGACGCCAAGTCACTCTCCTTCAACGCCGGGGAACGGAGATCCTCCTCCTCGAAGTACTCCTGCAAGGAAGTCCCAAGACCAGATGCTCCGATGGGGACCCTCCGATGCTCAAGTTAGCAACTTGGGAACAGACAAGAGTAAATTAGCAGAAAGAGTTAGAGAACTTGAGTTCGGGATCCTTCCCTTGTCATGAGTGTGGGCTTTTATACCTGTTCGAAGGTCTCTTTCCTTGCTTCCATAAGGTTACTGATTTCGAGGTGTCGTTGTCCGGTAACGGGCGGAAGGCAAGGTTGACTGTGACGGGTCACAACCGACACTAGGCATGTCAGAGGTGTCCTGCTTCGCCTGTCACCTGCCAAGTGCGGCGCTACGGATGGCAGGTGGTCCTGATCGTGCCAGGCGTGCGCCGTTACGAGGCATGGCCACGCGCTGTTGCAGTCGAGTGACGGAGCACGTGGCCGCAGCGGGCGGTTGATGGGCCACGTAGGTGTGGCAGGCGGTTGGTGGGCCACGTGGATGTCAGATGACTCGAAGTAGTAGGTTGTCAGGCTTGAGGCCCAAGGCCGAGGCGGAGGCTCGAGGCCGAAGCGGCAGCTCGGGGAATGTCAGGTCCGAAGCCGAAGGGACCTCGGGCCAAGGGGACCTCGGGGGACCTCGAAGGCCAAGGGGACCTCGGAGGCCGAAGTCGCCCTGCGAGACTGAAACGGAGCTCCATCAGTTTTTTCCACTGTTAACTCTAACGGTGCCAGATCAGTCACATCAATAACCATTGGATCAGATTGGGCCATTGGGCTATTTAGAAGGATGTTGATTTTTAACCAGGCAGCACTTTGGATATGATATGCTTGATGGTACGCTGCCTGTTCAGTTTGGAGCATAGGATACTTCCCCTCTAAAACTAGTAGTAAAAGGCAATTTATAACCATCTTTTGTATTCTGATAATGTGGGATTGAGTCACTCTAGAGTGGTGTGATTCCCGTTTGTACCAAAAAAAAAAAAAAAAAAAACAACCATCTTTTGCAGCACAAATTCCTTGTGAGAAATGAGACCTCTTTATCTTCATCACAAAAGGATAATGGCAGAAAGCAAACAAGAAGCTGCACATGGACTTGGAATCCAAGGCATAAAGCAACCAGCAATAGCTCAAAGCAGTGCACAAACAAAATACATCTGAAGAAGTCCTGCCACTGCAGCATATTCTTCCAACCATTGCTCCAGGCACACCATATTGGCTCTTGGAGCTGCTTCAGCTTGAAGCTTACCATGAAAGTGAGGGGCCTCGAAAAATTAAGAACAAAATCCTTACCAAGCTTTTTGTTGGAAAACAGGCATTATGGAGCTGTGAAGCCAATACTTATTGCAGAATAAATGTAAATTAAAATAAATTATATCAAATCTCAAACTTGAATTACACACCTAAGCATATCATCCTCTTAAACAACCAAAAGAACATACATCGCATCAATAATGAATTAATAAAGCATTAGAAATAACAAAACAGCAATGTGTCAGCTTCCATCTCCTTTATCTACACAGAACCACAATCTTTCTGTTTCTTCTTTTCTTCTTCTTCTTTTTTTTTTTTTTTTTCTTTCAATTTTCCTTTCTGACTGTCACTATGGAAAAATAGTCAGAAATTTCAACCCTTCTGCCACTCCCAGCGACCAAAAAAAAAAAGAAAAAACCATAAAACTCCAACACAGTTTTCAATCACAAACTAGCCCACACACTTCTAATACAGGCCCATCATATTTACTGATGAATGGATTCACCCGAACCCATAGAAGTGAACAAATTGACGCAAGTAAAATGGACCAAACAATGACAATTGTGGGCACTCTGTCCTGTTTCCCCACCATTCCTTTCAGGAATGGATAGAGATGCATTATGACCCAGATGGCAAAGAAGAGTCTACCAAACAGTGGACCCCATGAGTCATAGCCACTGGTAATGGCATTGGAGATCCCTGCCACAACCCCGATGACATTGAGTATAAGCAGTGTCAATGGAGGGATCAATAAGGATGTCCACTTGAAGAGATAAAGCTCTGAAAATTCTTCGCTGTCTCCTCCTTTGGATGTGACAGTGAAGTCGGTATCAACTCCAGCTAGAACCTTTAGGAGACCCTGGACGAGGGCGAAGAGGTGCGATGAGACACCACCGATAACCCAGAATTGCTCGTTCCTCCACCAGTCATCAATGCTCACCACTCCCCATTGCATCTCAAGGATACCAGTTGCAGCAATGGAGACGAAGAGAGCTATGAATATTAAGCTGGCATAGACGTTGATCTGTAAACAAAGGAAACATGCAAAAGTTTTAAGTAAGGTGTGGGACATCAACATTAAGCAACAGGGAACAGTATAACAAGAAATTAAATGAAGATTGGCATGCCCCAGTGCGGACTACTGTATAATCTTATATTTAACTCAGGTTATTGCTCTAAAACATGTTTTAATTGTTTTTGCCAGCTTGCCACTTGAACACCTCAAGTAAATATATGATAAAATAAGGATATTCAAGAAAAATTCCACAACATGAGAGAATCATTGGACACAGTAGCTACCAAAAAGGGCCATGACACACTTTCTGAAAGGAAAAATGCTGAAAAAATAGTGGTTTTAGTTGAGTACCTCAGGTACAATAAACTTCCCAGTGAGAAGACAGATTGCTGGCAAGGTACAGTATGCAACCAAGGGAATCGATGTCCAGGGATAGACAACTGAGTTAATGTAGGAAAACCGCTCCAACCACTTCAAACCACCTCTATAGCCATACCATATAGGGCAGTGCTTGCTCAGAAAAATCTCAACAGATCCAAGGGCCCACCGCAAGACTTGATGAAGACGGTCAGAGAGGTTAATCGGAGCAGAACCCTTAAATGCTGGTCTCTTGGGTATGCAGTAAACAGACCGCCAGCCATGGCAATGCATCTTGAAACCTGTCAGAATATCCTCTGTAACAGATCCATATATCCAGCCAACCTGCACAAACATTAAAAATTAAGGACTAAAAGCAAGATGTTGATGTGAAATCAAACAGGCATTGGCATGCAGGATATACCTCCTTTCCCCATTCGGTTTTATCTTCGTAACCACAGCTAATCACATGCACGGCCTCACTTAGACATGAAGCAAAACTGACACCCTCTGCAATTCCACCATTTTCTTGAAGTGTGGAAGCAACAAAAAACACAGATGATTGCCCAAATCTTTTCTCCAGCTTTTCCCGGGGCACTAAGGCTGATTTTTCACTTTCTTGTCCTGTATAAAATATAATATGGTTAATGACTCCATTAGGGATGGTTGGCGCAAAGTCAGTAAACAAGCCAAGTTTTCAACTCACCTTTAGCCTCCTCTTTAATAGTCTCGAGTGCATGCACCTGAGGAGATGCTTCTCTGTGCTTTGTCTTTTTCTTCTTCATCATCTCCTGCTTTTGTTTCCCTTTTCTATTCTTCCTTTTAGGTCCACAGCAACCACAGCACCATTTAGGCCAACAATTGCAAGTTTTTCCTGGGGGCTTTTCCTTAACAGGAGCATCAAATCCATATAGAGCTTGCCTTCTGAAAACACATCCTGTCCCAACATAGATTGGTCCCTGGATCCCATCAAGGCCTTTCATGTTGATCTGAATATTCCAGAGAAGGCAACAAGATTTGATTATTTAACATGACAAAGCGTAGATAGACAATAAATTAGAAATCAAAGAAAAGACCCTCTGGCAAGTCCAGAAACATGAATACGTACATCAAAAAACACAACATTTCGGTTTGAATATCTGTCATGCTGATCAATACCATCAAATCTCTGAGGAAATTGCACATAGCAAACTTTCTTTCCTGATATTGGATCCATCATAAAGCACATGGCTTCTCTTAGGGCCTTGCTATTGTTTATATAATGATCGCAGTCAACATTCAAAATGTAAGGGGCATTTGAGAGAACAGCGGACACTCGCACCTAAAATTACATTAACTGATTAATAAAATAAAAATTTGAAAGAAACTAGCCGATAGCAATCCAAAATTTTGTCTTCAGTGACAGAATATAGGGAAAAACTGAATGAAATCTGTTGTCAAACAACATGCACTACCAAAGCATTCATGGCACCAGCTTTTTTGTGGTGATTATATCCTGGTCTTTTCTCACGAGAAACATAGACCAAACGTGGGAGCTCATTTCCTGCCTCATCAAGCACACCATCATGCCCCAGAAAGACCTGTTAGAGAAAGATCAAAATGATATAAGAGAATGATAACGTGCCATATCAAATGAGAGTTTTTCTTGTAATTGCATTTTTCACTGCAGAAATTAAGAGGCGACCTGCTCCATTGAATTATGTTATTGGATGACCTGACCAAGGTATCGATAAACAACTTTTATTAACTTGAACTATTCAGGGTGCTTATGTATCATTTAAATGTCATATTATGAATGTTGAAATGAGTGCCTTTTACTGAGTTATTCTAAAATGATCACACACACATACACAAATATAAAACATCTTGGACCGCAAGTAATGGACCCAGAAAGTCCATCTATGATCAATTGCATCATGAAGCAAAGCATGAAGACAGCTTCTCTTTACTTATTATTGATTTTCTTACCAAATATAAACCCAAATATCAGATGCCCATATCAGAGTGATGTCAGATAGATGCCACACCAAGGTGACTATGAGTAAATTGTTATAAGAAATTAGTTCAATGAAATCAATTTATGCAGTCCAGGAATTGCATGAAACTAAGAGAAAACACTGTGGTAGACACTCGAATTCATGGACTAAGAAAAGCCCCAGCGGTGGTCAAGTTTGTTTGCCCAAGTCATCTCTCCAAGTTCAGTACCAATCAGATTTTGGATGGTAATACGATGGCAGGATTAGTTTTTCATTTTTCAGTTTAGGCAATTACAATAAAATTGGAGTACGCCCAAAGATGGGGATGAAAAATGAACTCATGGAAAGACTAGGGCAAAAGCTCACATCTAACAAAAGCTAGTGAGCAAGTAAAGCAGCCAAAATTTATAGATTAGAAACAAGTCTTCAAAGGGAATTGGCAACCCACCCCAAATGGATAAGCATAGCGATCAAAGTTTTACATCCTGTGAGATGGGACCATCCCAGTTTTTTCATAGAATGGGGCATGCCATTACCCACTCCATCCTAACGCTCTGGACAAGGGATGTCCTAAGACACGCCAATTGGGATGCTAGAACAATGGCAAGATGGTCCCATCCTAGAACTTGGGATGGCAAACCATCCCAGTATTTCACAGGATGTCGTATCAAGATTTAAAACCATGATAGTGATAGTGTAATGTATACATCAATGCTTCAAGGTTCAAATAACACAAAAGTTCCTCATGATGAATAATGGGTTTTGCATGTTCAGTATTGTTCATTTAATTTGCCAGTTGACTTCCAAATTACAAACTTGAAACTTGAATTTTCTGCCTTCACAGAAATCACTTGATCAAATCATTTCACTAATCTGCAGCTAAACATGACAATGTAAGGTCGGAAATGGTTCTAGCAGTACTAGTGAATTAATAAGCAACAACCAAGAAAGCAATCTATTTTCTCAACCAGTTTCTTCCAAAAATATATTGGACTACCTTAATTTTCTTTCGCATCGGCAGCTCAAACTTCAAAGGATAAACAAGTGAACTGTGGTCCCTTTAGGACCTAATTATCAGGAAGATCGACAGCTTCTCCATAGAAAATGGTAAGAATCGATGAGAGTGTAATAATTACCTGAATCATTCCTGGATGGTCCCGAACATTGTTTCCAGGCCATGGAGTTCCATCCTGCATTGTCCAGCCTTCGTCAGGAACCTTTTGTGCCATGGCCACTAATGCATTGATGCAAACCTTAAATTCCTCGTATTCTCTCTGCATGCACAAAACAAAGAGATTAGATAGCTTACCCATCAGCATCTATGATGTTAAAAATGTAGAGAATATTTGAATAACTACATCATGAATTTGGCCAGCAAACATTGTTAATACCATAACATAGTTTTGTATAAATCGGATAAACCGTATAACCAGGTATACTCAATGAGATCGCATTTAAAATATATGACAGAGTGCAAATATTCAGTTCTAGAAAAAGCATCATAACAGCAAAGTATTTTTGTAATGAAACAAACCTTCATTGCACGCCGTTCCCTCACAAAATCTGGATGAACTTTATCTTTCAGATAGTCAATTTTCTGAGCAAAGTACCATTCAGGAGCACGAGGCTCAATGTTGAACTTTTTGCAAAATGGGACCCATTTCTTAGCAAATTCAGAAGTTTCAGAAAGCGCTTCAAAGGTAAGCATGGCAGCACCATCATCTGAGACATAGCATGAAACTTTATCCACAGGATAATCCACAGCTAGAATGGATAAAACCGTATTTGCTGTGATAAGTGGAGGTTCTTTCATAGGATCAACTGTGCTTACGAAGATATCAATATCTGCTAGTCCAGATGGTTTTCCTTCTTTCTCATACCTGAGAACAGAGTTACAAAAATCATAATACAAATCCACTATATAATGAATAAAATACAAGACAACATGCAGCTGGATGAATGTATGATACCTCAGTGATAGACGATCCAAATACGTCTCTCGTTCTATAGGGTACCATTTCGGGAACTGATCCAAAATCCATGAAATTGCGAACCATATTTCACATATAACTGATGTCAGCCACAATCCATAAGCATCTGGAACTGGATGCTGAAGTCTATAGTGGAAAAAGAAGCCAAGTATGACAAGCCTCAACAAAATTATAATCCTGTAAGGGCTTATCTTACTAGAAGCAATGGGTAGCTTCCTTGACAATGGTTGTCTGCTTTCATCTGACCTAAAAACATAAATGAAAATCGACAAATCAAAACACAATAAAGGTTGATAATATAAGAATGGATAAATGGTATCAGAAGAACATAAAACTTATTAGATCAGCAGTTTAGAAAGAAGGGGCTTTTACGATCACCATGACAGTTGCTAGCCAAGATGACCTTAAGGACAGAGAACATAAAGTATACATCAGTTTCATCCAAAAATAGAAAGCAGAAATTAAAATATACTCATCCAGAGTTGCAACTCCATAATTTGGTGTGCTTCTGGTAAATACTCAAAAAAAATGTTAACATGGAAATATAAAATATGTGGTACAAAAGATAATGTAATGATGAATGAAGAAAACTTTTCAAACGCAATGCACCTAAAGGAGAAAATTAGTCATTTTTCTTATACATATAACATTTGGTTTTGACAGAATGAGAATATTTGTTTCAGAAGATAAAGACAAGATTTCAGAGGTTATCCAATTATTTGGGGGTCCCATACCTTTGTTAAAAGATGATAGAGAAGGGGAATGAAGAAACCACAAAGAAGAGAATAGGAAGAAAATTAAGTGAAATGAGAAACAGGGGGAGAAGATATGTGCACCCATGTAACGACCCGGGCCTCGGGCTCGCAGCACTCACGAGCCAGTTTCGTTACATGAAAGCAAAACGGACAAGGTCCACACCAACTTGGGCTACCACAGCCCAAAAGGGATCCAATTGGTACTTGTCCATCTTTTTTAACTGGTTATAAACCATACAACCAACTCCCAATTTCTCAATGTGGGACTATTGAGAAGGGCATCACAACCCACATCAAAGGGCAATGCCATTTCCACAGTTCCACTCATGCACAAGAAAATTTCTATTTGGCTCTGCGTCAGCCACTAGCATTTCCATAATAAAGCATTTCCACCTACTCATGAGTGGCACCATTCCTACGTAGCATTGCCCAAAATGCAACTTCATACATGTAAAGGGAAAGATCATGGCAAATCCATACAAGGCATAGAGATCTATGCATCAGTCCAAAAGACATGAATTGACAAAAGGAACCATAAGATGACTTCCTCAATTTAACAGAAAAACAAAATTAAAGAACTATATGTTGCTTCATCAATGTACCAACATTTCACAATCTAGCAGTAGTGCCCACATTAAGGAGCCTTATCACGAATGAAGTCTACAACTTCTTCATATATTAGATTGTTATTCCCTAGTAGTCAATATTGTACATTATAACAATTGTTCCTCAGGCTTTGTTATGTATTTTCCATGTGCAACATGCAGAAAGATAACATATAGATTGTAAGCAGTTTATGGGATAATATAGCAGCAACATACATGTAACAACAAGTAAAAACAACACTGATATTAATTTTACTTCCACTATCATTGCATGTACAAAAAGCGATGCACAGCTGCTGATCTTTGATAAATAGAAGACACCGTCATGAAAACATATTTATGTCATCATTTTTTGAAGCAGCTTATTTAATGCACCCTAGAAAAGTTGGCCCTCCTTCCAGCTATTCAGTCCAATCAAGCAGTGGAAGCCCCTATCAACATTAGCTACTTTAAATTCTTTTTTAGAATCTTTGTTTGTTAAACAATGGCTCATAATCCTTCTAGAAACGGCAAGCAAAAAATTGAAAGTGGCACGTAGGTTTGGCAGCTATCATGAGCGGGCGGATCTGGGCGAATCCGGACGTACAACAAATTTAGCAACCCATGCCAGAAGAGGCAAGTGGGAGCCTACGGATCTGAACGAATTCGGACGCACAGCAAATTTGGCAATCCATGCCAGGAGCTGCAAGTGGGAGCTTGCCAAACGCACGGGTGCGCATAGATTTGGCAGCCCGAGCCAAGGATGGCACGCATAGATTTGACAACCCGATCTAAGGATGGCACGCATATATTTGACAGCCCGAGCCAAGGATGGCGCGCATAGATTTGACAGCTTGAGCCAAGAATGGCAGGCGGGCGAGTGTGATGCGCAGAGATAGAAACCCTAATAGATTTTTGTAGCTAAAAAGCATTTCTTTTAATAAAGAAGAAGAACTAGAAACCTTCCGTGGACGTAGGCAAATTGCCGAACCACGTAAATTTTTGTGTCTTGTGTTTGATTGCTCTTTTCTCCTTTCTTTTCTGCATTCAGATTAATTCTTATTCGCGTTCCACAAGTTCCACGGTAGTTTATTACACAACAATTGGTATAAGAGCTCAGGCTAAGATGAGTGGATTGGGAGCGCACGCCAAGTTCGATAAGTTGGATGGCAAGGGAAATTTTTCTTTATGGCATATGAGGGTGAACGATCTATTGACTCAGATGAAGGTTCACAAGGCTTTAAGGAGATAGAAGCCCGCTAACATGAAAGAAGATGATTGGCAAAACATGAAGTCAATCGCCTTCATTACAATCCAGATGTGTTTGATGGATTCAGTAGTATATGATGTAATCAATAAAAAGACAGCAAAGGGTTTATGGACAAAACTAGAGAGGCCTAGCCTGTTTATGTCCAAGAATGTCATCAATAAGCTATTCCTGAAGCGCGATATATTCAGTTTTAGAATGGAAGAAAGTGGAGACCTAGAAGATCACATAGCCCAGTTCAACCAAAAGGTTAGTGATTTATTATGCATGGATGTGAAAATTGATGAGGAGGATAAGGCTCTAATGCTTATATGTTCTTTGCCGCCATCGTTTAACCAATTTAACACGATATTGTTATATGAAAGGGAGACTCTAGACTATGATGAGGTAGTGTAGGCTCTTAGGTCCCATACGTCAATGCAAAAGTTGGAGACAGAAAACTTACAGGCTGAGAGTTTGTTAGTCAGTTCAGAATAGGCAAGGGCAAAGAAAGAAACAGGAAGCAAAAGAGAGCAAAGTCTAGGGCAGATCCATGTCAAGGGTGTCAAAGCAAGAGTGTTTCAAATGTCACCAGAAGGGTTACTGAAAGAAAGATTGCCTTTTATTGAAGAATTAGGGAGCTGATAGGAAGGATGCAGCTTCAAGTTCAGCTAGTGTTGCTACAGATGCTTCAGAGAAGGAGGACGATCTTTTGGTAGCCTCGTCGAAAGGTAATGACTCACTATCTAACATATGGACATTGGATTTGCATGCTCATCACATTATACATCACATAGGAATTGGTTCCATAATTATAAGGCCTGTGATGCTGGTAGTGTGACATTGGGTAATAATTATTCTTGCAAGGCTGTGGGGATTGGTAGTATTAGAATTAAGATGTTTGATGGTATAATCAGGATATTGGAGAATGTAAAATATGTCCCTGAATTGAAAAAGAACTCAATTTCTCTAGGACAGTTAGAGAAGCAACTGTGTGGTTTTTTAGCAGCTCTAGGTAGTGGAATTCTTAAGATTTCTGTAGGTGCTATGACTATGACGAAGGAAAAGCGGATAGAAAACAATTTGTACAGGCTATTGAGTAGTACAGTTGTTGGTAATGGGTCTGCATGTTTATCAACAAAGAATAGCTCGGATACCTTCAAACTCTGGCATATGCGATTAGGGCATATCAGTAAGCAGGGTTTGTAAGAACTACAAAGAGGAAACTGTTGGATGGGATTATACGGTGTCAAGTTGGGTTCTATGAATTTTGTGTTTATGGTAAACAAAACAGGGTTCAGTTCAGGTCCTCCTCACAGAGAAGTAAGTAGGTATTAGAGTATGTTCACTCAGGTGTCTAGGGTCCAGCACAGATTGCAGCAAAAGGTGGAGCCAGGTTTTTTTGTGACATTTATTGATGATTTCTTCTAAAACCTTTGGGTATACTTTATGAGGGAGAAGAGTAATGTATTCTCTAGGTTCAAGGAGTGAAAAGCCAGTGTTAAGAAACAAACAGGAAAGAGCGTGAAGTGCTTAAGGTCTGATAATGGGGGTGAGTACACATCTAATGAATTCACAAGTTTCTGCAAGAAAAAGGGAATTGAGAGTCATTTCACATTTCCTAAGACACCTCAGCAAAATGGGATTGCAAAAAGAATGAACAGGACACTTTTAGAGAGAGCTAGAGCTATAAGATTACAGGCAGGTTTGTCCAAGCAGTTTTGGGCAGAATCAGTGAATACAACTTGTTTTATTGTTAATAGGTCACCTTCAGTGAAGTTAGAGGGGAAGTCTACATAATAGGTTTGGATAGATAAGGATGTTGACTATTCTGTACTCACGGTTTTTGGGTGTCCAGCTTATGCCTTAATCCTCAGTGATGAGAGAACAAAACTGGATTCAAAGTCTAGAAAATGCATCTTTATCGGGTATGAAAAAGAAGTAAAGGGATATAGACTTTGGAATCCTAAGGCACAGAAGGTGATAGTTAGCAGGGATGTAGTCTTTGATGAGCTGGCTATGGTAAACAAGCAGGAATCATCTCAAGTAGAAACTATGAGTTCAAGTTCTAAGGTGAATATGGAACTTAGACCAGACAGTCCTTCAAGTGCAGTTAAGCCAGCAGTTGAAACAAAAGGCGGTGATGATGATTCAGAGAGTACAGAAAGGCAGCAGCATCAACAAGAATACAATATTGCCATAGATAGACCCAGACGCACAATTAGACTTCCAACCAGGTATCATACAGATGATGAGTCAGCTTCTTTTGCTTTACTAACCAATGATGGAGAACCTAGTTCTTTTCAGGAAGCAGTATCAGTTTCAGAAAAAGAAAAAATGGTTAGAGGCTATGGCTGAAGAGATGGAGTCACTGCATAAGAATCAAATATGGGAGTTGATAGAACTCCCTGAGGGTAAAAGGACAGTTGGGTGCAAGTGGGTCTACAAAAAGAAGGAATGAGCCTCAGAGAAAGAAGGTATGAGATATAAAGCACGGTTGGTTGCTAAGGGGTACTTACAGAAGCAGATGATTGACTATAATGAAGTATTCTCACCGATAGTTAGGTATACCACTATTAGGGTGTTATTGGCCTTGACAGCTCAACTAGATTTGGAGTTGGAGCAGTTAGATGTCAAGACGGTTTCTTTCATGGTGAATTGAAGGAGCAGATTTTTATGGAACGACCAGAGGGATTTGAGGAGCCGAGAAAGGAACACATAGTGTGCAAGCTCGAGAAGTCTCTTTATGGGTTGAAGCAGTTCCCAAGGCAGTGGTATAAGTGGTTTGACTCCTACATGTTGAGTATTGGCTTTACTCGTTGTGAGTATGACTGTTGTTTATACTTTAAGTCTTTGAAGGATGGTTCTTTCATTTATTTATTGATTTATGTTGATGATATGCTAATTGCTGTAAGAAATTTAAAAGATGTATGTGACCTAAAATCCTTGTTGAGTAGAGAATTTGATATAAAAGACCTAGGTGCTGCTAAGAAAATCCTAGGTATGAAAATTGACAGAGATAGAAAGAACAGAAAGTTATGGCTCTTACAAAAGAAGTACATTGAAAAAGTATTGAAGAGGTTCAGTATGGACAAGGCAAAGCCAGTTACTACTCCACTGGCTAATCACTTCAAGTTGTCCAGCTATCAGTGTCCTGGAACAGAGGTTGAAGTGCAGTATATGTCAAAGGTTCCTTATGCTAGTACGGTGAAAAGTTTGATGTATGCAATGATTTGCACAAGACCAGACTTGGCCTAAGCGGTCAGTATGATTAGCAGGTTTATGGCTAACTCAGGCAAGGAGCATTGGCAGGCTGTAAAGTGGATTCTTCGATACTTGAGAGGTACGTTTGATTATGGTATTTGTTTTGGTACAGTGGATGATTCAGTTTCTGTTATTGGGTATGTGGACTCAGATTATGCTGGAGATGTAGATGATAGAAAGTCTACTATAGGTTGTGTTCGCACTTGCAAATGGTCCAATTAGTTGGAGGTCAGCCTTGCAGAGTGTGATTGCTTTATCCATCACAAAGGCAGAATACATGGCTATAACAGATGCAGTCAAGGAAGCGTTATGGTTAAAAGGGCTTGCCTCAGAGATTGTTTTGAGCAGCAAGCTCTGAATATATACTACGACAGTCAAAGTGCCATTAAATTATCCAAGAATCAGGTGTATCATGCCAGAACAAAGCACATTGATGTGAGGTACCATGAGATCAGAGAGTTGCTTACTTCAGGTGAGATCCTGTTATTGAAGGTATACACAAGGGATAATGCAGCAGATATGTTGACAAAGATGATTCTTTTGGAGAAGTTCAAACATTGTTTGAATTTGCTCCAAGTCACAAACTGATATTGTGAAGATGTTGAGGGCTCCAGGTGGAGGTATGGGTCCTCAAGGTTAAGCGGGTCTTCTAAGGGAGTGATTATTCGCCAAGATGGAGATTGTTAAACAATGGCTCATAATCCTTCCAGAAACGGCAAATAAAAAATTGAAAGTGGCATACATGTTTAGCAGCTATCATGAGCGAGCAGATTGGGCGTGCAGCAAATTTGGCAACTATGCAAGGAGCGGCAAGTGGGAGCCTACGGATCTGGACAGATTCGAGCATGCAGCAAATTTGGCAACCCATGCCAGGAGCTGCAAGTGGAAGCCTGCCAAACGTATGGGCACGCATAGATTTGGAAACCCGAGCTAAGAATGACACACACAGATTTGACAGCCCAAACCAAAGATGGTGCGCATAGATTTGATAGCCCGAGCCAAGAATGGTAGGTGGGCGAGTGTGATGTGCAGAAATAAAAACCCTAATATATTTTTATAGCTAAAAAAAGACATTTTTATCAATAAAGAAGAAGAACCAGAATCCTTCCGTGGACTTCATTGCCCATGAATATTATTGCAAAAAATAGCACTCAACTCTTTGTTCTCTATAAATGCATTGCTTAAGATTCAGCTGCATATATCAATGCCATTCAATCTATATAAGTTTTCAATTTCACCTTTGCTTTCCTTCTTCTTCTTTTTTTTTTTTTTTAACGGTTTCACTACTTTGAGCACATGGATTGACATGCTGCAAAAGGCAAATAGTAACAGAAAACTGCTGCACCACACCGTATGCATATGCTAGCAGGTAATTTTGAATTGGAATCAGCATAGAGAGGGCCACTAAATATGCTCTATTCAGCAGTTAAAATTATTATATGTTTAGTTTCTTAACCATAAAACAGTTTGTTGAGTAAAAATAAAACAAATCATTCTAGACAGTGGATAAAAAGTTTATAAGCAATGGCACAATCACCTAAGAGCTGTTAAAAGGACTTTCCAGTCCTTAGTTTCACTGTATTAATCCTATGCCACCTGCATGCTTGTTCGTTGCATTAGAATTCCAACCACTTGACAAGACAATTCTGATGTAAACTTCTGCAATATGACACCCTAGATTTTCATTACCACCCCAAGTAAAAATGATCTTGGCATGACTTTCAAACATCAAATTTTTTGCTGCTTTACTTCATTAATGGTTAAAATGCTTCCAAACACATGCAATCAGCACAATCTCGCTATATATGACTGAAATTCCATATCCTGTCCCGCATGATACCTTCATCTTTTGCATATACATTGAACGTGCATATATATGATGATCAAGAACCATCACAAAATTTTCACCTGCTGCTACCTTGATTTTGTTCACATGCATAGCTTAAGTTGCTGGTAAAAGGGCATAAAGTTAAGCTTAAAGACTCATTGTATGATTTTAATGTGTGAAGAGTAATGAAAACTAAGCAAGCTAAGGACCTGTTTGGCATTGCTTTTATTTCTTTTTTTATTTTTAGAAACAAAGTCATAGAAACCGAGACACAAAATATGTTTGGTACTATTTTTTATTTTTTATTTTTTAACATCGTTTTCATTACTTCCAGTAAATAAAAGTAAGAAATTCTTATTTTTATTATTTTCAAAAACAAAAAAACTCATGTTGACTATCACCACTGATACCATCTACACCACCACTACCTTTATTGTCATTATCACCATCATCATCTCTACCACCACCATCATCGCTGCTACCATCACTACCACTAGCTTTGCTATGCCATCACCATCAATACCACTGGAGCCATCGTCTCTATCTCGACCATTGCCATCACAGCTGACCATCATGACCGCAGTTTCTGTCATTCCACCACCTCTACCACACCATTGTCACCACAGCCTCTGCCATGCCACCACCACATTTTCAATGACTCCATCATAGTTGCCACTACCACTGTAGCATCCACTATCACTATCTTGACTATTATTATCATGTCTATATTTTTAAAAATAATTGACTGCATCAAACATGTTTATGTTTTTTTAAAAAATAAAAAAATAAATTTTATTTCTTATTTTTTTTAAAAAAAAAAGAAAAATGAAAGAGATGCCAAATAGCACTTGTAACTTCAGTAAAACTAGTGGTGCTGAAAGTATCCCTCCGAAGCAAGTGATGGCTAAATGTCAATGCAAGCACATCTCTTCTAAGTCCAAATCATGTACATCAAAGACAGCATTTCATGGTGTTGAACTCTTAAAAGCAAAATATGAAAAATTAAATGCCTATAATGAGTTTTCATCCAATACATACACCTAAACACAAAAACAGGACAGAACAGAAAGAAACCAAGTGTTTGGTTGGGACAGCCTAATATGTCTGCTATAGTAAAATCCATGCTTATTAAATTCAAAGATCTAAGAAACTTAATGATTCCCTTCAGATACATATGCAGACCATAAATTTTGATGCACTAAAAAAACCTAAGCTGACTTGCAGCATCAAGAAAACTCTGATGTCCATTTTTCCCTGAAAATCTGGAAATCTGTCTACTTCTGTTTTAGATTATAAAAAAAAAAAGGAGGTCAGCCCTACACATTGAAGCCTGTCCATCTTTAGCATGCCCATGCACTTACCAAACTTGAAAAATATGGGAAACCCAGTCCTCCCCTCACTGCATAAGCTCACATAACTTCGCTTGAAACATACTAAACTTTAAATCTGATGAAGAGAGTTAAGCCTAAAAGCAAACCCAATGGACAAGGAAATCTATCATATACACATATGAGCAGATTTATGACTTTATGGTTAGCAAGTTGAGTTTCTGAAAGTCAAGGTAAAGAAGAGGGTGAGAAGTTTTTTCATGTTCATAGTATATCACAACTTTAGGAATAGAATTTTAGCATTCTAGCTTTAATCAAAGTTTTCTTTACAAAATTGTTAAAATTTCACTCACAGTTTGCTTTTCCTTACCATAAGGGCACAAATTACTTGTTAACTAAATTAGATGTGATTCATATGGTAAGCATATGATTTATTGCCCTGATGGTGGTTTTATTATTAAGAACATTACATTTGAAGTGTTGCTGAGTAAGAATTGTAAAAATGAAGCCATTTGTTGTTGCTAGTGCCCCCCATCAAAAGGGGACAGAAAAGATTAAAATTCCAGCTCCATGACTGAATCAGAATGTTTTATCTGGATCTTGGAAAAGAAAGTAAATCATTCTCTTGCATAAAGAGGACTATGAATTTAATAGTTCAAGAATGGAATACTAACCATATCCAAACATATAGATCTAAATCATATAGTATAAAGTTGAACAAGATGTAAGCTTACATGGGCAAATCAGGGTTATCTAGCCCATCTCCATCAAGACCACAACCATCCCCACCTTCAAGCTGAGGCCGTTGCAGTTTAGTAAGCTGCTTTTTCTTCCAGTCATCAATTCTATCCTTCCACGCGACAGTTCCATAGCCATACACTGCTATGTCTTTATTAGGGTTTATAGGCCTAGATTGTGCTGCAAAATTATTAAGCAAAGGAGCATTACTTTGTTAAAGTCAGTTTGAGAAACCAAAGAAATCTAACTAAGCCAACAGGACACCACAATCCATAGCAAGAGATGATACAAAGGAATCCAACACAAAACCAATCAACTAACCAGAGACAGATGATCCTGTGGTAGGCCTTGAATGAATTTGGGTGATATATGAAGGAATAACAAGAGCATGGTGATCAGAAGAAATCCAACAAACCTACAAAGATAACTTACAGTTACTGCCTGCAGAAATAGAAGTTAATTGCATATCTAAATTTGCATTTTAAAACTTACCTCTTCACCATAAGTCAGAAGTGGGATATCAATATTAGTATGGCAACTAGGATGGTGGACACTGGAGGCGCCAATCGCTGCCTCAGTGAAAGAGCTTTGTCCAATGCTAGGCTGGCTGTGAAGCTTCGACCCAGATATACTCTGTATTTCCCTGTTGTCAAAATTGCCAAAACCAAATTCTTTCTCAATATCATCATCACCATCTTCTTCCTCATCACCCTCTACTCTGGCACTACCTGCAAAGTATCATCTTGCTAGGATAAGTTTCTAGCAGATGCACACTAACCAAATTCGATGATGATTTTTTTTTTTTTATAATCAGTTCAGGAGGTTCATTGAGGGCAAAAAGATTAAACCTTTGTGGCGCTTGTATCGGGTCTTGCATTGGGGACAAGACTGACTTCCTTCCCGTCTCTCATACTCATAGCAAGTCCTGCACACAGGGAAGGCACACTCGTTGCAGGCGACAAAAGGCTCTTTTTCTTCCTGTAATATCTCAATACCATCTCCACATATCTGGCAGATCTGCCCACTAGAATCTTGGACAGACTTGGACTGCAAAGTTCCAAAATAGGCAGTAAAGATCCATGAGGCACAGGGTGGGGAAAACCAGAAGCATAAGCAGGGATCCAAGGATTGATCACAATGGTGGCTAAAGATAGAACAAATGCCAACTGAAAAATTGCAGTCTCATGATCGATTGGATAACATACTCAGCTCTTTTATTATAATAAAATCAGAGAGAACGTAAATATAAAAGCATGTAAAGGTATAACATGTTATAAAAAGTTTAAGGGAACTCGTAGTCATACTAATTGAGCATTAGGATGAGGAACACAAAAGTTTAAAAACTAACAATGATACTTATTTTCATACTGCCAGGATGAACAGTTAGAAGAGGCACTTGAAACTATTAAAAAGAAAGCTGAACAAAACACTATGACGAGAATATTCATAAATGGAAGTCTTCCAGACCAAATTAAAAAGAAAGGGGAAAGCATATAAATTTCCCTAAATAAACTACTGGAGTCGAAATCCAGAGACGGGCACGTCGAAAATGAGATAAGAATAACAGAAAATATGAGAAATGTACAAAAAGAAGAGATTTTTAACGGTAATTCCTTTTAAAAACCCACGAATTTCCAACACTTCAAGCCAATGCAAGACCAAATACCAAGGGGGCATTCCCAAATCGACAGAACCCGCAGTTAAATCGAACGAGATGGAATTTTGATCGCACTCACCCGCCCGGAATCATCCGCATTGATGACCACGAACTCGTTCCGGTTCCGAGAGCCCGCGACAAGCCGCCCTCCCGTAGCCATCTCCCGCCTCAGCCGATCAAACACCTCCCTCCCCTACTCTTCACTGTCTCCTCACTTCAAAACCTCACCTCGAGAACTCTCTCCAAACCGATCACTGCTGCTCTCTCATTCCCCGAGCACCCACAAATCAGCTCAAGAAAAGGAGTCAAAAAACGATTTTTTTTTGTATTTTTTTGCTATTTTCTGCCCTCTTTTCTCCACCTCCGCCCCAGGCTCCAGTGACAGGAGCTTCTGGAAACCGATCTCTTGGAGCGGAGAAGGAAGTAGACGACGCGAGGGAGCGGGGCACTGGCAACCAATAAAAATAAGGAAGGAGACGCGGTAAAGAAAAAAAAAGCGACGCAGTAAAAGATGAAACTATATTAATATTTCAAGGCGCCAGCTGAGGTGAGATCGGACAAAGCCAAGGCCCAGAGAGAGAGAGAGAGAGAGAGAGAGAGGGAATCTAGGCGAATTCGTGTCGGAGATGGGAGGGAGGTGGGGCCAGGCGAGGTATGGACGTATGGCGTTGCCCAGCGGGGCCGAGCGTCTCTCAGCCCCACCGGCGCCTCTCTCTCTCTCTCTCTCTCTCCCCTCCTTGTCCTTCCCCTTTTTTTTTTTTAACTTTCCATTTAGAAGGCAGCGGGGGGGAGGGAGAGAGAGAGAGAGAGAGAGGGAGTGGTGATCGTTTTCACTCTCTTTTAGATTTTTTTTTATTGGTTTCTCTCTCTTTGTTGACTCGGGGTTGGAGCCGTGCCGCCTATCACTATCAGTCTCTTTTTTACCGTTTCTTTGGGCACGGGGCAGAAGAAGGGGACTAACTTGGGTAAGATAGGAGAGAGAAAGCAAAGGATATACTACCAAACCGTTGCATACTTGTTAACGTACTTGCCACGTTCATACTACTTGCCCCCATCAACAGTATTGATGAGATGAACAGTTAAAAACTGAACAAAAAGCAATCACAACATAATATCAGGATCAGCACCATCGTAGATGTTGAAGCTAGATTAACAATCTTGTGACATTAAAACGGTGCACATTGTAATTAGTTATTTTCAGTAGCTTTTTTCAAAAAAATCCTAACTGCTATCATAGACATGAGTTTCGGGGATGACATAATAAGAGCATTGTTGACCAAAGAGGATGTTATCTTAAATTTATGCTTCTCTTTAGCATATGATAGTTATTTTGAGAGTGAGCGTATTTTTTGTGCACACATATATCTCACTAATTATTTATTGCTGGCTGGTACCAGCAATGGCATGCCAATGCCATGTCTTTGCTTCTCAATTACTTCCACAAGTGTCCCATATGATATCATCAATAAATATCATGCCAAATGATCATCTCAATTTTCATTTTTAGCACATCCAGATGGAGCAAAGTTGAGAATCAAGACCAGAGATCATAGAATTGATGTAAGTAGGTCCCACTAAAAAGACCCTTTCAATTGAAAAAAAACTATCCCACTAAAAAGAACCTTTCAATTGAAAAAAATATCACCGCTCAGGCGATGGCCTAGTGGTCAGGGCCTTCTCCATGCCATCCGGAGGTCTCAGGCCGACTCGAATAATTTCAAGGGTAATCCTTGGAGCCTGAAACTCTGGTGTTGAAGGGGCTAAGGTCTGTCTAAAAACTTTTCTATTCTGACTGCTAGCATCTGGATGGGGCCAGATCAACTCGCCTACGGATAAAAAATGGCTGTAAAAATTCAGCGCCGTGCATGGAACATACTTTGGCGAGGAACGGGACCACATGAGATCTAGCTACGGATCGGCTTAGCCCTCCTTTCCCTTTTTTATAATCAAAAAAAAAAAAATCTAAAAATGCAGTTATGGAACGTGAAGTTCTGAAAATTGTTCTTTGTATCGACATTAAGTTTTTAAATTATATGGGAAACTAAGGTGCAAAAATGTATTCATGCAAGCCAATTCAAAGTCAATTCCTAAGTGATGCATCACCAAATTATTGAATATTTATAATTTATACTTGCTACACATGTCTCATTTTTTTGTATGTTATTATTGTTATTATGAGCACTTGTGGATTATTTAAAGCGGCAATTTATAGATATCAAAATTTACGTGTAAAAAATATACATCAGCTCCATAATGATATGTTATAATTTGGGATATGGCCATGCTGCACCCAAACAGTAGCGATCCGGTTAAGCTATATGTTATTCTTGGGAGTCATCCTACCTTGCGAAAGTTTGTAAGAGAAAAGAGCCATTAATTGTTTGTTGGCATTTGAGTCTGTCTTCAGAATGTTTACTGTGCTTTTATTCGGCATGTCTTCAAGAAAGTTAACTTTATAGCTGACTGGATCACCACAGGATTATTGATCATTCTAGCTTTTAAAGTTAGAATCAAGATGATACTTATCCGTCTATTTTATCTTAAATTTTATATTCTGATATATTAAGTTTGATTTATCCTAAAATGATTTATTAAAAAAAAAAAGCCATTAAATAAGGAGGAGGTCACCATCTTAACGTTTATTCTAAACAGGACCACCCATTGTCCAAAAAATTCTCCTTGTACTTTTGGAAATTAGACAACACATGCAACGGCTAAGACATGGTCACACCTAACATTTATTTGAACATCACATCAATTAAAACATATCATTTCAAGCTTTCTCTCTCTCTCTTTTCTTTTCCTATTTCTCTATGCGTGACTCATATTTTTAAAATGGGTTTGGCTTCAAAAACTTTGATCTACTTCCAAGTTGAATGAATGTTTACTTAAAATTACAGTAAGTCAAGGTAAGGGCACATTTGAGTACATATGCTCCGTTGGTGGCTTTTGGTCAAACATTAAGGAATAAACTATAATGATGGTAGGGTATAAAAGTCGTTATCACGAATGCCTTGTAAATGAATAAATTTATATAAGCTAAACTTTCACGTAAAAGCCTTCATCATCAATATACTGATGCAACACGGTGCATGTGATACAGCTCTTCCTTTTTTTTTTTTTTTTTTTGTATTTTACTACAATGATGCAGCTTTTTTTTCCTTATTCAAATATTTTTTAAAATATAATAAAACAATGTAACAATTTATGAAAAATAAAAAGATTAAACTTTTATTAATTATATATTAAGCAAAGAAATGAAGAATCTTTAATAATGAATAAACAGATATATGTGTAAATGGTGAAAGAAAAACTCTGCATAAGTTGAAGCTCTATATAAAAAAGTTTTTCATTAATATAGATATCTTCGTTGTACATTTTTTTAAAAAATTATTCTTAAAAATAACTTAATAATATAATAAATTACAGTAAATAGAAGGTTTAATAGCCAACTTTTTATTGCATATTAAGCAATGGACTTTTAGAAAGATCAAGCATTTTAATCTTAGTGACATATTTATTTTATACAAACATACACATACATATATATATATAGATGGATTAAGCTATATGCTCAAATTTGATTATTCTTTTTCATTCTTGAACGTACGTAGATTATGAATCCTAAAAATAGTACAGTTGAAGAAGATGAGTTAATTTTGAAGTTCACATGGATCCAAAAATGAAATGAATAACCAGATCTAGAACTTGACTGAGTGTCATCAGGCTTATCATTGTTGTTTCAAGATTGATGGATAATTGTTTCGTAAATGGATTAATTATCTATTATATATTATGGTACGGCTAATGATAAGAAGATAGATTATGATAAGAGCTGATATGACTGATCCCGCATCGTTCGAACAAAAGGTAACAGCAGCTAACGGAGATCAACATATCTCGACCCCGAGACCTCCTTCCGGTCTCGGGGTGCATCAGCATTATTTCACCCCCGAAACCCCCACCGGTCTCGGGGTGGGATCACCATATCTCGACCCGAGATCCCCTTCCGGTCTCGGGGTGCACCAACATTATCTCACCCCCGAGACCTCCATCGGTCTCGGGGTGAGATCACCATATCTCGACCCCGAGGCCCCCTTCCGGTCTCGGGGTGCACCAGCATTATCTCACCCCCGAGCCCCCCACCGGTCTTGGGGTGGGATCAACATATCTCGACCCCGAGACCCCCTTCCGGTCTCGGGGTGCACCAGCATTATCTCACCCCCGAGACCCCCACCGGTCTCGGGGTGTGATCACCATATCTCGACCCCGAGACCCCCTTCCGGTCTCGGGGTGCACCAGCATTATCTCACCCCCGAGACCCCCACCGGTCTCGGGGTGGGATCATCATATCTCGACCCCGAGACCCCCTTTCGGTCTCGGGGTGCACCAGCATTATCTCACCACCCCCAGGCCCCCCACCGGTCTCGGGGTGGGATCAACATATATCGACCCCAAGTCCCTCTTCCGGTCTCGGGGTGCACCAGCATTATCTCACCCCCGAGACCCCCACCGGTCTCGGGGTGGGATCACCATATCTCGGCCCCGATACCCCCTTCCGGTCTTGGGGTGCACCAGCATTATCTCACCCTCGAGACCCCCATCGGTTTTGAGATGGGATCACCATATCTCGATCCCGAGACCCCCTTCCGGTCTTGGAGTGCACCAGCATTATCTCACCCCCAAGACCTCCGCCGGTCTCGAGGTGAGATCATTATCTCTCAACCCCGAAACCCCCTCCGGTCACGGGGTGTGCGGGCGTCATCAGCAATAAGCATGCGGACCAGCCCTCGAACCAAATGACAGCTCGGGGCCACCAGGTGCGCCCATGTGACTCTCCGTGCTTCACGGGATTCTTCGTGCGCCCGTGGCTGCTTGCGGCCATGCCTTATAACGGCGTATGGTGCACTGCATGTTCCTGTGCGTGACTATGCC
This sequence comes from Calamus simplicifolius, assembly GCA_900491605.1. Classification (NCBI taxonomy): domain Eukaryota; kingdom Viridiplantae; phylum Streptophyta; class Magnoliopsida; order Arecales; family Arecaceae; genus Calamus; species Calamus simplicifolius. The sequence continues at coordinate 44,406 of UESW01002119.1, read as the reverse complement.
CCGTTACAGAGTACGACTTGCTACCACTTGCAACTGTGCGCGGTCATGTCAAGCAACAGCGCACACCAAATACAACCACGGCTGTTAGACACGTGTAACATCATGTTGACAGGTATCGCGGGACGCCTTCGGCGCGCATAATGATGGTACGACGGCAATCTTCCGGAACATTAAGACGGGATATTCGGACAGGTATAAAAATATACGCCCGCACTGTAAGTGGGGATCCGAACTCTGGTTTTCTAGCTTTCTTCCTCCTAACAAAACCCTAACTGTCTCAGCTCCTTTCCGCTGAGCGGTTCTTGTCTGTTCCCAAATGACTGACTTGAGCGTCGGAGGGTCCCCACTGGAACAACTGGTCTCCGGAGACTTTTTTTGCAGGGGTCCGAGGAGAAGGACGTCCGTCTTCTCTGGCGTTTGAAGAAGGTGACTTGGCGTCGTCAAGAGCATTATTTTTAATTGTGGATTAATTATGTGAAGGTCTTTTTACCTTGAAGAAAATTATTCCAGGCCCTGCTATAGGTCTAATTAAGGTTGGAACTAAAGCTTAGAGGATGGTTTAAATAATCCTACCCAAAATTGATACCTTACACCAAGCACACATGAGACAAGCTGATAGAGTTGGACTTTTCTAATATAACACTAATAAAAATAATAGATCCTTAAATTCCAACTGATGCATGAACATGGTGACCCATGACATTTTATTGAAATCAGAACATTTACAAGAATGTAAGAGTTATAATAAAGAAAAAAAATTATATATTTTTTTATAACACTTCAACTCTTTGTTGGGAGCAAAGATTGCCCTACCCGAGGAAGCTATTAATAACTTTATGCAGATGATTTCTGCGTTCATAAAATATTGTGCCAGCTTTCATGTCATTATTTTTTGATGAAGAATGAAAAGGGCAATGCATACTGCCCTACAAATTATATTTATACCTCTAGACAAAAAAGGTCTTGGGTAATCATATTGTCCTTCCTCAAGGAGAAAGGGAAAGGGAATCTCATCCATCCTTATGATTGCTCTACTTCTTTACCTTCAAAATGAGAGACGCCGGGTTATGATTTATGTCTGAAAACTTGGCGAGAAATCAAATAAAAAGCATGCAATTTAATTATTTGCAAGGCATATATCAAGGAAGATAGATAGCTTCACATCCAAATCTCCTATCAATCCATCTATTTTGCATCAAAAGTAATAAAAGTATAAGCAAAGTATAATTATTAAGCAGAGCAAGTTCATTAGAAATTAAAAGTAAGGGATAAATGTTGGCCTCTATGATATCCTTCTGGATATACAACAAAAATATAAGGAGCTCCTTATCTCAATACAACACCTAAAATTATTATCATAACATTAATAAGGTACCTAAAATTTTTTTTCATTCCAACCTCTCTTTTCTAAACAAAAAATAAATAAAAAAAAAGAAAAATTTGCCTTTGATTATCGAGCTTTTAATTATTATAATTTAATCAGTATTATATTTTTAACATTTTATATGCCAATCTAAAATGAACATAGATGTATGCTTTTTTTTCAATAAAAATATAGATTTTATTAATTTTAATTAATTTAATAAAATAAATATGAGAAACATGATGTTTTTTGAAATGGGGAGTATTAAATTATAACAAATGAAATTTTAGGGGCTAAAAGTATATTTTTGTGGGGGAAAAAAAATCCAATAAATTGGCTTTGGTTCAACTGGGTAACTTTGTAAAGCCACCCTTTCGGTGCACCAAGCCTTGGACACCGAGCAAAATGTTCCGTGTGACATCACTTGGCCCCACATGGCATCATACATGAGAGGGAGGTGAGTTTCGTGAGTCACTCTTCTGGGTCTCCATGGCTTGGGAATGAGAAGGGCCGCCGTGGGGCCAATCCTCATCGCCTGCAGATGTGATGGGGGCCCGCGACCAATCCGTCCGGTTCCCATGTGGCCACTGATTGCGAAGCACCCATCATGCATCAACTCATGAGGCCTCGCTGGATGCTATCATTTTTCCATGAGTGATCCGTGTGCTTGTCCACTGATATCAAGCCACGTGGACGAGTAGTGAGTGTAATGATAGGCGCGCGCACCTTTCCTACCTACCTAACATCCCAAAAGAGTAAAACCGGGCCTGGCTTGGCAGGCAAGGAATAAAACGGGCCATGTGGAAGCAACACGTGGCATCTGATGATGAGGGCCAAAAGGATGACAAGTGGCAGTGAAAAGAAAAAGGAGGAGGGTGGTTGTTTTGGAGTGCACCGCACTTTGCTTAGCCTCCAATCCTTTCGGGAGGATAGCGCTCGGGAGTCACGAGGCTTAGCGCCGGCCGGCCCCCTTCGGAAGAAAAGGTTGTGGGCAAACCAAGCGCTCTTCCTCTTTCACTGACCATTGGACGTTTCCAATGCTCACACCGTGGTTCGGAAGTTGCGAGAGATGACGTTTCCAATACCATCTTATTCTTATTTATGAAAAAAAAAAACAAACTGAAGCATTTGATGTAAATAACTTAGAGATGATTTATAATATAATTCCATGCTATTATACCAAATCATCAGATTTTTTTTTTTTTACTAACCATTATATCATATTGCATGTTTGTATAGTAGGGAGACCGGAGATGTGTTGAATTATTTTATTTTTTTTAAGTTGGTAATTATGGTTAATAAACGATTAAACAGCGCTGAGGCGGTTTAATTGTGTAATATTTTGTAATATATTTTCCAATGGGCACGGTAATCTCACCAGCGCTTCCTTTTTCACGCTAGAAGGGGACACGTGGCAGATCGGAGGTGCCCATCAATTTTGACCGAGCAGCTGTCCGGAAAGCGGAAACAGCTTTGGCTGCCACCTGGCACTATGATGCGATGATGTCTAGCCACGAGGATTTATAGTGAGAAATAAAGATAACTTTTTTTATAAAATTAAACTAATTTAAGAAATTTAAATTTTAAATAAAGTAAATTTTAAGTGTAATAGAATATAGCATTTATATCGATACTCGGAATTAATCTTAATTTTTTTAAAAATTAAAACTGATATCTAAATTATACTAATTAAAAATATAAGTTTAGGTTGCAATATATATATATATATATTAATTTTAACGGCTCAAATAAGGCCAACAAGTTATTATTTGATTTTTACTAAATTAATCATATAATCGATCCAAAGAACCAAGTCAGAAGTCAAACCAAAATATGAATTTTTATTCGTATTTAAATTTTGAGAGAATAAACTTATTGAATACTGTTGCCGCGGAAATCCGTTCCTCGACTCACGTGCTGTTGGGGCTTCGAATCCGAGCTCGACTCCTGGCCGAAACCTGCAAAACAGTCCTCGAGCAGAGAATGATTTGGGGGGTGTCCTCTGCAGAAGACCCTCCGACGCCCAAGTCAATAAAGATTCACAGCAAGCAGACAAATGAGGAGAAGGATCCCGAGGAAGAGTTCCTCTAGGGGCGGTGCCAGGAGCCCTGTCTGAGCTCTAATGGAGTTTTTTAGAGAGTGTGAGTGAGTGAAAGAGAGGTGTATTGAGCATGCAGAATGACGTACCTGAGGGGATCTGAGGCTGTGATATTTATAGGTGATCATCTGATTCCTTGGACACATCACAGAGGGTCTGAAAGTTGTTGGGATTCGAATCAGGCTGTTACAGGGCCGGTAGGATCCGTATCCGGTTGGTTAGAGGATCAACGGCCAGGAAGAGCAGACGATGCTTCAAGATTCAACGACTACATAGGCTCTAGGCCATTTCTGGTAGCGTAGGCATGATTTCCTATTTAAAATCTTGTTAGTTTAGGTGTATTCCGTAGAGGTGCTTGGATACCTCAGTCGGGCCGAGGTATAGAAGATGGTTGAATATGCCGAAGTATGGTGAGGCTCAATTTACCGAGGTATAGGATAGCTCGGCCTTCCTGAGACACAGAATGGCTCGGCCTACCGAAGCACAGGATGGTTCGGTGGTGATAGCTCGGCCTGTGGGGGTATGATAATAGCTCGATCAGTCGAGGTATAATAATAGCTCGGCCAACTGTTACACGAAAGCTGTTTGGAGGGGGTAGCCTACTCATTACTGCCTATCGGATGTGATAGCTATACGACAGGGTGCACGAGCTAGCCCTAGCCCGATGTCTTGGATTGTATGCACATTAATGCAATGATATTTTTATCCCTCATCACATGCCCCCCACTCCCTAGTCTGAAGTATAACTTCAGATTTAGGGAGTAGAGTCTAGAATAATCCGAAGGATTTGAAAAGGCGCAATGATGGCTCCAAACTGATGGGCCATTAATTCGTTATCATTATTTGCTGTTGCACGAAGAAGAAATTCTTCGGATTTTGTGAGCGGTGATTGGGGGAGTCTCGTGTGGCAGGGTCTTTGCGTTTGCGACACCTATTGCAGGAGCCTTAACGCTTAAGGCAACTTTTCGAAGCGCTGTTTAAAAGGGAGAAAGGAGGCTAGGGCGGCATTTCTTCCGCAATGCCTCTTTGTCCCTGCCATAGAGACCCTTCTCTTTTCTCTCTTTTCCTTTCCACAGATTTGCTTGTGTTTCGCTCCTTGGCTGGAGAACATGAAGGGCCCAAACGATATTGCCTCGGAGATCTCCCTGGGGGACCTGGAGAGGATCCGCCGGCTTTACAGAGTCCTCGGAGACGTAGTTATATATGTGCCGAAAGCCGACGATAGGGTTTCGACCGAGTTAAGTCTGGGAGCTTTCTTCTATGAGAAAGTCTTAGGGCCGGCCTTCGATTTCCTCTTCACCCGTTGGCGCAAGAGGTGATGAGGTTCTATAACATCTGTCCAATGGTGGCGCCTAACAGTTGGCGCAACCTCATCGGGTTATTTCGCTCTATAGTCGCACCGGGGTGACTGCAACCCTCCCCATGTTCCGAGTTTGCCACAATCTGGTTTCTAGGAGGGGTTCTGAGTGGTCGTATATTGGTCCCTAAAAGTCGTTCAAGATGATCGCTGATAATCCATCCTCGATAAAGGAATGGAAGTCCATATTTTTTTATTGCCGATGGGAACATCGGTTCAGATTTTCCGAGGGGATGGTCGAGCTATGTGAAGGATCCAGAGATGTACCTGGAGTTGAGCGAACAGGAGAAGAGGGATATGGTGACCCTTCGTGGCGGTCGGGTGGTGTCGTCTAGCGCCCTGTTATCAGAGGATGCCCTCTTCGCCGCCGAACTTAGTTCTATCGACCCTCAAGGTGAGCATACTTTTTCTCTTTGGTCATGACGACCGGTGTGCCCGGTTATTTCTGTCCGATTGACCCGTTTGATGCGTTTCCAGCTAAGAGGTCGGCGTTTGTGGGCCAGATGAAGAAGGAACTGGGCAAGTGCCACAGGGGCTCTGGCTCTGGAGAGAGGCATAAATCTAAGAAGAGGCCTCGCCCTTCCGGGCCCCGCCTGAAGGGATCGAAGAAGGATGATTCTAGTCGCCCCTCTCCCACTCCAATAAGAGAGGAAGTGGGGGCACGAATTAGGGTTGAGGAGTCCTCTCTGCTTGAGGGAGGCAGAATGGCAGAGGAAACGGCTGAGGGGAGTTCGGAGGGAGTTGTTGGGATTTCTCCTATCCAAATTTTAGTCGTATCGGATGATGCGGAGGATACGTCACCGGTCAACCTGGCGGTCCCCTCGCAAGAGATGCTTCAATCATCGGTGGTGAGAAGTCACCGCACATGGAAGAGGCCCCCGCTCAGGCGGAAGGGTCAAGAGAGGTAGTAGTGGCTGCCGAAGTTCTGACAGAGCTGCCTGCTGAGAGGCCGGTGGAAGTTGTGGTGCCTTCCACCGAGGATCTCTCTTCTGCGGCTCCCGAGGACACCACAGGAGATGTTGGAGTTCAAGCAAAGTCTGCCGGAGGCATAGCGTTAGCGGAAAAGGAAGAAGAGGAATCGCAGAGTGAGGGGGATATTCGGGCCAAGGTTCCTTCAGTCGAGCCTGAGGTATTCGAGGCCGGGCAGATTAGAGTCTTGATAGAGGAGGTCGGGCGAATGATTCCTCAGGTCGGAGCTCCTCAGGCCAGCTCTTCAGCTAGGGGCTCTTCTGTCCATAGCTCGGAGTTGGATGATATGCTCACCGCTTTGATGAGGTTCATTTTGCGCACGGGGGAGGATTCCTCCATGGACAAATTTGCGATCGAGGATATCATCGATGTAGCTTTCCGCTGACTCGGAGTACCGAAGGATGCTTTCCTTCTCCCAGAAATTAGTAATGACACTCTCATGACGATGGCTTCAAATTACGCTGCTCGGGTAAGCCACTATACCGGGATTGTAACCCATGGTTGGTCAGACCATGGCTTCTCACTTGTATTTTCTTTGTAGAATTCTTTGGTCACAAGGGCGCTGGTCTGGCGCCTAAATTTGGCTGTTGGGGCCTGTGCTCAGGCTAGGAAGGAGGCGGCCGAACTTCGGGCGAGGGTGCTTCCAATCGATTCGCTTTCCAGGGCCTTGACGCTCAACAAAAAGGACTTCAAAAGGGTGACCGAGTCTTTTTGTCTTGCGGCCGCGAGAGCCTCTCGGCTAGAAACTCAAGTCAAAGAGCTCCAGGGCTTTCGCGAGCAATCGAATAAAGCTTGTCTGGAGTTATCCCAGATTAAAGCAGAGCATGACAACAAGGTTAAGGCCATGCAGCAGTATTTTGAAAAGAGATGGGACCAGCTGAAGGCCAGTCATGATGAAGATAAAAACAATTGGAGTAGGAGGCTTGAGGAGGAGGAGTACAAGCATTGGCAGTAGCGAGACCAGCTCACCAGTTTGAATAAAGAACTCGTCGAAATGGAGAATCGGCTGAAATGGTTAAATGGGCAGGTTGCTCGGCTCACCGACGATCTTGATTATGCTCAGCGGGAAATTGGGGACAAGCAGTCCCGGATTGATGACCTCAAAGAGGGCCTTCGCCAAAATCAATCGGCTAAGTCGAAGGCCTTGGAGAGGGTACAAGAACTGAGCGGCGAACTAGCTCGGCAAGAGGAAGAGGTATGGTGTCTCTCTTTTTCGTTCGCCTTTAATGCTTTTATTTCGTCCGTGGGCTTGAGCATTCCAATATTTGTAAATGGGCGAAATTGAGTCCAAAGCGCGAGAGCAAATTGATGCCTTGGGGGCGGAGCTATCCGTGAGTCGCCAAATAAACCTCGAGCTTCAAGATCGATTAGCTGAAGCCAATGGCCGAATTGCCTCGGCCGTGGAGGATTATAAAGGTTTCGCCCAGTTTTCAAAAGAACGTAGAGAAGCCTGTGCTGACGCATTTCGATTCTGCGAAGAGGAGATTCGAGCAAAGATCTCTCGGGCGCATCCCGAGTGGGATTTATCCTTTTTGGATGTCGAACCTTTTGAGGCCTATACCCCGAGGGCTGAAGAAGATGAGTATGAAGACATTTCAGACGTCGATCTTAACGTCATTCTGGGTTCTAGTGAGACCGTGGCTCCCGAAGGACACTCTCAGCTTGCCACCGAGGAAGCAATGATATTTAAAGTGGGAAAAACAAGCCAAGCCCCCCCCCCTGAATGTTGCTGAGGAGGCTATCGGGACCGACCCAACCCCCGATTCTTAAGGGTCACTTATGTATTTTTTGCTTCTCAGATTTATGATCTGTTGAAATTTCCGATGAATGGGTCTTTCGCCTTCACTTGATCACCTTTTTTTATGATATTTTTATCTCAAGTTTTCTTCTGATTGTGAACGAATTATGATTCATTCGCTATCTTAGGTCGGTTTGGTTCGGATTTAAATAAATGTCTCAGTTGAGGCCGAGGTATAAGGATAGCTTGGTTTGTCCGAAGTGAGAAATTGGCACGCTCGGCCGAGGCATAAAATGGTCTGGCGCTGTCGAGGAATATAGTTCTGATCCTACTCGGAGCGGGTAAGGGAATTTCTCGTGCCGAAGTATAGGATAGCTCGGCTAGGGTCGAGGTAAAGTAAATGATTTATCCAAGCTGAAGAAAAGGTGTCTTATGCCGAGGTTCCCCAGCCCGAAGCGCAGGTTCGGGCGTAGGGAATATGGCTCCAGGTGACATGATCCGAGTGGAGGGAGCTTGGTCCCGAGAAAAGGGGGCGCATCCCGAGCGCCGTAATGTTATTAATGAATCTCTTCAATGAGGGGACGGAACTCTTCGTTTCCCGTGAGCACCTACTGAGGTGGTGACACGTGGTGTGTTTTGCAGTGATAGTGTTGGAATTAATGGCCCGGGCTATCGGGATACTCGCCAAAGGTAGTTTAAAAATGGATGGGGGCATGCCATCGTTAATCGCCTTTTCAGCTGATCTCCCGAGATTTTTGGATACTGAGATGGCTTTCGAAGGCGAGGGGCAATCGACTGAAATGCCAAGCAGCGGCGTTAATGGCCGTGGGGGGCCCCATAGGACCAGCACTACAGTGACCGTCGATGGGGAGGTCTTGGCGTCACTGTTCGCAGACCGTGAGCAACTCCAAAGGGCGGCCGAGCAATACCTGGTTGTTTCCATGAGAGAGAACGAGCTCCTTCGTTGGGCCAACAACCGGCTGGAGGGGCAAGTAGCATCCCTCCAACGACAGATTGCCGAGTTAGCTCTGCGGCATGGGGGGAGCTCGGCAGTGCCTGGAGAAGATGATAAGCCCCTGTGAGGGCTCATGTATTCCCTTTCCAATGAATGAAATAGAAGCTTTCAGCAACCTTTGTATTTGGTGCTACCCTTGAAATGTTCGTTCTCGTTATGTCAGATACATGAACGAGACATTCCTCGAGGGATCTTTGGAGATCATGGCGAGACTAGGGTATTGCGTCCCTATTTTAGTAGGGGCAAGGGTAGATATCTCGGCTCGGACCGAGGCATAAGATAACGTTCAGTTGTACTGAATCGAAAGGAGATACCTCCGTTTATTCTGAAGTATGGAGGCAATCTTGGCTTTGAGTCGAAGCACAAGGCGATGTCTCGGTTTATGCCAAGACATAACGGGGGGTTGGGCCGGAGCAGGGGATATCGATGTGCCTTTATTGAGGAGTACTTGACTTCTGCACCTTTTTTATTACTCTGCCAGTGCCTTGTCTTTTCCAAGGCAAGTTGGCCTTCTTTTTGCCGAGATGGATAAAACGACTTTGCAACCTGTAGAAGGATGCCTCGTTACTTGCCTGAGTCATTTATCCCATCGGTCTTTTCCAACGCGGGTCTTTTTAACGTATGATATAAGCACTCGTTTGCCATTGGAGGGCATTGTTTTCACTGAGCGATTTTCCAGGCCTGCCCGTATCTCAAGGATCGGCGGACGATTTCCTGCATTTAAGGCTCTTGATTCACGATTAGAGGAAAATCTTTTTCGTTGCGTCATGGTCTGAGAAATGCATTCGGCGCGCTTGAAAGGCGCCCTTTTCATCCTGAAACGCCACGTGGCGGTGTGGCCAGGGCGCTTTGAATCCTGGGTCTTTCTGCTTTAATATCCACTCCCAGTCCGTTTGCCTATAAAAATGGGAGGAGTAGGCCGTGTTAGGCCATCTCCCAAGGCTTTCTTTTCTGTAAGTCATAAGAGTTTCCATGGCGTCTGTTTTATTGAAGTTGAGAGCGGAGAGTCTGAGCCTTCCTTTTGCAAGTCGATCTCCCCCGGACAGCTGGGGTGATGAAGAAACTGCTGAAGAGCAGACAATCCTCAAGAGAGAAATTTCAGAGATCATATGGAGAGTGCACGGGAGGTCCGCAAAGATCATATGGGGAGCGCACATATGCGCTCCCTGTGTATCCTTTTGTCACTTGCCATGGGGACCGTCGGAAATGCAAAGCAAGCATATCCCTATGGTAAGGACGGACTTTTCCTTCTCCCTATGGCTGGATTCCTCAGTTCATCCGACCGGGAAATCTTTCGCCATGTGAAGAGGGAGGAGAGCAGTGTGTTGGTCTGCTGGTTCCCCGTCTATATGCTTGGGCCGTGGCTGGCAGTCCAGCACTTCGCTTGGGGTGTTTCCTCAGCATCGGCATCCACAGGTCTTCCTTCCATTTTTGGATCTCTTAGTTCATCTAGGGGACCTATGTGTGGCCAGTTTTGTTCTTTGGCATTAACACGTGATTCAGCCGAGCTGTCCGGTTTCTCTGATTTCTTGGGTTAGATGCCAGAACATCATTATTAACCGAAGCTGATCGAAGTTGTTCAAGCTTTTTATTTGTTTTCATTTCCTATGCCATGATGCACTTGTAATAGCTCTCAAGAGGTTGTAATTTCCATTAATAAAGAAAACATTTTCTTTCCTTTATAGTTACTCATGCCTTTTCTAGCATGGTTGTATTGAGAGTTTCCCTACACTTTCTGTAGCGTATTTCGCTTGTTTCCAATCGCGATTTTAGCTACTTTGCTTTGGCTGATCATTTCAGCGATACCATGGTCCTCTGTGGAGGAAGCATTTACCTATGTTTAGGTCAGAGGGAGAACTGGTGGCCGTGTGAGCTTATGTAGTAAGCATGGTCCTATTTAAGGGATGAAGTATGCATTTCTTTGAAAAGAAATAACTTGCATGATCTTGCTGGTAAGCGGAGAAAGGTTACCAACCTTTGCCGAGGCATAACAGGATGTCTTAGTTGCGTCAGAGTGTTTGAGAGATTACTTGTCTAGGTCGAAGCTTTAGAGCTATACCACTCGGTGTTGCCGAGCCTTCAGATAATATATCACTCGGTGTTGTCGAGCCTTCAGATAACATGTTACTCGGTGTTGCCGAGCCTTCAGATAATGCATCACTCGGTGTTGTCGAGCCTTCAGATAACATGTCACTCGGCGTTGCCAAGCCTTTAGATAGCACATCACTCGGTGTTGCCGAGCCTTCAGATAACATATCACTCGGTGTTGCCAAGCCTTCAGATAATGCATCACTCGGTTATTGCCGAGGTTTCTGGATATCATATTACTCGGTTGTTATCGAGGTTACTCGATTGTTGCCGAGCCTTCCGGATATCACTCGGTTGTTGCCGAGCCTTCAATTATCACTCGGTTGTAGCCGAGGCTTCGGAATATCACTCGGTTGTTGCCGAGGTTTCTGGATATTACTCGGTTGTTGCCGAGCCTTCAAATAACATATCACTCTGTTGTTGCCGAGGCTTCAAGATTATATTTTACTTGGCACGGCCAAGGTACGGAGTCCTCCCAGCCCAGCTGGGATATATTTTACTTGGCGCAGCCAAAGTACGGAGTCCTTCCAGCCCAGCTGGGATATATTTTACTTGGCGTGGCCAAGGTACGGAGTCCTCCTAGCCCAGCTGGGATATGTTTTACTTGGTGCGGCCAAGGTACGGAGTCCTCCCAGCCCAGCTGGGATATATTTTACTTGGCGCGGCCAAGGTACGAAGTCCTTCCAGCCCGGCTGGGATATATTTTACTTGGCGCGGCCAAGGTACGGAGATCCCTCGGCCCGACCGAGGATTTATAAACCTGCTTCTCATTATGGCCACCAAAGAAAGCAATATAGACAGAAGTTTTTGAATTTTTAAAGTTTTAGCTTGATGAACAAAGTGGGTTCGGGGAGGGCGTACTCTCACTGGTGATAAATGCGAAGATTATCCGACTTCCACGTCCGGGGAATAGATTTTCCATTTAGATCTTGGAGCTTATAGGTGTCGGGTCTGATTACTTCCACGATTTGATAGGGACCCTCCCAATTAGGGGATAGCTTTCCTTGCTCTAGTGGCTTTGAAACAGATGCCTTTCGAAGGACAAGATCACCGGGCGAGAAAGATTTCCCCTTGGCTCTAGAGGCATGATAGCGAGCCACTCTCTGCTGGTAGGCAGCTACCCTGATCCGCGCTTTTCTCTGATCTCCTCCAGTAGGTCGAGGTTGGCGCGGAGTTGCTTGTCATTAGATTCCTCCGAATAACCCTCTACGTGAGGGAAAGGAAGCCCAACCTCCATAGGAATAACAGCTTCCGTGCTGAAGGTCATTTTGAAAGGAGTTTGGCCCGTGGACGTCCTCTTGGTGGTTCGATAAGCCCATAGCACGTGGTGGAGCTCTTCCGCCCACTTGCCTCGTTCTTGATTAAGACAAGCCTTGATTCCCTGTAAGAGAGTTTGGTTGGTTACCTCGGCTTCTCCATTAGCTTGGGGATATCCCACCGATGTGAGGCGATGAATGATGCCATGATCCTCGCAGAATTTTCAGAACTTGGGATTATCAAATTGCTTTCCATTGTCGGTGATGATTGTGTGGGGAAGACCGAAACGATAAATAATGGACCTCCAAACGAAATCTTTAGCCCGAGCCTTGGTGATCTGGGCGACTGCTTCGACTTCAACCCATTTGGTGAAGTAATCAATCGCAACAAACAAGAACTTCCTTTATCCTGTTGCAAGGGGAAAAGGACCGAGGATATCCATTCCCCACTTGGCAAAGGGCCAGGGGGATGATATAGCAGTCAGGTGAGTAGAAGGGAGTCTTTGGATGTTAGAATGTCGTTGACATGAATCACAGGCTCGGACAAGGTCGTTGGCATCTTTCTGCATAGTCGGCCAATAGTATCCTTGGCGAAGTATTTTATGGCATAAAGCTCTGCCGCCGAGGTGGTTGCTGCATATACCTTCATGAACCTCCCGAAGAGCATAATCAGCCTTCGATGGTCAGAGGCATTTAAGCAGAGGCATAGAGAAGGATCGTTTATATAGCCGATCGTCAACCAAGACATAATGGGAGGATTGCATCTTCAGTTTCCTTGCCTCTTTTCGGTCGGCAGGTAGTAGCCCTTCTTTGAGATACTTATATATGGGATCCGCCCAAGATGGTTCAGTGTCGACTTGCATCATCTGATCAGAATCAATGATATTGGATTTCTCTAGGACCTCCAAATGAAATTTTTGTAGGGAGAAACAATCCCCGAGGCATGCATATTTTAAAAAATTTGATAACAATTATCATTGCGAAATTTTAAAGATTACATACTAATCTATCTAACATGCATCAAGATCATATCTTTGCCTTGTATATAGGATCGATTGATCCAAATATGCATATAAATAAAAATATCAAGATCATATCTTGATCTTCAAGATGACTAGTCATACTACTTATCTTGAAGCCTGCCTTAAGATTTAGGGATCAAATCGCTTACCTTAAGAATAGTAGGTAAATCCTTATTGTTTTGCAGCCGTTCAATCGTCCGGCCTCTAGTATCGTCCACGCGAAGCCCCGAATGATCGGATTTTTGGGAGTGCTAGTTCGTGGAAAAACAGCTTTGCTGATCTTGAATCCTCCCACTTGAATCTTCCTCTAAGATCCACCACGCTTCCGCTAACACCAGAATCACCAGGATTTTTTATTCTAACCTTTTTAGAATTACAATCCATGACATATCGTGTATTGTTGTTCTGTGTATTCTGGTGAGGGAATGCCCTCTATTTATAGTCTCAATTTAGCCTTAACATTGAATTCTGACATTAAGAATTCCATCGTTTGGTAAAAGCAAAGAGACGCCGAAGGCACGGCGCTTGGTTTAATTCCGACGTTCGGTGAAAACCAAAGAGACGTGGTTAAATCCGACGTTCGGTGAAAACCAAAGAGTCGTGGCTAAATCCGACGTTCAGTGAAAATTAATGTTAGGCATTAAATTCTACATGAGAATTTAATCTCTCATGAGATGAGATTTTAGCCATCTCATCATATGAGATCCTTATGCGAGAGGTTTGGGTTCAGGTGATGGTTTAATCTGATCTAAATTTATTTGACTGAACCCACATAGATCATGGACCAAGCCCAAATCAAATTTGGCTAGTCCTGAATCTATTTAAATCCAAATCAAGTCTAATTTCAAATCATATTTGAAATTGACTAGTCCTTCTAATGGACTTAAACCAAATTGAATCTTATTCACTTGTACTTAACCCAATTGAGATAATTCAATCAATCAAATTGATTAATTAAATCATATACGATTCTCAATCATTGATTAGCAAACAGATCATCCTAGAAACTTCTATGCGTGTGACTCTCTAGGTTTGAACCTAAGCCAGTAGCATAGAAACAACTTTCTATACTAATTGATGTGCCCATCTAGCAATGGAATCCGACATCCGGATAGGTTGAAGAGTTGCCGAGCAAACTCTAAGAACCCTAAGAAACAGTTACCGTATAATTCATCCTCTTGACCATAAATGCTAAGGATGACTTAAGAGCCTGTCAACTCTAAATAGCAAATCCATAAAGTGATTTCAACTTTAGTGATCATGTGACTTTCACATGAAGTGCCTTGGCCATGGTCTTGCTAAATTGAAACACAAGCATTTCTCCTTTTAACGGGATAGGTCAAATTCCATCTTGATCCACAACTGACTATCACAAGTACTTGACTGCACCTAGTAACCTTTCGTAGCTGGATTAGAAATCTAGGTGGTCCAGCACCTAAGTACAATGAGTTGCTTGTAAGCCACTGGTTGTGATCTTCAGGTCTGAAAGATACTTATACCTATATCTTCTCGGATTAACTCTTGACAGTAGAGTATCCAGAAATGAGTCACGTTCGGTGAAATGTACTCCTACACTTCAACCTGTATGTCATACTAGTGTCTCTACACTCCTTGGTTAAGAGGACAACCAACAAATATGATATACAATGTCCTATAATTGATAGTACTATGGCCCTGTCATAGTATATCATTTGGTCGCGAACTCTTTTAAGGACCTTCAAAGATAATCCTCTTTATCGTGAAGGAAGATCCTGAGGGCTTCATTACAATCAGGAGTATTAAGAAGATGTTCTTGTAATGAATAAACTGCCAAAATTTTTATTAATATATCAATTTATATACAATTTACATTAGCACAATCATCAAATGATTGGCTTTAGGATACAATTCCTAACAATTTTTGCTCAAGATCCATTGAGTCCGCAGTCGCTAGGCGAGATAAGAGGTCGGCGCATGCATTTTTTTCCCTTGGTATCTGAATAATTTCAAATTCAGTGAAAAACAAATCATGCAGCTTTTGCAAATACGGAACCATATTCGGCTCTCGGGCCTCGAATTCTCCTCGTACTTGGCCTGCCACTAGTTGGGAGTCAGTGTAAGCGTTTAGCTTCTCGACTTTGAGCTCCTGAGCGATGCGGAGTCCGGCAATTAGGGCCTCGTATTCTGCTTCGTTGTTGGAAGTTGGGAAGGAGAAGCGGATGCCGTACTCAAATGTTGCTCCTTCTGGACTAGCGATAACAAGACCCGCGCCAGAGGCGCTCGCATTGAAGGATCCATCGGCATGAAGTAACCACGGAGCGTTGAGCTTCGGTTGCTCAGGGGAACCTGAGGTAGAGCCATCCTCAGGTATAGTACACTCCAGGAGGAAATCTGCCAGGACTTGGGCTTTAATGGCGGAACGAGGATAATATTGAATGTCGTGCTCGTTTAGCTCCACAGCCCACTTGGTCATCCTTCCCGAGGCCTCCGAGCGATGGATGATAGATCTGATAGGTTGGTTGGTCAGAACCGCCACGGTATGCGCCTGAAAATATTGCCGCAGCTTCCGAACTGATGTCACCAGGGCCAAGACCACCTTCTCGACCCATGTATACCTTGTCTAGGCATCCCTAAGCAATTTGCTGATATAATAGATCGGCCTCTGAACCTTGTTATCCTCCCTGACCAGCACTGAGCCGACGGCACTCTCAGAAACCGCCAAATACAACTCAGCGTTTCTCCTTGCTTCGGACTGCTAATGAGGGGTGGTGATCCGAGGTATCTTTTAAGATCTTCAAAGGACTTCTGGCAATCCAAGGTCCATTGGAAATTCTTCGCCGACCGAAGGGCTTTGAAGAAGGGGAGGCATTTCTCGGTCGATCGAGCAATGAAGCGGCTGAGGGCCGCTATCCTTCCAGTGAGACGCTGCACTTCCTTGACCGACACAGGAGGGATCATTTGCTGCAGGGCTTGGATCTTTTGGGGTTCGCTTTAATTCTCCGCTATGAAACCATGAAGCCAGGAACTTGCCAGAATTAACTCCGAAGGCACATTTAGTTGGATTGAGCTTCATCTGGTACTTTCGGATCATTGCGAAGCTTTCCGCAAGGTCCTCCACATGGTGGGGCACCTCCTTGCTCTTCACCAGCATATCATCAATATAGACCTCCATGTTCCGACCGATTTGCTCCTTGAAGATTTTGTTGACCAGCCTTTGGTAGGTGGCACCTGCATTTTTCAGATTAAAAGGTATAACTCGGTAGCAATAGATACCTTGATCGATGATGAAGGCTATCTTTTCCTCATCTTTGGGCGCCATTCGGATTTGGTTGTACCCTGAGTAGGCATCCATGAAAGTCAGCATCTGATGGTCCGATGTTGCATCTATGAGTTGGTCAATCCGAGGGAGAGGGAAACTATCCTTCGGGCAAGCTTTATTGAGGTCAGTGAAGTCGATGCAGATCCTCCACTTGCCATTTGACCTCCCGGATAAAGTTGGCTTTGATGAGCTTGTCCACTTCTTCCTCGATAGCTTTCTGATGCTCGGGGGCAAAGCTTCTTTTCTTCTTTTTGACTGGTCGAAATGTCTTGTCCACGCTGAGATGATGGACTAGACATCTGGACTAATCCCTGGCATATCTGAGGCAGACCAGGCGAACACATCGGCATTCTCCCGAAGGAAATTGATTAAGTCTTGTCGAAGCATTCCCTTTAGCTGTGACCCGATCTTTATGGTTCGGTCGGGCCGAGCTTCATCCAGCGGTACCTCCTCCAATTCCTCGGCTGGTTCTCCTTGCTGCTCAGCGAAGTCTTCATGAGCATCTAGCCCATCCACCTCGGGCTTCTTGGATTGCAAGTCGGCGACAAAGCAATGCTGAGCAATAATCTGGCTACCCCGAACAACCCCTACTCCCCATTCAGTGGGAAATTTCATGGCAAGATGGGGAATAGAAATGATGGCCTTGAGGGATATCTGTCCCGGCCTACCAGGATGGCATTGTAAGGGGACCGCAACTTAGTCACGAGGAAATCCATGAGCGTGGTAGCTGTGCTAGGCCAGGTGCCGCCTCGGACCGTCAGAGTAATGACTCCCTCTAGGATTATAGAGTCGCCCGTGAACCCACCAACCAGAGTTGATTCCACGGCTCGAAGGTTTTCCACCTAGAGTTTCAGTCTCACAAAGGCATCGAAGTACAAAACATTAACGGAGCTTCCGCTATCAATTAAAATGCGGTGTACATCGTAGTTGTTCATATTCAAAGATACAACCAGAGCATCATCATGGGGGTACTGTATCTCCCGCAGGTCTTCATCAGAGAAAGCAAGCTCGTCAACTTGAGCCTTCTTTGGTAGATTTTCTTCCTCTTTCGGCCCAGACGGTGGAGAGTTGATCGCCGCTATCATGTTGACATGGCCAATGACCGAGGGATTCGATGGAGGAAGCTGGCGAGGTTCAGGTTGACGACCTCCCTCATTCGCTGGCTCAGGTGGCCTTCTGAATCGGTCTAATATGCTCCACCGGATTAGACGCTCGATTTCATTCCGGAGCTGCCAATACTCTTCGGTATCATGCCCGTTGTCTCAGTGGAAGCGGTAGTACTTGGTCATGTCCCTCCGGACCCCGTTACCTCGAAGGGAAGGAGGTCAAGGAATCTGGCGCTCGATCTCCATCAGAATCTGTGCCCTCGGCGCAGTGAGAGGGGTATAGTGATTGAACCTTCGAGCTGGGCTCCGGGTCCGGTCTCGTGGCGAAGGGGCTCCATGGCGGCGAGGCGGGCTTGCGCGGCAGTAGGCTCGATGCTTGTCGGAGTTTTTCACCTCCTTCTTCTTTTGCTGCTCAGATCGAGCCAACCTTCTCAACTCCTCGACTCTGGCGTACTTGTCTGCCAGAGACATCATGTCCGAAAGGCTCTTAGGATAGTTGACCTCCAGGGCCAAATAAAAGTCTTCCGCCTTTGATACCCCTCCAGCCAAGGCGGACATGGCCACCTCATGTTTGAGGTGGTCGACTTCTAATAGGGCCATGTTGAAACGGCCGAGGTAGTTCTTCAGGGATTCCCTCTCTCTCTGCTTAATTTTCGAGAGGGAATCAGATATCCGCCGGTGACGACGGTTGTTGATAAATTGGCTGATAAATAGACAGATCAACTCGTCAAAAGAATCAATAGAACTTGGCTTCATACTGTTGAACCAGGTTCGAGCAGACCCTCTAAGGGTAGAGGGGAAAGCACGGCATAGGATCGCATCTGACACTCCATGGAACATCATGATGGACTTGAAGCTGCAGAGGTGGTCATCGGGATCAGTAGATCCGTGGTAGAGCTCAATGGTAGGGAGCTTGACATGAGAGAGAATCACTTCCCTCATGATCCTTTCGGTGAAGGGGATGCCCTGATCCGTCTTCAGCTGGGACGGAGGAGCCTGCCTGACGGCTTCTAACTCCTGACGCCATTCCCGTCGTATCTCCTGCATTTGCTGCCTGATTCCATTGTCCAGAGTGACAAGAGGGATCGGGCGATAGGATGGCAGCAGCGGTGTCGAATCTTGGGAGGACACCGGGGAGTAAGAGCGAGCTCGACGGGATCTGAGCGGGCTCCCTCCTCTGGCCTGGTGGGGCATTGGCTTCGCCCTTGCAGGTCGGTGAAGGCAATCTGCTGCCCCGAGCGGATTAGAGGGAAGAGTTATTTAAGGAATGGGGGCGGCCTCCTCTTCATAAAGTGGTGAAACAGGACCCGCCGGGTCGGGAACCCTTTGAGCTCCTTGAACAAGCTGAGTCAAGGCCTGGACCTGCTGAACCAGAGTGACGAACTGGTCCAGGGTCACCGCCGGAGCCGACGGTGAAGGGGTTTCAGCTGGTGGCGGTAGCGAGGGCTCCGCGCCGTTAGTTGGATCATGCCTCTGAGATGCAGCCTGGCCCTGAGCCTCAGAGGTGGCTCTCTTCCGATTGGCCATTAGAGGATTTTTCTTCCAATCTGGATCATTGTCTCCTAGAATACAAGTTTACGGGATTTGGGGCCCTTCCTCTAGTGCCAATCTGTTGCCGCAAAAATCCGTTCTCCGACTCGGGTGCTGTTGGGGCTTCGAATCCGGGCTGCAATATATATATATATATATATATATATATATATATATATATATATATATATATATTAATTTTAATGGCTCCAATAAGGCCAACAAGTTAATATTTGATTTTTACTAAATTAATCGTATAATTGATCCAATCAAAGAACCAAGTCAGAAGTCAAACCAAAATATGAATTTTCATCCGTATTTAAATTTTGAGAGAATAAACTTATTGAATATTGTTGCGGTGGAAATCCGTTCTTCGACTCGGTTGCTGTTGGGGCTTCGAATCCGAGCTCGACTCCTGGCCAGGACCTGCAAAGCAATCCTCGAGCAGAGGATGGTTTGGGGGGTGCCCTCTACAGAAGACCTCGATGCCCAAGTCAGTGAAGATTCACAGCAAACAGACAAATGAGGAGAAGGATCCCGAGGAAAAGTTCCTCTAGGGGCGGTGCCAGGAGCTCTGTCTGAGCTCTAATGGAGTTTTTCATAGAGTGTGAGTGAGTGAAAGAGAGGTGTCTTAAGCATGCAGAATGGCGTACCTGAGGAGATCTGAGGCTGTGATATTTATAGGTGATCGCCTGATTCCTTGGAAACGTCACAGAGGGTCTGAAAGTTGTTGAGATTCGAAATTGATTCGAATCAGGCTGTTACAGGGCCGGTAGGATCCATA
This sequence comes from Calamus simplicifolius, assembly GCA_900491605.1. Lineage (NCBI taxonomy): Eukaryota > Viridiplantae > Streptophyta > Magnoliopsida > Arecales > Arecaceae > Calamus > Calamus simplicifolius. The sequence continues at coordinate 24,782 of UESW01002119.1, read as the reverse complement.
TCCGGTTGGTTAGAGGATCAACGGCCAGGAAGAGCAGATGATGCTTCAAGATTCAGCGACTACATAGGCTCTAGGCCATTTCTGGTAGCGTAGGCATGATTTCCTATTTGAAATCTTATTAGTTTAGGTATATTCCGTAGAGGTGCTTGATACCTCGGTCGGGCTGAGGTATAGAAGATGGCTGAATCTGCCGAAGTATGGTGAGGCTCAATTTATCGAGGTATATGATAGCTCGGCCTTCTTGAGACACAGAATGGCTCGGCCTACCGAAGCATAGGATGGTTCGGTGGCGATAGCTCGGCCTGTGGGGTATGATAATAGCTCGATCAGCCGAGGTATAATAATAGCTTGGCTAACTGTTACATAAAAGCTGTTTGGAGGGGTAGCCTACTCATTGCTGCCTATCGGATGTGACAACTATACGATAGGTGCACGGGCTAGCCCTAGCCCGATGTCTTGGATTGTATGCACATTAATGCAATGATATTTTTATCCCTTATCAAATACGATGATGATTTCACTAGATCGATGACTTGACTAATTGCAGTGAAATAAATATTGAGGGGAGAATCGGACGCATGCAACTTGACATTTATGGTGATGGGAATCGACTGGCATAATTTTCAACCATTAGGATGATATAAACCATCAAACACGGCAACCATTTGTTCAGTATCTTCATGTGGGATTTTTCTCGCCTATTGTTACCCATTATAGACGAAAATAATGAACAATAACTATAAAATAACGTTAGTGTTTATAAAATGAAATTTTTTTATTTTATTGTTAAAGGAAAAAACATATTCAATGAAAAATAACAAAATTGAAGGTGCTATTTAAAATTATAGGTAACAAAATTATAGTTATTTACACCCGTTATTTTTTAAGAAATATGTAGTTTAAACCATTATAAATAATAAATATATAACAAAATTGATATGGTTGATCAAGCCATGCTATAGTTAACGGGCAAGGCTAACTGACGAAGATAAAATCAAACAATTAAAGTCATCATGATCCAATGTGTCACCTCCGTTCTCAGCATCAGCTCCCAAGTCAACCTCAAGACCGACTCCAGTGTCAGTCCCGAGACTGACTCCAGCATCGCCCCCAGCACCGACTCTAGAGTCGGTCCCAAGACCAACTTCGGCGTTGCCTTAAGATTGACTCCAAAGTTGGCCTCAGCACCCACTCTAGAGTCAACTTCGGTGCCCATATGGCCCACTACCTACCGCGGTCTCATGTGGTTCGCCTGCGGCCCCACGTGGTCCACCTATTGGCTGCAATGTACGCCCGATAAGACCTGACCTACCTACTTTCTGCAATGCCACTTCTGACGAGACTTAGCCTACCAACTAGCTGTAGCCACCCATGTCAGACCAGAAGGTAGCACGCCAGGCCTGACAGGCTACGAGATGGACACTCCTGTTATTGCTGGCCTTACCACTCATTCTATGTCAGACCATGGCATCTCGGAATCAACAACTGTCCAAAAAGGGATAAGAGGGACTCTTCTCCAAATCTTCTCCAAAACCCCTCCAAACCTCCCAAATCCAATTACTCCTCAAATCACCCATTCCCTAAGATTCCAATGGCACCTAAGCGTAGGGGATCGGTCTTTGATGCTCCCGTGGCTATAAGGAAGTGCACGGCTCGGCGTCCCATCCGTGAACCTTCCCCAAGCGATGATTCCTCTTCAACTCACTCGGATAATCCTAGCCCTTCCTCTCCTCAAGTATATATCTTTGCTGGGCGAGTCATAACCATGGGAAGAAAGGTGGATTTCGATTTCTTTGAAGCCGAGGGTTTTGCAATCGGTAGACAAATTAAAGAGCTCAGCTAGGATAAGGTATGTTCTTTGGATGTTCCCACTTATCCAGTCCTAGTTAAGGAATTTTATCTCAATTTATCAAGGGAAGATGGTGGAATAGTTAGTTCTGTAAGAGGGAAGAGAATTCATCTCACATTTCAGTTCTTAGGAAATCTTTTAGGCATCCCTGTCACTGGGCTTGCGGTGGACATTCACAGTGAGAGATCAGATGCTTTGTCAAGGATGTTAGGAAGAGAAATATCAGAGTTTGAGGAAGTTAGAGCAAATCAATTGCCACTTGAACTTAGATTGCTGCATAACATTTGTGGTAGGATCTTATTTCCCAAGACTGGCCGTTTTGAGTATGTCTCAGAGCGAGAAATAGTGATTATGGATAGTATCTTGATGGGTCAGCCAACTAATCTTGCTGGAATGATGATATGGTATATGGCTAAGGCCGGAGGCAAGAGGAGATCTTCATTGCCTTATGGGATGATCCTAACCATGGTTTTTAGAAGTCAAGGAGTTATGATTTCTGACAATGAGCCATCAAAGAACCTTAGACACACAGATTACTACAGCTTGGCTACTGTGTATAGAATGGGTTTGTAAAAATGGATGGTAAATGGAAAAGGAAATGCCATCTGGATAAGAGAGCAGCTGATATTAGAGCTACTGCACCATCTGAGGCATATCCATCAGCGAGACATCCATCACCAGAGCCTAGCAGATCTTCACCACCATCGGTACCTTCTTCAGCTCCTGCACATGTACCATCGCCTATGTCATCTATTGGTTTTTTTGATATCCAGTTAGAACAGCTTAAAAGTTTATTTGCTACTCATAAGGAAGAAATGAAAACAGAAATTGACAACAGTTTAATGAATTTAAGAGAAATGTATTATTCTTGAATGAAAGAATTGGTAAAATTGAATCTATACTTGGAGCCTCCGTAGAATCTTTGAAGAATGATCTTAAGAATATTTTTGAAGAACTTAAAGATATTGATGGAGATTCAGAGACTTACTCCAAATGCAATGCAGAGCTTCAGGACAAAATTATGACTGCATGTGCATTTGTTGATAGAAGACTAAAGGAATTTGTAAGAACTCAAAGTGAAGGAATGGGAAAAATATTAGAAGATTTGCAAAGACTTCTTAGAACTAATCTTTGATTACATTGTAATGAAGTTCTTTGATGTAATTAAAAGATGATGTTTAGTTTAGTTTGATGTTGATTTACTTTTCACTAAAGTCTTGATGTAATGAAGTGTAGTTTAGTTTCACATTTTGATGTAATGAAGTTTCTTTTTGCAATATGATGTAATACTTGACTTTATGTAATGAACTTATTTGATACTTAATGAATATCATTTGATCTTTGAAGCATCTCTCAATTTTATCATTTAACTTGAAACTTCTTAACCTTTTTGTTGATTACAAAAAAGGGGAGAAGTAATTTGATAGTCGTATATGCATCAAAAGTTAAAAAGAGGGAAAAGTATTTGTATATGCATTGGAATAAATAAGCTTAATTTGACATATATGCACTTAATTTGATATAATTTGATATGCATTGTTTAATCAGTATCAAACATTAAAAGTTTATTGTTAAATTGAGTATCATAGGGGGAGCTACTTCATTCAGGGGGAGCTTACCTACGAGAACTAAATATTTGAGAAATTTGAGTTGAAAATCTTATTGTCTAACTCATGCATATACTCAAGGTTTTTATAATCATCAAAAAGGGGGGAGATTGTTAAATCAAGTATTGATTTGATGATTAATAAAAGACATGAGCATATTTACTATGTTTCTAATAGATTTAACAAGTGTTACAGGGAATAAAAATGTTTGATCAATCAAAAGGAAAAAGAAACAAGTTTTGAATCAAAATGTCAAAAGAATTTTTAAAGTTCAGAGCTTGGAGTCGACACCCAAATGGTCAGGAGCCGACCCCAAGGCGTATCAGAAGTTTTCTAAAATTTTGGCATGGTCTGGAGTCGACACCCAGAGTTTCAGAGCCGACTCCAACATGAGATACAGAGAAGCATATTCTGTTTCAGTTTTCGAAGTCGACACCCAGTATTCGGAAGCCGACACACGAGAGTTCGGGAGCCAACACCTTATTTTCTAGAGCCGACTCTAACATGAGAACAGAGAGCGTGTTTTTATGAGCATTTCTGGAGCCGACACCTTCGGATTGCAGAGCCGACCCCCGAAAGCGGTGAGCCGACACTTAACTTTCTCGGAGCCGACTCCTCAACAACTTTTTATTTTCTATTTTTGGATACCTGACTTGGAGCCGGCACCTGAAAAGTTGGATCCGACTCCAACCTATCAGGAACGGATTCTTTTATCTGTCAAAACAGCTCCAATGGTAAGATTTCTTTTTACCTAACCTCTAACGGCTATTTTCTTGTGTGTAGAGAGATCCAAACAACTCACAACGGCTATATTTTCCACCTAAACCTGGATTAAGAAATCTATAAAAAGGAAAAATTGTCTGTTTGAAAAAGAGAGGATATACAAGAGAAAGAGGAGAAAAATCAAGAAAAATACTCTGTGAAAAAGAGAGAGAAATCAAGAGGAAAGACTTAGAGCTCAAATCCATCAACCTCAGAAAGCTCAAAGAGAAATCCACAAGCTTCTCAAGTTCAAATCAAGGAGATTTTCATCTTTATAAGAAAGATAGCAAAAGTTCCAAATCCTCAACTTCTCAACTGCAAATTTCTGAAGAATCTGAGCTAAGGCCCTGATTCAATCTTTCAAAGGAGAAGAGGAAAAGAAGAAAAGAAGAAAAGCACACATTTAAAGAGCTTCAAACAGGCTTTTCTTATCCATGTTTAGTTTATTGTTTATTTGCTCATTTGAAAAGCTGTTGTGTACTTAAACTCTATTTTTCATTAGTGTTTGCTAATTCAATCGGGGGATTGAATTAGTGGAGGTAGTATACCTCGGTACAAGCTAAGGATAGCTTGTTGTTGGGTTGTGTGCTGGTGAGCCCGGAAAACCAGCTGGGTTCGTTGCGATCCCGGAGGAAACAACAAGTTTTGAGTTGTGAGCTTGTAAAACAACTCGACTGTAATCAAAAGGATTATAGTGTGGACCCAAGTGAAGCTTGGGAGTGGACGTAGGTGTTGGATACACCAAACCACTATAAAATCTTTTTGTTTGCCGTGCTTTATTTCTTAGTCTCCCTCTATCTCATTTATTTATGATTAGCATTTATCTACTTTGCACTTAAGCTCTTCATATCAAAGCAAAAAGTTTTTTTCTTTTTTTAAAGAGCTAAATTTTTTTAAGAACCCAATTCACCCCCCTCTTGGGTTGCCATCTGGGCCAACAAAGAATCATGTTAAGTTGATTGAGCTTAAAGTAAATTTATCAATAATGGGTTTGAGCTTATCTACTTCATTTTTCAAATCTTTATTTTCTTGTCTTAAAGATCATTTTCTTTGAAACCTTTTTATTTTCCAAAGTTAAGTTTCTAACTTGATTTTTTAATTTTTTATTTTTGAAACTAAGTTTTGCAAAATCATCTATCAATTCATAAAATGCACCATTTAATTCATCAAAAGTAAAATTATCTAAAATATTAGGACTTACCTCATCATCATTAGCCATAAAGCAAAGATTAGCTTTTTCATTTTTCTTTTCTTCTTCGGAGCTTGATGTGTCACTACCGCTCCAAGTAGCTACCATAGCCTTCTTTTGAACTTCTTGGGACCTTTCTTAGATATGGATAATCTGGCTTGTAGTATTCTGGCTCATTGCATTCATAACATATTATTTCATATTCTTTTTCCTTACTGGGCCCTCCTTTCATTAATGACATTTTTCTTCCTACAATTTCTTTCTCATAAATTTTTTGAATTTACTTGTAATGAGAGCCATATCATTATCTTCATCACTATCACTTGAGGAGCCCTCATTCTTATCCTTTTGTGTTGCACACTTTAGTACTATAAATCTCTTATTTTTATTTTTGAACTCTTCTTCATCAAGATGTTGACTTTATTGAAGTTCATGAGTCAACAATGATCCAATCAATTCTTCAAGAGATACAATGTTAAGGCCTTTGGCTTTTTGTATGGTAGCAACTTTAACCTCCCAAGACCTAGGCAAAGATTTCAAAATTTTTCTCATAAGATCACCGCTAGTACAAGATTTTTCAAGGCTTTTAAGCCTATTAATAATATCAGTGAATCTTGTAATATATCAGAAATACTTTCATAAGATTTCATTTTAAATAATTCATATTTATGAACAAGCATATTATTTTTGACTCCTTCACTTGATTGGTACCCTCATAAGTAACCTCTAATCTATCCCAAATTTCTTTAGCAGATATGCATATAGAAATGCGATTAAATTCATTAGCATTAAAGAGCAATATAAAATATTCATGGCTTTAGCATTGAGCTGAGCCATTTTCTTATCATGCACATCTCATTCCGTTTTTGGTTTGGGAACAATAAAATCATTTGATCTAATAGTGGGTGTGTGAGGTCCATTGACTATGATGCTCCATAAATCATAATCAAGTGCTTGAATAAAAATTTTTATACGTGCTTTTCAATATGTGTAATTATTGCCATTAAATAGTTATGGTCTATTGATAGATTGACCCTCATTCAATATAGAACTCATTTGGGCTGTCATGATCTTTGGCTCAAAGCTTTTTAAGGCTTAAAATCAAGAGCACCTACTCTGATACCAATTATTGCCCAGATATAGCAACCCAAGATGAAGGGTGAATTGGGTTTCTCAAAAATTAATTAACTAACTAGCAAGTATGTGAACTTAAATATTTTTATAATTAAAGCAATTGTAGTGCGGTGTAGATAATATACAATCAATCACAAATAAAATCACAACCAAACACATAATATTTATAGTAGTTCGGTGCCAATCCTGCACCTACATCGACTCTCCAAGAATCCCTTAGGAATTTTACTATCACCACTAGCCCTTCAAGCTAGTCTTCTTGTTTACGGGTACAAGGAGACCTTATACACTAGCCCTTCAAGCTAGTCTTCTTGTTTACGGGTACAAGGAGACCTTATACACTAGCCCTCCAAGCTAGTCTTCATATTTACGGATACAAGGGAACCTTACACACTAGCCCTCCAAGCTAGTCTTTTTATTTATGGGTACAAGGGGACCTTTCATAACACTTGTTTATGGTCACAAGCGAGCCTTACAAGATCAAGCATAATAATATCAAGTTAATACAAAATGCTTCTAATAAATGAGTAGATATAGTAATGAAATATTTTACAAATATTGAAGAACACTTCTTAAGATGTCTTTTTTCTTTAAGTATGCCGGAGCAACAATGAGGCCTTTGATTGAAGCTTTAATGCTTTTCAAAGAGGATTGTCAGAGCTTTAATCACCACCGCAAGAATCAAAATAAATGAGCTTAAGTGGCTTTGAAACAATGAATGCAACTCTCCAATAAAGCAATAATAAATCTCTCTTTCAAATGATATTTTTCTCTCTTTTTCTACATGATTTTTACAGATTTTTTTTTCTATTTTTTACTCTTTTTCTCTTTCATTTTCTTCTCTTTTCTTGCTCAAGAATAACTAATCAATAGCTCAATATATAATCAACACAGAAAAAATATAGCTGTTACATTACTGTTGTGAAATAGAGAAGAGAGAGAGAGAACAAAGCTTAGATGAAGAACCAACCAAGAAATCGGTTCAAGATAAAACCAGTGAATTTGAATTCCGTTTCATGAATCAGCAAGCTAAGAGAAGTAGCATTCTAAACCTCAAAAACTGGTAGCCCAAATTTTGAACATGGAAAGGAACCAGTCGTGAAGAAAAATCGGTATGCCAATTGATAAAGTAGCATGCCAAATTTTTGAGCATTGGGAGTCAACCAAAGCATAAATAAAATTAGCATGCCAAAAGATAAAACCGGTATGCCAACTTTGAGCAACTGGGGCCAACCGAAGGAGTAACAAAGTTAGCATGCCAAGAGATAAAACCAGCATACCAACTTTTGATAGAAGGGAGCCAGCCGAACCATTCATGGAATTAGCATGCTAAAATTTGAAACCAGTATACCAACTTTTAAGACAAGGGAGCTAGTCAAACCATTCATGGAACATGTATGCCAAAATATAAAGTAGCATGCCAACATTTAGAGTAACAAGGGCAAAACGAGAGAAACATAGAATTAGCATGCCAAGTTTTAGAACCAGCATACCAACTTCTGAGACAAGGCATTCCCAAAATTCAAACACAAGAAACCAGCCGAATGAAGTAACATAATAACATGCTAACATATTAAGTGCAAGGGAGCCAGCCGTTAGATAATAAATATAGGCAGGCTAAGCAAGCCAGCAACCGAAGGCAACAGAATATGATATTCCAAATCAAAAGATTGGCAACCCAAGATTCAAGCAACAATCATCTAATCCGAAGGCAAACCGAATATAGGTAGCTCAAGGACAAAATCCGTTATTGATTCAAAAGATCATAGAATTATAAATAGGAACTTGTAAGATAATTGAATCTAGTTCAAGACAATGCAATATAATTAAACTTGAAAGTCATTTTGTAGAATAGACTGTAGAACATAAAACGTATAAAAATCGTCCAGTGAGTTTAACATTTAAGATCATTTAAGAATAATATAATGATAGCAAGCATATTTATACAATACCTGTATTACCTTATATTATGAATCACAATGTACCTTGGGCTAAAGGAAGTGTATTCTTTCATGATGAATAACCTAAAATTTATTAAACTTGATAGAGACAATATTAGCACAATACTTAATTGTTTTGCATTTCATCAAAATCAATATGAGGTCAACAAACTCTCAGCTTATCTTCAAACAAATAATTGAAGAGTACGAAGCCTGGGACCCCACCATGTCCCGATACCTGAATAAGGTCTAATCACAGACCTCATTCTTTTCTCACTTTAGCATTAGCTACATCCCCATGGCCAAAAATGCCAGGGCCGATGCTCTATCTCGGTTAGCCATCTCAGCAGACAAGGCCTTGGAAAGAACCTACGTAGAGCATCTGAAGATCCCAAGCATCGATGTAGTGGAAGAACCATGTTGGTCGTCCAGAAACCTACGTGGATGGACACCTACGTCCGCTATCTCATCGATGGCACCCTTTTTGCTAACCATACAGAGGCCAAATTACTCAAGTGGAGAGCCTCCAAGTTTTTGGTGCTGGACGGGTGACTTTATTGGAGATCCTTTTCATATTCCCTTCTTAAGTGCGTTGGCCTTGTAGATGCCAATTATATCCTTCATGAGATTCATGAAAGTATATGTGGGAACCATCTGGGAGGCAGAGCACTGGCGTACAAAGTTCTGTACCAGGGATATTATTGGCTTATCATGCGGAAGGATGCTGCCGAGTTGGTCCGAAAGTGTGATAGTTGCCAATGACATGCCAACACCAGCTGCAGCCAACTTCTCAGCTGAGTCCTCTATCAGCTCTATGGCCTTTCGCCCAATGAGGAATGGATATTCTGGGGCCATTCCCCTTGGCCTTCGATTAGTAAAAGTTTCTACTCATCACTATCGACCACTTCACTAAGTGGGTGAAAGCCGAAGCACTGGCAAAGATCATCGAGCGTAAGGTGAGATCTTTCTTCTAAAAGTTCATCATCTGCCAGTTTGGGCTACCTCGCACCCTCATCACCGACAACAGTCGACAGTTTAACAATGCCCATTTCAAGGAATTCTGTACCAAGCTGGGCATCTGCCAGCGGTTTACTTCTGTCGGCCATCCACAGACAAAAGGGGCGGCCGAGGTTATGAACCAAACCATCCTTCAGGGGCTCAGAACACGGCTGGATGAGTTTAAAGAAAAATGGGTGGAGGAGCTCCCGAACGTGCTGTGGGCGTATCACACGATGCTAAGGACTCCCAATGGAGAGACTCCCTTTAGCCTCATATTTGGGTCAGAGGCAGTCATCCCCATGGAGATCGGCATCCCCAGCCCTCGGGTGGAGTCGTACGATGAAGAGGATAACCTTAATCAACTACTGACCAACCTTGACTTCATCGAGGAGGCATGCGATTGGGCGTAACTCAAGATGACTGCCTATCGCCAAAGAGCTACAAAGTATTACAACGCCCGTGTCCGATACAAGGCATTCCTTCTCGAGGACCTGGTCCTCAGATGAGATAAAGTCTCAAAGCCTACGAAGGGGGGCAAACTGTCCCCAAACTGAAAGAGACCTTACCGGGTCACCGAAGCACTTCATCGCAGAGCATATCGGATCGAAAGACTAGATGAAAGGCCAATCCCCCACACTTGAAATATGGACAAACTTCGTTGGTACTATCCATGATGTACACATTCAGCTAATTGAAATAAGAATAAGTTCAAGTATCTCTTCCTCTCATCCGATCAGCTCAACAAGATAGGGTTCAAAAGGCTCTCGGGCTTGGTCTCAAAGACTCCCAAGTTACCCTCCGGGGTTCAAAAGGCTCTCGGGCTTGGTCTCAAAGACTCTTGAGTCATCCATCAGGGTTCAAAAGGCTCTCGGGTTTAGTCTTAAAGACTCCAGAGTCATCCTCCGGGTTTCAAAAGGCTCTCGGACTTGATCTTAAAGACTCCCAAGTCATCCTCCGGGGTTCAAAAGGTTCTCGGGCTTGGTTTCAAAGACTCCTTAGTCACCCTCCGGGATTCAAAAGGCTCTTGAGCTTGGTCCCAAAGATCCTCGAGTCACCCTCAGGGGTTCCAAAGGGTTTTCAATCCCAACTTAAGATCGACTTTGGTGTTGGCCTCAAGACCGACTCCAACGTCGACCTCAAGACTGATTTAGAGCGTGTGGCTAACAGCCATCAGACGACACAGCTTCTCATGGATTCGCGTGAGTGCAAGATGTGGAATGATAGAACACACTACAAAAGCTAAGTGTTCAAAGACTCAAAAGAAAATTCATTTTTCATTAACTATCAAAAAGTTTACAAAATGTTGACTCAAGTCAAACTTCGGTACAAAGACAAAACAAAGAGAAAAGGTAAGGTCTTCAGGGCTCGGCGGGTATTGGTCCATCGTCGGCTGGTGCCGACCCATCATTGACTGGTCTCTCCGCCGCCGATGTCCCCTTCGGCTCAAGGTCATCAAGGCCTATGATGGTGAAGACCCTAGCCACTTTCTCTTTGCCCTCCCTGAAGCCTTGTAGATAGACTTCGATAGAGGCCTCCGCCAGCTCATCTTCAAATCAGCAGAGCTTCGGTAGCGCTCCACTGCCTCTATGACCCTCCTCTCGGCTACTGCGGTCCTCTCCTTGGAAGCTCATGTTGTTGCCTTCATCTCCGAGGCCTTCGCAATCACCCAACGCATATCTGCCGCAGCATCGACCGCCCTGGCATCGGCAATTGCCTCGGCATCACCGGCCCGCTGCTTGGCTGCCCTCACCTCCAAGGTGATGGTGTGGAGCTGAAGGTCACGTACGCTCAGCCTTGCCACAATGTCTTCTAGTTTCGCTTTGGTGACTCGGGTGTGCTCGATCTCAGTCGCCGCTTGATATTTTGCCTTCTCGAGCTCCTCCGCTCGCTCGACATGGGCCATTTCCAGCGCACCCTCAGCACTCTCGGCTCAGGCTTGAGCAACGGAGGCATCCCGCCGGGCATGGGCGAGGACTGTGTCGGCTTGAAGGGCGATGTCTCAAGCGACGAACATGGAGTTTATTGACTGCACAAAGATAACCTCTGTCAGCATACAGTGTGGCGAGGAAACCTTGTGAAGATGAAGAAATATCTACCCAAAGAAGAGCCGCGAATGCGTCCTGAAAGAAATCAGTGGCCCACTGGCGATGAAGCTCTTCTCGAAACTCCGGCAGATATGTTTGGGCCAGCAGCTACTTCGCCACACGGCCATGGTTCATAAGGGATGGCCGCGATGGGATCGCCGCCAGCCCACCTGCCTCTGTGGGCTCGGCTGACGTTGAGGTCGCGGGTGTAGGGCCAGGGACGGGCGATGCCTCCTTGCAGACTCCTCCTCAAGCGATGGTCTCCTCTGCCACCAACTCCATCGCCACCGGGTCCTCCTCACCCGCCTGCTCTCCCGCTGGCGGCCCTTCCTCCAAGGTTGGCGCAGTCACCAAGGGGGCCAGCTCCATACCCGAGGTGGCTAGCTCCATTGTTGAGGGGACTGCCTCGCCCCTCGGCTCCTTCGGGGGTGATTCAGTGGTGAAGTAGATTGGCGGAGCGAGCTCCTACCATCTGGTGCTCGCGTGAAGGAGGGACCGGAGACCAAGGACAAGGCATCTTCTTTGACCTCCCACCGGTGGTCCCCTTCCTCTTCTTAACCACCCTCTTTACGGCATCGGTGGATATCCTCATGTCTGCACGTGCCAGAAGTCAATCAGCAAAAAAAAAGAGAGAGAAAGAAAAGAGAAGGGGAGGAAGAGGAAGGACACAATCGCTCACCATCACCCGCGGTCAAGCCAGCATACCAGAGATTCTCCTCTAACAAGAGCCCATGACAAAGAGGCAATCGGGAGGACAACAGCTATTCGAACACCTCCCGATCCCCCATAATCATTGCTAAGTTCTTGTTCGGCTCTAGGTTTGGGTCCCCCCAACTTTGCCTCACCCCCTTAATATGTGCAAAGAAAAATTGGGTTTTTTACCTTTTAATTGATGGACGAGGGAAGGTTCAGTTTAAGGGCTTGGCCGGGTCTCGGTGTGAATAGCCACCACCCAATGTCAGACTGGCATCGGTGGGTGTACAGGCTATGGAATAAGGGCACCCTACCTACTATGCCCAGGTAGCCATAGAGCATAATGAAAGCACAGATGGTCTGAAAGAGTTCGGAACCAACTGTGTCGGCGCCAGGGCATACCTGTGAAGGAGACTAGTGATGAAAGGATGAAGGGGAAGCTGAAGGCCTGCCTTGAAGAACTCCTCATACAGGGCGATCTTACCGAAAGAACCAGAGGTCACCCTATCGCTGGAACTAGGGGCAGACAATCGGACCTCCCAAGAATCCTATAAGTGGCCCTAAGGGACTCTATGTCTGCAGAGGTAATGGTGAAAGCGATCCTCTTTGGACCCGCCAAAGTGGGGGCAACGACCAGAGAGGATGCCCTACTAACCCTAGGTGGCGGCTGGACTACAGGTGGTGATGGTGGAGCTACGGCTGCTGGATGATCCCAGATCGAGATCCTGCCTGCAGCCCACAGCTGTGTCAATGGAACCCTATCCTCGGAGGAGGATGAGGATGAAGAGACTACTACGAGCTTCTTGCCCTTCCTATCGGGGCCCATGTGGAAGAAAACAAAAAGAGGTCAGAAGAACTAACCTGGAGCAGGGAAGAGGACAACAGGCACAGGGTTTCGAAGGAGAAGGACCCCAAGGACTCAAGTTTCAGGAGAAAGGAGGCTTGGGATGCATAAGAAGCTCCTTGACAGGGATGACCCCCTTTATGCTCGTTGTTCAAATCGTCCCGCCCGATTTGGTCCATCACGTGGAGGTTTCCTATTAAAGGCGTACCCCAACCATCGCACAATCGCATTCATTCAAGGCAAGATGCCTCGATCAAGAGCACAAAGGCATTATATACGGCCAATGATGGGATGCCAATAATGTCACCATAATGATGGCTACCACTTTATCCGATAGAGATGGCTTTAATTTTGAGAAAAATCTCTTCGATTTCAGAAAAGGAATCTTCTGCATGGCGATGGTACAGCGTCCCATGCTTCCTTAAATGAGAAGAATTTGACCCCCTAAGGAGGAACGTGCCCACAATCAAAGGCGAGGATCGAGGGCATTAAAAGTCTATGCTCCTTTCGCTCCGCGAGAGAAGTGACCGCACGAGCTCAGGAGTGGGGGGCATCTGATGTGGCTAATCAAGCCACGTTATAGTTAACGGGCAAAGCTAACTAATGGAGGTAAAATCAGACAATTAAAGTCATCATGATCCGACGTGTCACCTTTGTCCTCAGCACCAGCTCCCAAGTCGGCCTCAAGATTGACTCTAACGTTGGCCCCCAGCACTGACTCCGGCGTCGGTCCCATCTCCGATTCCGGCATCAGCTCAAGACCGACTCCAGCGTCGGCCTCAAGACCGACTCCAGAGTCGGCCTCGGTGCCCACATGGCCCACTACTTATCGTGGTCCCACGTGATCTGCCTGCAACTCCACGTGGCTCACCTACCAGCTATGGCATACGTCCGACAAAACATGGCCTACCTACTATCTGCAATGCCGCTTCTAATGAGACTTAACCCACCAACTAGCCATAGCCACCCATGTCAGACCAGGAGGTGGCCTGCTAGGCCTGACAGGCCGTGAGGCAGACACCCCTGTTGCTGCTGGCCTTACCACTCGTCCCAAGTCAAACCATGGCGTCTCGGAATCAACAACTGTCCAAAAAGGGGTAAGAGGGACTCCCGACCAGGTATAAGAACCTTCGCTCAATAATGAGAGGGGAAATTTTTTTAACTTCTCCAACTTCAAGAATTTCTCTAAATCCTTAGCTAACTCCTGAACAAAGGAAGATATACTACTGTTTTCCAGACCACTCATTTGAGCATTGAAGGATCCCCACCGGAACTACTGGCCCATGGAAACTTTTTTGTAGGATCCCAGTCCGAGATCAAGGTATTGAAAGACTCCCACCTCCATCCTCACTGGCTATCGGGTTCTGAATTTTATCTGACGCTTCGAAGAAGGTTATTTGGCGACAATAAAAACCATTTATTTCAAATATCTTCTCTAGAGTTTTTTGGTTTTCCTAGTTATCAAGGATCAGTATTGGTTGGGTTTAAGCTAAGCCAAAGGTAAAAAAAGGCAGCTCAAAACGTCAGCTCGGTCAAGCATAACCCAAACGCCCGAACCCAAACTCGAGCCAAGTATTGATCCTATAAAAATGTTTCAAAGCCTAAACATTATTTGGCATGCATATTTTATTAAAATAATAATAAAAATAATAAAGTGTATTAGCATATTATTTATACTTTGATTTTTTAATTATTATAATAGAAGAGTAATCTAGAGAAATTGGCATAAGACTGTATTTAGATTCTCTAACATTCATATCTTTAAATTTTGATCCAAATTCAATACTGCGTGCATCACGCTCAGATGAGGCCAAACCTATTTATTTTTGAAAAAGTCTTGCTGCACCGAGAGCAGTGCAGCACACTTGTTGCAGCAAGCGCGCGCTAATTATCGAACATGGTGCACCACCTCCGATGTAGCAAGACTTTTCCTTTATTTTTAAACCTAAATCTAGCCCTAAAATTTGAGCAGGCTAACTAAATCGAGCCTAGTCCAGTCCTATGGGCCAAACACTAAGGCTTGGATCTTGAATTTTCTAAGGCTGGCCCATGGGCCAATGCCCACCTCTACTGGTTACACGTCTATGTCACCGAGCTTTCAATCGGCACGTGCAAGCATTCTCTATGGCCACTAGATCCTTGCATCTATCGGTGATGGCGTTAGAAGGTCCCACTCCTAACCAGCCTAGACCCCACAACAATAAAATAAAACCCCAAGTCAAGTCCCACAAACACAACGATATACGGGAAGCAAAACCATCCCAACCAAAGAACTTTCCACTAAGCAACTTTGAATACAATGAGGTTGCCCATAGGCCACACACAAACTCCTCCTCTCTGTCCCTTACAAAGAGCTCACAATATGCCTGTCCCAACCTCACTCAAAAACACTAGTCTCGTCCGCGTCTAAGCCCGCCTGGCTTAGACCTCTGCACGGCCTTGATCTCTTCGTTGGTCAAGCCGTCTACCAACCTCACTCAGGGTGGATGATCAAGACTGCACGCTAAGTGCTCACTAATTTTTTTCAATGGTAACCAATGCCTCCTTTTTATAGATAGAAAGATCATTACCCATCCGTGTTGAATCCACGTAGAAATCACAGTCTTAGAATCCCTTTACGTGAACCTCCAAGTATGCTTCTTTCTTGACCGTTAGATGGCCTGATCGGACGGTTGAAAGCCTCCAAAGCACCACTCAAGAAGAACTCTCAAAAAAAATACGGTGTCTGCCAGCTGGGCTAACTGTCTGGGCACTGCCAGACTGGCCATGTGCCAGCCTGGATGCGTGTCCACAACGCCTGCCTAAGCCGGGCCGTAACATCCATATCAACTGCTGGTCTCCTTCCAAGTATCGACCCTGGGGTTCAGATGATACAAGTTCTGGTGCTCATTGAGTCATCATGCAACCATAACACTGAGGCTCTTGTCACCACGGTGACGATGATATGACTTCTAATGCAGGCAGCACGAAGCAACCCTTCCGATGAGCTTTGTGGAATGCCATCTTCAATCACTCTCTTAGTCTGAGTAAGAACTTTAGGATCTCATATATGAGATTTAAAACATTAAATAATAATAAATTTTATCACCATACTTGTTTTTTTACCAAATTTGATTTATGCAAAGGTCATGAAGAATCCTTTAATTTGAAAAGCACTCATTAAGAATGTTGATGCTTTAATCTTCCTCTTCTTAATTACTCTTTCACTAGACAATATTCTCAATAAAAAATTTAGTCTATTTATAATAAAATCCCAATATGCCATTTCATTGTGAGTCCTTATTGGACTTTGATCCCATACAAATCATTAACCAATCACTCAAAAACAGTAGACTCATCCTGCATGTATCATTGGAATAAATTTGTTTGATTAATTTTTTTAAATCTAAAATTACTGATAAATAATGGCGGCCAGCAGATAGGAAATTTCCAACAACCGATTCAATCAAGAGATCTGATTTCGAGACCCTGCAAAGTTTCTCAGAGATTCTAAGGTGCAATCTAATCTAATATTGGCTAGGTTTGGTGCAATCAGTCCATTCTATGTATATCCTGCTTTGTTTTTCTCATAAAGGTATCATTGAGGTCCATGCATCTGAGACTGAGCATCCACTGCAGGCCAAGCCTGCGATCAATATATACACAATAAAACAAGAACCCCAATAAAGTGAATTAAAACCCCTAATAGAAGCTCCAGTGATGAAACGCATCTGAGCGAAAGTTTATGCATGGCAGCAATTCAACAATTCATATCACCTTTAGAGTGAATTATAAGAATACTCTTCATCTTTAGAGAGCGTTTGATTGCTAATAATCATCTTAATAATCTTAAATTATTATGCAAATCATCATGTTTAATAATTAAACATATTAATCTGTATGTTAATATTTAATTCTTAGCAATTCAGAATTATCATAAATCATTATAATATGATTCCCATTTAAAAGGTGAATACCAAAATTACCATGATTTAATAGTTTATATAATATTAATTTAATTATATATTTAATAAGTAATTAGTAATATTTAAATAATTTATATTATATTATATGTTTAACTTTAAATATATAATAATATGTAAAAATTAAATTTTAAATTATTAGTATTTATGATCTTCTTGTGTATCAAGTTATTATATTAAAAATAATTTATAATATATAGCTAATTTTATTTATATTATAAATATTTTTTAATATTTAAATAAAATAAGATGTAATGTATACTATTTAATATCTTTAAAATAATTTTATAAAGAATTCTTGCTTTTTAGTACAATATTTTATATTCTCGCTAAAAAAAGGCAGCAAACTGATAATTAAAAATATTTATAATAAAATATAAATAAAATTTAATACAATATATTATATATTAAATTTATTTTTTTTAAAAAATATGAATTAATATTATCGAGATAAACTAAGCATAAAAATTTTATATTTTTGATAATCTATTATTAAGTATAAATTATTAAAAATATTACGAAAATAATGGTAGTCTTTATCACGATCTGCATCCAATTGAAAATAGAGAAGATAGAATACTTCTAAAAGGGATGGTAGCCACAAAGAGTTTTTTCCTTCGTCTTCAATTTATCTTATTTGTTGAGAATATAAAGTGACTAAAAAAGTAATTATGTGATTTCAATTTAAATCAGAAATGTCTAACCGTTTGTGTTCAGATTTGAAGACGTTTACAAAAAAAAATTATGATAATCAAAAGAATTTGATAACTCCTAAAAAAACATTGACACATGTTTTCCTTGATGAGTTTTGCACTCAAAAATCCAATACTACCATACCCCATAACAAAGACGTTCCCCCTCCCAAGTGGTCAAAAACGATCACCTTTTGTTCATCTTTCGCAAGAAGAAACCAATGAGGATGTAATAAATGATGACGATTCTGGCTAAGAATAATAAACAAACTCTATTGACACAGGTGACCTGGAGATGCTGTGAGGTCCATGGACGGCAACTCCGGTTCTCAAAAAAAAAAAAAAAAAAAAAAATGCTTATTTGTTATTCGAGAGAGAGAGAGAGAGAGAGAGAGAGAGAGAGAAGTTACTCCTTTTTGTCTAAGGGTGAGGTTGGATTGGCTTATGGAAAATATCTTTGTGCGCCATCTTCAGTGCTCAAAGATGCTCATCGGACATGTGCATTGATTGCACGCTTATCTAAGCGCACTTACATGCATACTCGTATAGATGCACAGCTAATACATGCACCATCTTTATGTATTGAAAGCGGTGCATAAAAACTTTTCCTTGGCTTATATGGTCTTGGACTCTGCTCAATTACGTGACAATCTCATGCAAGCTCAACCCACTCTCATGCGCAGGCTCAAACCAGCCTGCACTTAACCCAACGTGCAAGAGCCCAAGATTAGTCCAACAAGATACAAGCATACTTTAGTTAAAATCAAGCCAGACCAATCTAATGGCAAATCAAAATTCAAAAATGTTACAATCATTCCTCCCTGGGATCATAATTATCAATATATTATTAACGTTTTGTGATTAGAAGAAAGATTCCTGAAACAATTAATTGATTTTTTTTTTTTTTTTTTCTACATGATAGACAATTTGTGATATTTTTATAATGTGGGTCAGGTCAAGAAGGGTCCGCGTGTTACAGTTGCATAACTAGGAGGTCCAATTAGAATTTTTTCAATTTGTTGGCACATGAACTCGATGCTAGAAGGTATCGAAGCCTACTGGTAGTTTCGGTTTCACATATATTATATATATATATATATATTTATATAACACCAATGAATTTAAATAATAATTTTTTAGTTAGGTTTTTTTTTGAGTAAAGAATTAGATTGTTATAAATATTATCGAAGATCCGGTTCAAGTTTTATGCATTTATGATTGGATTCAATTGAATTTGGATATGGATTTTTGATATTGACCTATACTCGATATGAACGTTAGGTCTTAAATAAAGAAGTATATAAGAAATTTATTACGTGCTGAACGATTGAGTATTTATATAAAGCTAAAGTTTAAGTATTAAATTTTTAATTATTATTTTTTTAAGAATGAGATCTTAGATTGTTGCGAGGAAGTGTGCCTATTAAGTGCAAGGAGCAACAATCCAAAATTGCCTCCATCTCTAGCGCATTGTTTCTATGCTTGGCATTGGCCCATTGAGAGACCGTGGGACATCATGGTGATGGAGACAACAGCCTAAATGTATTCTTTATGAACAAGAACATGTTTGATTTTGATCTTGTCCCATCGCTATAGAAATCACTCACGGGAGTGATGCCATAGCTGGCTACTCATTAGGTTGTGAGTTCAAACAACTACATGGTTCAATGGTTAAGAGTGCAGTGGAGCAAGCTGTCATCAAATAACTCAGGATGATTACTTCAAGAGAAGAATTCTGCACCATGCTTATAAAAGCAAGGAAGAATGACATGCATTGAGTCCCAATCTCTTTTAAGTGATCTTTCCATTATATTCAAATTGTTCCTTGCAAATGTGGACTTATTTTTTCCCTTTATTTTCTTCATTAGAAACTTAAAAATATTGCACTTCTATTTTGGCTCATGTTCCTTCTCTTGAGTCTATAGTTTCTATCAATTAAAAATTCTCCTCCTTCTGTAGGACAACAGAATCTTCTTAGCTCTCAATAAATTCATAGATGATAGACACTCCTTGATACATGAAGCTAACCCACCATGCTACACACATACAAGCTAACCATTCATTTCTGTACAAAGATTTCCACATCCTCTGTTATGCAAGAATTGAATAAAACAGAGTATTCGATCCGACAAAGCCAAAAAACCATGAATTTTCTCAATCAAATTTGCTCTAAGATCTTTATTTTTGAGAGAAGTCCAACATTTAACTTATTTTCTCCATATTTAAAATAATTCAAGAGAAAATTTTAATGAAAAATATAAAGTTAACATTTTGAATAATAATAATATAACTTCATGTAGGGTTGATGCATAATATTTTGTCTTAAGAGTGGAAACATCATCATGCTGTAACACCATGTATTCAAACACCTAATAAGAGAGGCATTGCCATGGGATCCATGTGTTCAACTCCTAAATGAGAATATTCACCTGCAAGATTATTGACTTTAGCAACTTACTTAGTTGACACCTTCAAATCTAAATTAATAAACCTATCTTATCAATCTAAATCATGTTATTAAATGTAGTTTAGATCGGATACCTACCTCCCAAATGGCAGAACCATGGCCATTGATGTTGATGGATTGCTTGCATTTCAACAATGTCAAAATTAATACTAAATAATGTCAAAATTAAAATCTTACAACCTTTTTCTAATTCATGCTACGGCTTGAATTGATTTTGGCAAAAATAATTGCAATTTATAGCATTTATTTCTAGCATTTAAAGGTGGGCCAAAGGTCCCATGACCGATTAATATTATTATAAAATTATATATAATATTAGTTAGACAATGGCTAACCTTTTGTAGCATTTACTAATATCTTCTAATATTACATTAACTTGCATTCTTTGGATGAGTAATGGATTAGAATAATTCAAACATCGATGCTAATCCAATTTAGTAAAGTTATATTGATTTAGTTTTGAATGTTAATAAGGCCGATTAGGAGTCTAAAATTCTGGAGCCACTCCTCATTGGTTTGGTTTTTAATTTTAAGATAAAAAATTTT
Source organism: Calamus simplicifolius (assembly GCA_900491605.1). NCBI lineage: Eukaryota > Viridiplantae > Streptophyta > Magnoliopsida > Arecales > Arecaceae > Calamus > Calamus simplicifolius. The sequence continues at coordinate 4,014 of UESW01002119.1, read as the reverse complement.
AAGTATTAAGTTAATCAATAAATATTATGTATGTCATTTTTATTGAATATAATTTAAAAAATTAACTATTAAATATCAAATATGTGTCAAGTAAAAAAAAATTAAATTTATTTTAAAATCGATTTGATACCAAACTAATCTAAATGGATCGATTCCAAAATCATAGAACTAGTATTGATTGGACTAGTTTTAAATATTGATACTAAAATCGATTTAATCATTAATAATAGCATTTAATAATTATTATTCAATTAATAAAAAGTAATAATTATTTGTCATTTAAGTATAAAAATTTATAATACAACGGGTGGTTGATTCTAAATGATTATGAAAATATTAACTTTTTATTAAAAAAAAAAAGATCCAATCAAAAGCTGCGAGGAAGGAATTCAGTTGTTTCTTCTTCTTCTTTTTAATTTTTTAAAAATTTTGAAGTATTAAATTTGAAAAAAAAAAAAATAGAGTACGGGAAATGAAATGGTCCCCTCGGCCAGGCGACGACGAAAGCTCCTCGCATTAAGGAAGCGGAAAACCTTCTTCTTCCGTAGTGAGAAGAGATAGAGACGGAGAGGGAGATGGATCGCAAACAGTAAGGCTAACCCTTGAATCCCTCGGATGGCGTCTTCGTGGGTGATGGCTTCGTCCTCTTCGGCGAATTCCGATCTCGCGCGTCAGTCCTCCCTCTTCTCCCCGGCCATCGCCGACCTCCAGAGCTCCGCCGGTGGCGACCCCATCAGGACCTCGGATCCATGAGCATGGAGGACCTCCTCCGCAACATCTACCCCTATAATGCCGCGCCCTTCGCCAGCGAGGGCGGCGGCGCCGGCGGGCGAGGCGACGGCGACGGCCTCGTCGTCGTCGTCGCGGCAGGGGAGCTTCGCGCTGCCCAAGGAGATCGGGAGCAGGAAGGTCGAGGAGGTCTGGAAGGAGGTTGCCACCGGCGGGAAGGGCGACGGCGGGGACGGATCGGCCTGGAGATGACCCTGGAGGACTTCCTCGCGAGGAACGGGGCGGTTAGGGAGGAGGACGTTAGGGTTCCATCGGGGTCCGCGCAAGGGGGTTTCGGCTTGGATTCAGTGGTCGGCGGTGAGTTCCGGCACCAGCAGCAGCTGCCGCTGGAGAATCCGGTTTTAGCGTTCGGGAGTGGAGAGGATGGCGGTGGCGGAAGAGTCGGGAGAGGAAGGAAGAGGCCGATGTTGGATCCGGTCGACAGGGCGGCACTCCAGAGGCAGAAGAGGATGATCAAGAACAGGGAGTCGGCTGCCAGATCAAGGGAGAGGAAACAGGTTTTTTTTTTTTAAAAAAAAAACTCATTCCTTTCCTTTTAATGGGCGAATAATTAGTCCTTAGTTGCATTTGTGTATATTTATGTGTTTCTGGGCTTCGATGATGAATAATTTGGTCCTTGGCGGTGTGAAAAATGTTAAATTTGTGTATGTTTATGTTTCTTCAAGGCTTACACTGCAGAACTCGAATCTATAGTGACAAGGCTGGAGGAGGAAAATGTTCAGCTACTGAAATATCAGGTGCTGTTCGTTCTAATCTAAATAGACGTCATATAGTCGTAGCAAGCTTTCTACTCAAGAGTTTGGTTTTGTTGCTTGGAAAAACATGAAGTTTCTCTTCATTTCTTTTTTGAGAAGCAATTTTGATTTTTCTGGAGAACATAAAGATTTTAGGAAACCAAGATGTCGACATCTCCAAATTTCATGGGAAGGGCTGGTTTCATAACAAATAGAATTGCACCTCATGATTCTATAGGTTGCTCTTGTGCAGTAGCATGGAGTTTCTGAAGTACCACGTTAATTCTATAATATTCTGCCTGTAAATATGATCAAGGAATTAAGGAACCCGAATGAGTTTCTTTTGGTCCACCTACAATTTTGATGATTAATGCTGTTGGACTTATGAGTTGTCAATTTTCTTCTGATGTTGGGGTCTGGTTGAATTGGGAATTGCAGGAGGAGCAGTGCAAAGAGAGGCTACAGCAGGTATGGATATGTGCCAGTTTGTTGGTTGTAGATTAACTTATATGACACAAACTCTTTGCCTTTGTATATTTACCACATTAGAAATGAGTTAGTTTATGCAGTTTTCATGTTGAAGTTTTTTTTAAGTCTCTTCACATTTTGTTATGAATGCTTTATTTATAATCTGTAACCAAATCTGATTTTGTTATGCCGAGTCTGTTTGCATGGTTTGGATGTTTGCCAAAGTTGGCAATTCAAAACATTTGAATGCCTTTTCAGAAAGATTACAATTATGAATTTTGGTTGTGTGGGAAGTGCAACATTCCCTAAAATTTAAAAGCATCTGAAAAGTCTTATGACTCCTAACCCTATTGCCATGAATTTCCCTGCTCTACATGTGCAATGACAGAATTGGTGCTTTACACGACCACCCCTCATAGATCGTGCCGACAGCTTAGCTTTTGAATCACACTAATCCCCTTATGCCACATGGCATAATTGCAAGGAATTCTTTGGCAATATTTAGTATTCAAACTATGATTTTTCCATTCTAAATAGGTCATTTATTGTGTATCTTCCTAAACAGACTTTTACTGTATATTCACTACAATGTGGATCTAGTACTGATTTCTGAATTATTAGATATATAGTAACCAGCCGCTTTATTGATCTGCATTAAACCATTTCTCAATATCATACATAAGCATGCTTTTAAGGAAAATCATGGCGATCCAGCAAAAGATTGACCAATAGTTGTACTAAACATGCTTATCAACTTGTGGCTCAAGAGTTTGATTTGGACCTCCCACCGGTGCTCGAAATTCCTTAACAACATACTGTAGTATCTCTTGAAAGTGTTCTTTCTTAACATTAGGTGTGCAAGTTAGATGGATGCTAGTAAGTGATAAACAGTGACCGTCCAAGTACCAAGTGCTAAGCACTTCGGATATTTTGTCTCTATCAACAATGTTAACATATGTGCCCAGATTATGAGTTTGTCCCATCCGTGTCATCCTCCTAAAACATGGAGGAATAACCATGGTGATTGTAAGAAGTTATAGGTGCTGGATGGATGGCCCTATTCCTGCCTGATTCCTAGGCATTTGGTAGGGGCCTAGGTGTTCGTTAGGATTCCAATGTGAGTGGCTAAGCAGATCAGGAATTATTTATGTCATCCCCCTCCTTACATTCCTCTTCATTTTCAATTTATTCTTCCATCCAATGTTAGGCCAAAAATTAGTCCATATGAGGCAATATGTTCAACTTTAATTCCCCTCTCATAATTCCTCTTTGTTGCCTATTCTGGAATTTTCCTTGCTTAATACCCTGTTTGTATGAACTTTGTGGCCAATTGTTGAATTTCCTAGAAATTTTTGTAATAGCTGGTCACCAATGTTCTATTTAATGATAGATTGATGATGATTACAATGGATTTTTGGTAGGTCACTAGTAGTGGGTTGTCCAACTGCCAAAAATTTAAAGAACTTTGCATGACAAAAGAAGTTCCTCTATACAATTTCAATACCTTTTCCAAGATGTCCTTTTGTGCCTTGGACCAATATTTTTCATTGTAAACATGCTGTTTACTATAATTGCATATCATGTTGTGCAATTTAAACTAGTCCTTGCTCTTCAAAACTCATCAAACATAAGATCGTCATCCGTTTTGATTTTTTCATGCAAAAACCATCTAAAAGATGTCCTATTTACTCATGCAGATAATATCTAGTGGATTGTGCCATGTTAACATCCTAGACAAAGGCACATGCTAGGTCAAATTGCCCTAGTAGAGGCTTGAGATTAACATATTAGGGTAGCAATCTATTATTGCTGCAGGAGAAAATCAAAAAATGGGGAGTGGTGATTTCTAAATCAAACCAAGCTTGTGCACGCAAAGCCTAGCTCTAGCACTAATCAAGCAAGTCACGTTCGAGTTGAATTTCAAGGTGGACATGAGCTGCTTGTGAATAGCTCACTCATTTGACAATCCTACTTGCTTCCATAGCTAGAAGCTATGAAGCATGTGTTTGAGTATGGGTGCAAA
>UESW01002118.1:267878-280457 GCA_900491605.1 Calamus simplicifolius | reverse complement strand
ATGCCCAGATTTGTTGGAGTCGGCTCCAACTTTAGGCGAGTCGGCTCGAAGACGCGATGCCAAAAATAGAAACATTCAGAAAGTTAAGGGGTCGACTCAACAAAAATAAGGTGTCGACTCCTGACAGTCGGTGGTCGACTCATGAAAAGCAAAGGGTCGACTCGAGAATGCTCAGAAAAATAATTCTTTGGAGTCTGAGCAGAGTCGACTCCCACAGTCATGGAGTCGACTCGACAATATCGGGGGTCGACTCTTGAAATCACAGGGGTCGACTCGAGAAAAAACAGACATATCTGTATACTGAGTGGAGTCGACTCTGAAACTCTAGAGTCGGCTCCGGAACGTATCAAAATTAGAGAATTTTCTGATTGACTTTGAAATTCGTTCCAGATTAATTTTAAATCAATTTTTGACTTGAATATAATAATTTGACATTAAGAATCAATTCAAGATATGTTCCAAAAACTCATTGATTGAAATATGAAGTATAAAAATTTCTTTTTGAAAGCTTAAACATGGAGCTTGAAGCTACTTTCCAATGATTAAAGTCATACTTAACATACTCATTGATTATGATAAATAAATTCATTGCTCATGTAAATAAATTCATTGCATCTTTTAATATACTCATGGATTTTAGTAATCATCAAAATCAATAAGATTAGGGCAACAATTTCTCAACAATCTCCCCAACAGCATTGTACCACAAGTTTGATTCCTTAGAACTCATGGCTTGTGAAAACGTTTCAAGATCATTTTCGGCTCCAATGTTATAGTCAGATTCATGTAGATACACAATATAATCACTAGGAATTGCTGATTTCTTTATTCTAGTTGATCTTCTTAATGTTGTGTCAATGACCTCTTGAGGAGTATCAACTGATTGTTGTTGTTGATCAACATGATCTTCTAGATTATCATCAGCTTGTGAAATCAATGACTGGTTGTTGAGCACTTATTTGAGTTTGAGGAGTGCTATAAATAACAACCAATCCCTCACTTGAAGTGGAAGCTGGAATAACTGAATGATCTTTCTCAGAAGAAGCCAAATACTGAGATTGATCACTCCCACTAATCAAGTCATTCTCAAGAAATTTTGCATTTCTTGATTCCACAATCCTAGTGCTGTGAGATGGACAATAAAATCTATAACCCTTGGACTTCTCAGCATATCCAATAAAATATCCACTAATAGTCCTTGGGTCTAGTTTCTTTTCTTGTGGATTATAGACTCTTACTTCAGATGGGCATCCCCAAATACGTATATGTTGCAAACTTGGTTTTCAACCTTTAAATAACTCAAATGGCATTTTGGAAACAGCCTTGGTTGGAACCCGATTTAATATATACGCAGCAGTTTTAAGAGCTTCAGTCCACAAGGATTTAGGTAGGTTGGAGCTGACAATCATGCTCCTTACCATGTCCAATAATGTTCGGTTTCTCCTTTCAGCTACACCGTTTTGGTCAGGAGACCCTGGCATGGTGTATTGTGCAACAATTCTATTTTCTTCAAGAAACCGAGCAAACGGACCAGGTGCTTGTCCATTCTCAGTGTATCTACCATAATATTCTCCACCTCTATCTGACCTCACGATTTAATTTGCTTGCCGCATTGTTTCTCTACTTCTGCCTTAAATACCTTAAAGGCATCTAATGCTTCGTTCTTATTATGAAGTAGGTAGAGATACATATATCATGAATAGTCATCAATAAATGAGATGAAGTATCTCTGACCATACGAGTCCATATCTGGGCTACAGATATCCGTATGTATGATCTCCAGTATTCTGAACTTCTCTTGGCATCTTTCTTGGACTTGTTGGTTTGCTTTCCCTTTATGCAGTCCACACAAGTGCCAAAATCAGTAAAATCAAGAGTATCAAGTACTCCATCTTTTACTAATCTTTTAATTCTCTCAATGGAGATATGACCTAATCTCCGATGCCACAAAATAGAGGAATTCTCATTCATAACACATCTTTTCATACCAGTTTGGGCGTGCATCACATTATAGGTGGTATTATTTTTTAAATTAATTTGGAAAAGATTGTCGGACAATGTACCATTCCCAATAAGCTTAGATTTATAAAATAAATCAATAGAGCTTTTATTAAAATTAAAGGAATATCCTGCAAGTACAAGTCTTGACACTGAAATCAAATTTCTAGAGAAACTTGGAATATAAAATGTCTTTTCCAAATCTAAAACAAAACCAGAATCTAAAATAAGTCTGCACGTCCCAATCGCTTCCACATGTGAACCATCTTGTTTCTGAATAGATGCTTTGTTCACTTCCTAATGGTTTCCTTTGATTTAGAAAACCCTGCAAGGTATTTGAAACATGGATTGTAGAACCAGAATCAATCCACAATGTGTTATGACATATAACCAAATTGGATTCATAACATACGAATGAGGTTAGAGTACCTTTCTTGTCAAGCCAAGCCTTGAATTTGAGGCAATCCTTCTTTATCTGCCCTTTCTTCTTGCAAAAGAAGCACTTGGACTCCTTCTTGTCTTCTGTATGGATGGGTACTTTACCCTTTCCTTTGCGTTTGGCTTTAGAAGCTTTAGTCTTTCTCTGAGTGACTAAATGTGTACTTTCTCCCATTTCAAAATCAGCCTCCCTTCCTCTTGAACACACATGGTCAGAAGTTCATTAATTGACCATTTGTCCTTATGTGTGTTGTAAGATATTTTGAAGGGACTATACTGCTGTGGAAGTGAATTCAAAATAAAGTGCACCAAGAAGGATTCTGACATCTCAACCTCTAGGGATTTCAATTGAGCCGCAATGTCCCTCATCTTCATGATGTGCTCACGCACACCTCCAATAGTAGTGAGCTTCATTGATGACAATCTTGCCATTAGGGTACTAGCCAGTGCCTTATCTGAAGACTCAAATTGTGCATCAATAGCCTTCAGAAGTTCCTTGACATTTTTGCACTCAGAAATTGAACCACGTATACTAGCAGAATCTTAGTACGTATGACATCATACTGAGGTGATTGAATGCTCCCATCGTTCATACGCAGCAATCTCAGCCTGAGTGCTAGTAGATGTAACCAAATGTGGTTCATCCTTCCTGATAGCATAGTCAATATCCATGCACCCTAATTGAAGAAGAATTCTCTCATTCCATAATTTATAATTATCACCACTTAAATCGGGAACATCACATTTCATATCAAAAATATTAATAGGCAAAATAGCTGCATAAAAATAAAAATCATGTTCATGTAACTGAATTTGAGGCATATAACTTGATGTCATATCTTACCAATGTAAACATGCAATAACATAAATCAATAACATATAATAACTACCTGTGGGCTAAGTTATTATACTAAATAGACTCATTAACTTAATGATGTGACTAACAAATTATATTCCTTTCTCAATTCCTGTGGGTAATTAAGAAAATAATTTATTATCTCATCCTAATTAATTATATCAGTGCAATAAAAATTCTTGTGGGATAAGATTTATTGCATTAATATAATTAATCACAATTAATGACATCTAACCTTATGTGATCTTTGCAACTTAATATATAATTTTGATTAATTAAAGATACTGTGGCTACTCCTCAATTAATCAAAATTATTGACCACATGACATTATGCATATAGATTAACCAATTTAGCATGATTATTAGGTAGTGATCTTAATCAACATAACATTTCAAATCAAGATCTGAATTAATCAAATTGGCCAGGCCAGTAAAGAGAAGTGGGGGTCCCCCGTTGCTTTCCTTAGGTCAGTCAACGGAACCAATTAAGTAACCACAATCTCTTTACTTTTCTAGACACCAATTGACCAATCAAACCTTGAAAGGATTTGCACTGTGATTTTTCACACTACCACCAAATATATTTTATTCATGCATAAAATAAATCTAATATGCAAAAGGAGATAAGCATATCAATTATCTATTTAATGAATTTCAAAATTATCATCTTAAGAAATTTTTTGTTAATTAAAACACATCCGGCCGTAGCTCATTATTCCCTTGGGCCAGTCTATGCAAAACATCGTAGGCATAGAGACTCAGGAGGCGTATTTTAATACAAAAATTTTAAACTTAAGAAACAAATGATAAAATAAATCATATTACATAATATAATAAAACATTAAACATATAATAGCATGCATTTAAAATTTAACCAATCCAATTTGATTTTAAATCGCTGTGAGATCTGTGAGATTAGGAAGATCACACCCGTGAGAAAACCGAAAGACTCATAGGCGAGAAAATCAAAAAACGCAAGAACATGCCATGTTTTCTCTTTTTAACAGGTCACTGCATGTGGTTACGGAAGCCACGTTTTCTCTCTTTAACGTCACGAAGCCACGTTTTCTCTTTTAACAGATTATCTCTCTCTTTAACAGAAGAGGCCACATTCACGTTTCCACTCCGCTCAAAGTTTCGTGAGCAAAAATCGGAACAAAAATAAAAAAAATGGCCAGGAGAAAATCGAAAAGAGGAAAAAATGGCCACCTACTCCGTTTTTTAGTGCCTAAGAGAAACCCGAAAATCCATACAGGCCACCATGTGGCCACGTTTCCATTTCCATTTTAAGAGGCTGCTATTTTTCTCTCTTTAACATAGAGATTGGAGAGGCCACACCGCTGTTTTTCTCTCTTTAACAGAGAGACTGGAGAGACCATGTGACGTTTCAACGAAAGAAAAAATAGCCATCTCCATCTCTTTAAAAAACGGCCAAGCAAGAATACCAGCGGAAAAATCGGAACCACAACACACCCCACGGTGGTTTGAAGCTGCGATCGTGGAATTAAGAATCCAAAGACTAACCACCGTGACAAATTGATATTTCATTAATCATATCAACTTTCTTTTATTTAAACCATATCAACGAAAATAAATTATGATCCCATGCAATCTTCTAGGCGACCTATTAACTCTTTCGGTACGTAAGTAGTGGGTAAAATGCACCAAGGTACTACCAGTAGCTTCCTTTTTTTTGGTGCGTCCCTAATATCCCTACCACACGTCCGTTGGGCCAAATAATCTTGGGTACTACCAGTAGCCTCCCCTTTGGACTATCCCTATGTGAGAGAAATAGAGACCAAAAAAGCCTACGAACAATAAAACAATAAGTTATCCTAAAAGATTTAATTATATTAGAAAATAATTAAATCTGAAATGATGGAAACACTTATAACAAAAATAAGGCAGAGGTATTGATGCTCTGATACCAATTGTTAGAAATCTATTAACAATCTACATAATATTGTATAGAATTAATAGATAGGATCTTTATATTACCTCCAGCCATTGCTTACGATCTACCTCTCGAAGATCTAAATAAGGATCTTGATCTTCCTCTCGATCTGAATCAGCTGCATATCTACCGCTTCAAGAACCTTGATTGAGTTCTTCCAATCAATGAGCTATCGCACACGATGGTGTATGCCCTCAGGATATGCTCTTGATCAGGGACCCAATATCTCTACTTTCTGGTTTTCTCTTGATACATAATGTGTTATTGAAAACCTTAGAAGGGATCTCTTATTTAAAGAGATTTCCTTAACTCCCTTCCACCGCCTACTCCCATCAAAGTAGGCATTTGGTTAAATTTCAAATTTTAAAAAGAGACATCGTTATCACTTATTAACTAGTCGATGGCTTTCGTTGAGAATTATCCGCAAACGATTAAGCTATATCGCAATAAAATAGGACCATCTACCAATATGGGATATTACATAAATACCCTTGGCAAAGCACTTTGTGGCATAGGGCCCGACCGCCAAGATGATTACCGCAGATGCCTTCATGAACCTCTCGAAGAGCATAATCAGCCTTCGACGGTCGGAGGCATTTGAGTAATGGTATAGAGAATGATTGCTTATATAGCCGATCGTCAATCAAAACATAATGAGACATTGCATTTTTAGTTTTCTTGCTTCTTTTTGTCAGTGGGTAGCAACCCTTCTTTGAGATACTTTTGCAGGGGATCTATCCAAGATGGTTCGGTGTTGACCTGCATCATCTGAGCAGCATCGGCAATGCTAAATTTCTCCAGAACTTCCAAGTGGAACATCCGTTCAAGGTCCATCGAGTTCGTAGTTTCCAGGCAGGACAAAAGGTTGGCGCGCACATTTTTATACCTTGGGACTTGAATAATCTTAAATTCAGCAAAGCAGGAAGATAGATCGCGCACCTTTTGAAGATACCGAATCATGTTCGGCTCTCGAGCCTCAAATTCTCCTTGCACCTAGCCTTCTATTAACTGAGAGTCAGTGTAGGCGTTTAGCTTTTCGACTTTGAGCTCGCGGGCGATGCGGAATTCGGCGAGCAGGGCTTCATACTCTGCTTCATTGTTTGAGGCCGGAAAGGAGAAGCGGATGCCATATTCGAAAGTTGCCCCCTCTGGACTGGTAAGGACTAGACCGGCACCAGAACTGTTTGCACTGGAGGATCCGTCGGCATGAAGCAACCATAGGGCACTGGGCTTTGGTTGTCCAGGGGTGTCCGAAGCAGAACCATCCTCGGGTATAGTACATTTAAGGAGGAAATTTGCCAGGACCTGGGCCTTAATGGCTGGACGAGGCTGATACTGAATGTCATGTCTGCTCAGTTCAATAGACCATTTGGTCATTCTTCCTGATGCTTCTGGACGATGGATAATTGCCTTGATGGGTTGATCGGTCAAGACTATGGTGTGTGCTTGGAAATATGGTCGCAGCTTTCGGACCGATGTTATCAGGGCCAGAACCATCTTCTCGACCCGAGTGTACCTTGGCGTCTTTGAGCAATTTGCTGACATAATAAACTGGCTTTTGGACTTTGTTCTCCTCTCTGATTAGCACAGAGCCAACAGCATTTTCAGAGACCACCAAGTATAGACTCAGCGTTTCCCCTGGTTTTGGACTACTGAGGAGAGGTGGCGAGTAAAGGTATTTCTTGAGATCTTTAAAGAACTTCTGGTAATCTGGGGTCCATTGAAAATTTTTGGCCAACCGAAGCGCTTTGAAGAAGGGAAGGCACTTTTCGGCCGATCGAGCAATGAAACGGCTAAGGGCCGCTATCCTTCCGATAAAGTGTTGCACGTCTTTGATCGACCCCAGAGGGGCCATCTTCTGTGGATTTGTTTCAATGCCTCGCTGAGAGACCATGAAGCCCAAGAAATTTTCAGTTAACCCCGAAAGCACATTTGGTTGGGTTAAGCTTCATTTGGTATTTTTAAAGTGTCGCAAAGCTTTCTGCAAGATCCTCAACATGTTAGGATGCCTCCCTATTCTTCACCAGCATATCATCAACATACACCTCCATGTTTTGGCCAATTTGCTCTTTGAAGACTTTATTGACCAACCTTTGGTAGGTGGCACCTGCATTCTTTAAACCAAAGGGCATGACTCGGTAACAATAAATACCTCGATCGGTGATGAAGGTAGTTTTTCCTTATCCTCGAGTGCCATCCGAATCTTGTTGTAGCCTGAATAGGCATCCATAAAAGTCAGCATTTGGTGACCCGAAGTCGAATCCACAAGCTGATCGATCCGAGAAAGGGGAAGCTGTCTTTTGGGTAAGCTTTGTTGAGGTCGGTGAAGTTGATACAGATCCTCCATTTGCCATTTGATTTTTTCACCATAACTACATTCACCAGCCAATCAGGGTAATTGACTTCCCAGATGAAGTTGGCTTTGATGAGTTTTTCCACCTCCTCTTCGATGGCCTTTTGGCGTTCGGGGGCGAAGCTCCTTTTCTTCTGCTTAATTGGCCGACATGCCTCGTCCACGCTGAGGCAGTGGATCAGGACATTCGGGCTGATCCTAGGCATATCCGACGTGGACCAAGCGAAGACATCAGCATTCTTCCGAAGGAACTCGATTAAGTCTTGCCGAAGCTTTCCTTTCAGTTGTGACCGACCTTTATGGTTCGGTCGGGCCGAGCTTCGTCGAGTGGCACTTCTTCTAATTCTTCGGATGGCTCTCCTCATTATTCGGTAAAATCTTCTCGAGCATCTAGCCCATCCACCTCGGGCTTCCTGGATTGAAGGTCGGCGATAAAGCAATGCCGAGCTATAATTTGACTTCCCCGAACGACTCCCACTCCCCATTCAGTCGGAAACTTCATGGCAAGATGGGGAATGGAAATGATGACTTTGATAGATACTTATCCTGGCCTACCGAGGATGGCATTGTAAGGAGACCAAAGCTTGGTTACAAGGAAATCCATGAGCGTAGTAGCTACGCGGGGCCAAGTGCTAGCTCGAACTGTTAGAGTGATAACTCCTTTAGGGATTATGGAGTCACCTATGAAACCTACTAAGGTAGACTCCATGCCTGGAGGCTTTCTACCCGGAATTTCAATCTCTCAAAGGCATCAAAATACAAAACATTAACAGAGCTTTCACTATTTATTAAAATATGGTGTACATCATAATTGTTCATGTTTAGGGATACAACCAGAGCATCATCATGGGGGTACTGTACCTCCCAAAGATCTTCATCAGAAAAAGTGAGCTCATCAACCCGAGCCTTCTTTGGCGGGTTTTCTTCCTTGCTCGGCCAAGATGATGGGGAGCCGGCCATCGCTATCACAGTAACATTGCCGATAATCGGAGGATTCGGTGGTGGGAGCTAGCGAGGCTCGAGATGGCGATCCCCTTCATTGTTTGGCTCAGGGGGTCCTCTGAATCGATCCAGTCTGCCCCATCGGATCAACTACTCAATCTCATTCTGGAGCTGCCAACAGTCCTCGGTGTCATGCCTGTGATCCCGATGGAAGTGGCAGTACTTGGTTATATCTCTCCGAGTTGTATTGCCTCGGATAGGAGGAGGCCAAGGAATCTGATGCTTGATCTCCATCAGGATTTGCGCTCTTGGCGCGGTGAGAAGAGTGTAGCGGTTGAACCTTTGAGCTAGACTTGGGTTCGGTCTCAAGGCAACGGTGAAGGAGCTCTCTGACGGCGAGGCGGGCTTGCATGGTGGTAGGCTCGATGCTTGTCTGAGCCCTTTGCCTCCTTCTTCTTTAGTTGCTCGGCTCGAGCTGACCTTCTCGATTCTTAAACCCTGGCATACTTATCCGCCAGAGACATCATGTCTGAAAGGCTCTTCGGGCAGTTAACCTCCAAATTCAAGTAGAAATCTCTTTCCTTCGACACTCCTCCAGCCAAGGCAGACATGGCTACCTCGTGGTTGAGGTGGTCGACATCCAGGAGGGCCGTATTGAAATGACCAAGGTAATTATTCAAGGATTCCCTCTTTCTGTGCTTGACTTCAGAGAGGGAATCGAATCTCCATCGCTGGCGATGGCTGCTGATGAACTGGCTGATGAGTAAACAACTAAGCTCGTCGAAAGAATCAATGGAACCTGGCTTCAAGCTATTAAACCAGGTTTGAGCAGATCCCCTAAGAGTGGAGGGGAAGGCTCGGCACAGGATCGCATCCGATGCTTCGTGAAACATCATGATGGATCTGAAGCTATTCAAGTGGTCATCGAGATCAGTGGATCCGTGGTATGGCTTGATGGTGGGAAGCTTGATATGAGGGGTAATCACTTCCCTCATGATCCTCTCAGAGAAGGGAATACCCTACTCCGCCTTCGGCTGGGACGGAGGGGCTTGTCTGACGGCGACCAACTCCTAACGCCATTCTCGGCGCATCTTATGCATCTGTTGCCTAATCCCTTCATCCAAAGTGGTAGGAGGGATTAGGCGATGGGAAGATGGATTCGAATCCTCTAGCACCAATCTATTGCCACGAAAATTCATTCTCCGACTCAGGTGCGCCCTGGCTCTGGGTCGGACACCGATCTCTTTGCCCAGAGTGGAACCTGCAAGACAGTCCGCATGCAGAGGGTGTTTCGGGGGTGGCCCTCTGCGGAGGACCCTCTGACACCCAAGTCAGTGGAGATTCACAGCAAGCAATATGATGAAAAAATCTCGCAGAAGAGTTCCTCTAGATGGGTGTTCTTCCGAGAGCTTAGAGCTCTGATGGAGCTTTAATGGAGTTTTTCAGTATGAGAGCTAGCGAATGCGTACCTAAGAGATTTGGGGGCTGTGGTATTTATAGGCGATCACCTGATTCCTTGGGCGCGTCACAGGGGGTCTAAAAGCTGTTGAGATTCAAACGGATTCGAATCAAATTTGTTACAAGGCCAGTAGGATCCGTATTTTGTCAGTTAGAGGATCGATGGCTAGGAGAGTTGGTTGATGCCTTGAGATTCAACGATTATGTAGGTCTTAGGCCACTTCTATGGCCGTTATGCCATTTCTGGCATGATTCTCTGTTTGGAATCTTATTTAGTTATCGTGAATTTGAACTCTCCTGCGATGGATTCCGCAGAGGTGTTCGAGCGCCTCGGTCCGACCGAGGCGAGGGACAATTTGGTTTTCCGAGGTATAGGATGGCTTGGTTTATCGAGTATGAGGATAGCTCGTGTTGCCGAGGTATAATGATGGCTCGGGTTGCTGAGGTAAATGATGGTTCGGTCTGCCGAGGTATAGGATGGTTCGGTCCATCGGGGCGACCCGACTCTGCTGAAGGCGATTCGGCTTCACCGCTTTGCGGATGTGACAGCCGGCTGACAGGATGTTGGGATTGGTCTCGACCCAATTGTCGATGTGCCCGAGCATTAATGCCATGATAGTTTTACCCTTCATCAATAATTATAATAATATTTAATATATTTATTATGTTACATTATATTAATTTGTCATAGTTATATTATTTATTACTATGTTATAATATTAAATATGTTGGTTCAAATATGTAACCTTCAAATCTAATAAAACAAAATTTTTAAGAAGAACATTTTAAAAAATACTCTATATTTGAGCCTTTTTAAATAGAGCATTTAGTAGCTTTTGTATTAGTCTAAGTGCATTTTTAGAATTTAAACTAAACATCTTAAAAATACAAAAAATACTTTTACCTCTTTCAAAGTACTTTTGGGATATCCAAATGCTATGCCAAATAATGCTTAAGTATAATGGTTATATTTATGTTACTTATTAAGTGAAGAATTTGGTAGCAAAAATCTAACAAACTATCTCAAAAGTTTTATCAATGGGAAAAGTCCTTGTTATTGAAAATATAATAAAAATTTTACTTTAATCCATACTCGAGAGTTAGGATTAGAGGTGGCAAAAAACCTAACCCCACTCATAAACTCGTCTAAAACCTATAAAAAAAAGAAAAAGAAAAATAGGGTTAGGATTTTACATTTTTTCAATCTAAACTTGAAATGATCCAAAAATTGTAAGGTTGGGTCAGGTTAAGTCATGGATAGCCCAAAATGATTCAAAAATGGTATTTATCAAAATATATATAGTATTTATTACCACTCATAATTAGTTGTTTAGATACGGTGATAGGATATATTTTTAATTTTATTTATTTTAAATTTTAAAATTTTATCTAAATATCATTATATTTTTTTGAATTATCAATTAAATTGTATACATGCTTAATATTATAATATTTTATATTTTTTGATATATATTATAATTTGTGCTAATGTGATTCAATAAATGATGATATTAGAGCATTTGTCCAAGTTGAATGTTAGTGAATAATCGATATTAATAATTTCAAACACCTTTAAAGAGGAGATTGAAGCATCCAATTAGACATAACTTGCTTTATATATATATATATATATATATGATTAAGAACATTTCTAATATTATTTATTTTGTTTTGATATTTTATTATTAATTTGGCATAAATATTTCTTTCATTTTAAAAGTACATTTATATAGACTATTGTTTTATTTTATTATTTTATAAGTTTATAACTATATTTCTATTAGTATCTAATTATGTTAGAATTTTGTCCCTATTTTCTATATCATTTAGATTAACAATGAGTAAAATAAAAAAAAGAATCAAACTGATCATGGACCAATTACTTAGAAAGAATTAAAAAATGTGATTGAATTCCTCTCTATATCTATGGATTAGAATTTTGCTTTAACGATCGAAACCCCAAAGTTATTTGAATTTAAAAATTGTTCGAATTCAAAATGATCTAGTCTGACCTGATTGCCCCCTCTAGTCAGTATCACATGGGTTATGAAACCCAAATCTAACTTAATTTATCAACTTACGTCGCCTCTCACCGATCTACCGTTCGTGACATGCGGTTTGGCCCCAAGCATGGTCGACTAGGGCTTGGACCGGGCTTAAGCCGGGCTAGTTCGAAGCTGGGTTGGCCTTGGAGTTGGAATGTTACAAACCCAGGCCGAACCTAAGGGTATTTCTGTCTCAAAATCTTAAACATTAGGGTTAGGGTCTTTGCCTCTTTTGCCTATAAATAGATGGAGGCGGCGATCGAATTGGCCCTCCAGCGAAAGAGGTCCTGCTTCTCTCTCTCTCTCCCTCCCTTCCCAGCGAAAGAGGTCTCTCTTCTCTCCCTCCCTCCAGCCTCTCTTCTCTCTCTTGGTGTGCTTTTTTTTTTTTAATTTTCCCTTCGAAAATTTCTTGGGTTTTGTTCTATACAATGAAAAGATCGGATGCTATTTAAATTTATCGAAAGGTACCCTTCTTGATTTTTTTTTAAACCTTGTTTTCTTTTATTTGGTTTTGATTTGAAGAGTAGAAGAGGGA
>UESW01002118.1:210378-265378 GCA_900491605.1 Calamus simplicifolius | reverse complement strand
AAGCTTGACTTCAACTCAGCACTCAAAGCTCGATGTACCATTGGCATTAAAGCCCGACTCCAGCTCGGCACTCAAAGCTCAATGTACCATCGGCATTGAAGCACAACTCTAACTCGGCACTCAAGCTCGATGTACCATCGGCACTAAAGCACGACTCGAGCTCGGCACTCAAAGCTTGATGTACCATCGGCACTAAAGCTCGACTCGAGCTCGGTACTTAAAGCTTGATGTACCATCGGCACTAAAGCATGAATCCAACTCGACACTCAAGCCGATGTACCATATGCACTCAAAGCTCAACTCCAGCTCGGCACTTAAAGCTCGACTCCAGCTTGGCACTCAAAGCCCGATGTATCAACTCGGCCCTCAAAGCCCGACTCCAGCTCGGCACTCAAAGCCCGATGTACCATCGGCACTAAACCTCGACTCCAGCTTGGCGCTCAAAGCTCGATGTAACATCGGCACTAAACCTCGACTCCAGCTCGGTGCTCAAAGCTCGATGTACCATCGGCATTAAAGCTGACTCCAGCTCGGAACTCAAAGCCCGATGTACTATCGGCACTAAAGCCTGATGTACCATCGGCACTAAAGCTCGACTCCAGCTCGACACTCAAAGCCCAATGTACCATATGTACCATCGGCACTAAAGCCTGACTTTAACTCGGCACTCAAAGCCTGATGTACCATCGGCACTAAAGCTGACTCTAGCTCGGCACCTAAAGCCCGATGTACCATCGGCACTAAAGCTCGACTCTAGCTCGGCACCTAAAGCTCGATGTATCATCAGCACTAAAGCCCGACTTCGGTCGGCACCTAAGCACAATGTACCATCGGCACTCAAGCCTGACTCCGATTGGTACTCAAAGATCGATGTACCATCGGTACTCAAGCCCGAGGCCAGCTCGGCACCAAAGATCGAAAACTGACTCCAGTGTTGGCAACAAAGATCGTCGGCATAGGGAAGAAGGCACCACGACTTTCCAACTCTCAGGTCACCCTTCGGGTTAAAAGGAACCCAACGACTTCAGTAACTCTCGGGTCATAACTCGGGCCGGCCACGAAACCCCCGAGGCGGTTTTATTGTAGTCACAGCAGCTCTATCGGCCTCAGCGGCTCGATTCATCTGCCTTCGTGGCCTCATTACAACTTTAGCAGCTTTATCACAGCCTCAACGGTTTCACAACAGCTCTAACTCGACGCCAATGGCCAATTGAGTAAGACCTTATCTAAATTATATACATGCAACATATTACTTGTCACTTTCAGCCATCAAGAAGCCCCAAGACAACTCGTAGCTGGGAGAGGCCAACTCCCCAGCTCATAGTTTACGGTACCCACTTCCAAATTTTATGACAAAAGTAGAAGACCCAAAGTCAACTCACAGGAGAAACCGACTCCCTAACTCATAGTTGACGGGCATTCGCTTTTGGGCTCTACATAGGGAGAGAATTAATGGCTGCAAGTAAAGGATAACCAACTTACCTTCAAACTTTGCTTAAAGTTTTTTGAACAAGCAAAAAGCATGTCTCCAAAGAGCGTGAAGACGTTTACATAAGGCAGCGCAAAAGGAAAGGGGCTTCCTCATCTAAGTCGGCTTCGGCCTCATATAAGTCGGCCTCGGCCTCGGCTTCCTCTTCGGCCTCGGCCTCATCTAAGTCGTCGTCGGCCTCGGCCTCATCTAAGTCGGCCTCAGTCTCGGCCTCAGTCTCGGCTCCCACAGCTCCCGCGGCCACAACATCTCTTGCACCAAAGCAAGCATTTATGGCCTCAAGGCCACGTGCATGCACTTGCTTCAAGGCATTTATTGCCTTATCACGTTGGCCTCCTCGGCACTCACCTGTTCCCCTCGGCCACGGCTCACACAAAGCTACCGCGGCCACGACATCTAGCATCAAAGCATTTATGGCCTGAAAGGCCATGTCCATCCACTTGCTTCAAGACATTTATTGCCTTATTCTCTCTATGTGTTAAGGTATTTATGGCTGCCATGTTGGCCCCCTCGGCACTCAACTTACCCCTCGGCCTCATACGTACTCGGCCTCAGCCTTTAACTCCCACTCGGCCACCATAACCTTCTCTCCGCATGAAACCGGCCTCGACCTCGGCTCCCACAGCACTCGGCCTTGGACTTCCCTCTCGGCCTACTCCCTTCGGTTGTGAACAGTACCATGCGCATGAACAGTGCCTTGCACATGAATAGTACCATGCAAGCACTCTATAATCAATGCTTCACAAGGGATAGCTGGCTTCAACTCCAAGCGTCATCTTCTGCCCTAATGGTTGCACCGTGGGGCCCACGTGACTAACTTTATCACCTATCACTGTTCACACAAGATTTCTATGTGCCCCGCCAACTTGTTTCTCTTTTTCCAAGATCACGGGTGGTTACCGAAATATTATGGACAGTTATCGATATTCAGGGCGCGATTAGTGGCTATTCGCCCACCTACCATTAACGGAGCAGATCTTGGCGGAAGGTATGATCCGACGAATATCCTCGTAGGGTAAAAGAGGGACTCTTGAACATGTAGACTCCGACTCACAACGAGGAGGGGGACTCAATCTCTACTCTTTCATTAAAAATCCTTGTTCTCCATATTGCTGACTTGAACGTCGAAAGGTTCGGGACTTTTTTTGCAAGTTTTTGGCTAAAAGAGGCGATTTTGTCATACCTCTAAAGACCCACGAAGCTCCTTCTTCGTTCGATACTCCCAAAAAACAGATTAGCATGTCAGGAAGGGGCAGATCAGCGATGCTAGTTTGCAGATCCTCGTCCCTCTTTAATCAAAATGGTGGATCATAACAGTAGCGATGATAAGAATCCAAGAAGCTTTCGCCAGTTATGCTGGGGCACCTTTAACGAGCTGAGCAACAGGAGGCTAGCTCTTTGTTCCACCATTACCACTATCTCGGACCATTCAAGCAGAACATCTTGCCACCCTCACCCTGACAGCGGATGTCCAAAAGCTCCAGAAGCAACATCTCGTGACCACACAACAGCAAGCAAAAGCTTCATCTCGCTTTTGGTCGCTGCTCAAGCCAACCATCATTCATCCCGCCGGAAATCTCCTTAGCAAGAGATCCATCGTCATCAAGCTCATCATCAACTTAAAACTCAGATAGCCACCACTTATCGTCCAAGCAGTCTACTCTCCTACTGACGGTGACGCAAGGGAGGCCCAAGCTAGGGCACCAGCACCTCCACTCCAATCATCTTGATTCTTTGGGGGGCAGACCACCAGCGGACAGAAGTACCCAAATTAGCATAGGAAAACAATGGTGCTACAAAAGCTAAGTACACCATACTTAACAGTATTTCTTTCATTGATACTCATATTCAAGACCAATCTTACGTTGGCATCTCAAAGCTCGACCCCAGCTCGACACTCAAAGCCCGATGTACCATCGGCACTAAAACCCGACTCAAGCTCGGCACTCAAAGCCCGATGTACCATCGGTACTAAAGCCCGACTCCAGCTTGGCACTCAAAGCTCGATGTACCATCGGCACTAAAGCTCGACTCTAGCTCGACACTAAAGCCGATGTACCATTGGCACTAAAGCCCGAATCCAGCTCGGCACTCAAAGCCTGATGTACCATCGGCACTAAAGTTTAACTCTAGCTCGGCACTCGAAGCTCGATGTACCATCGGCACTAAAGCCCGACTCGAGCTTGGCACTCGAAGCCCAATGTACCATCGGTACTAAAGCCCGACTCCAGCTCGGCACTCAAAGCCCAATGTACCATCGTACTAAAGCTCGACTCTAGCTCGGCACCCAAAGCCGATGTATCATCAGCACTAAAGCCCAAATCCAGCTCGGCACTCAAAGCTCGATGTACTATCGGCACTAAAGCCCGACTCCAGCTTGGTACTCAAAGCTCGATGTACCATCAGCACTAAAGCTCGACTCTAGCTCGGCACTCAAAGCCCAATGTACCATCGGCACTAAAGCTCGAATCCAGCTCAATGCTCGATGTACCATCGGTACTAAAGCCCGACTCTAGCTCAGCACTCAAAGCTCGATGTACCATTAGTACTAAAGCCCGACTCCAGCTCGGCACTCAAAGCCCGATGAATCATCGGCACTAAAGCCCAACTCCAGCTCGGCACTCAAAGCCAGATGTACCATATGTACCAATGGCACTAAAGCCCGACTTCAACTTGACACTCAAAGCTCGATGTACCATCGGCACTAAAGCTCGACTCTAGCTCGACACCTAAAGCCTGATGTAGTACTAAAGCCCGACTCCGGTTGGCACCTAAAGCTCGATGTACCATCGGTACTCAAGCCCGACTCCGATTGGCACTCAAAGACCGATGTACCATCGACACTCAAGCACGAGGCCAGCTTGCACCAAAGACCGAAAACTGACTCCAACGTTGGCAACAAAGATCGTTGGCATAGGGGAAATGGCACCATGACTCTCCAACTCTCAGGTCACCCTTCGGGGTTAAAAGGAACCAAACGACTTCAACAACTCTCGGGTCACTACTCGGGCCGGCGACGAAACCCCCGAGTTGGTTTTATTGCAGTCACAACAGCTCTATCGGCCTCAGCGGCTTCATTCATCTGCCTTCGTGGCCTCATTACAACTTTAGCAGCTTTATCACAGCCTCAACGGCTTCATAGCGGCTCTAACTCTATCCCAACAGCCAATGGCCAATCGAGTAAGACCTTTATCAATTATATACCTGGTTGCATATTACTGGTTACTTCCAGCCATCAAGAAGCCCCAAGATAACTCATAGTTGGGAGAGGCCAACTCCCTAGCTCACAGTTGATGGGCACCCACTTCCAAATTTTATGACAAAAGTAGAAGACCCAAAGTTAACTCACATTAGGAGAAGCCAACTCCTCAACTCACAGTTGATGGGCATCCACTTTCGGGCTTTGCATAGGGAGAGGATTAATGATTGCCAGTCAAGGGTAACCAACTTACCTTCAAACTTTGCTTAAAGTTTTTTGAATAGGCAAAAAGCATGGCTCGAAAGAGTGTGAAGACGTCTACACAGGGCAGCGCAAAAGGAAAGGGGTTTCCCCACTTGGAAGGAATCATAGTTGAAGTTGACAGACGCAAAGGTAAAAAGTCATATACTCCTTTCGCTTAGCTAACGCGGGGCACACAAGCTAAGGAGTGTGGGGGTATTTGTGGGGCCAGTAGACCCCATGGGCAATAAAGAAATAATTTTTGGATGGCATCCTCTCAAGATAGTAATTTTTAGACGATCTTCCTAGGAGGCCATCCTCGGCGGCCTTCCTGAACGGCTTAATTCCTAGGAGGCCTCGCCGGTCTACTCGGCTTTCTTTTGAAGGACGCAATGGGTATTTAATTTTATCCACGACATTGCTTTCGGCTGCAACAAACGTCTCATCATAGTGAGGAAAAGAGAACAAAAGGGAAAAATCTCTCGAAGGCCACCTTCCGTCATTAATGTCCGATGGTCGAGTCAATGGGCTAGAGCATTCAATGGTGCAGAAGGGTCATAATTTAATGGGAATGGAATGTCACAGACATCTCGCCTCGACACTTCAGCTCGGCCACGAACATCTTGCCTTGGCACTCCATGTCGGCCTAGGCTTCGGCCTCGGCCTCGGCCTCGGTCTCGCCTCGGAGTCAATCTCGGCTTTGGCGTCGGCCTCGGCCTCATCTAAGTCGCCTCGGCTTCGGCCTCGGTCTCGACCTCATGTAACTCGGTCTTGGCGTCGGCGTCAGCTTTAGCGTGGCCTTGGCCTCATCTGCGTCGACCTCGGCCTCCATAGCTCCCGCGGCCATGACATCTCTTGCACCAAAGCATTTATGGCATCAAGAGCATTTATTGCCTTATTCTCTCCCATATTAAAGCATTTATGGTTGCCACATTGGCCCCCTCTGGAACCTATTCCCACAAAGCTACCACAAAGCTACCAAAGCATTTATGGCCTGCATCCACTTGCTCCAAAGCATTTATTGCCTTATTTTCTCCATTTATAGCTGCCATGCTCACTCGGACTTCCCCCTCGGCCTTGCTCAGCCTCGACCTTTATCTCCCACTCGCCACCATAACCTTCTCTCCGCATGAAACCGACCTCGACCTCGGCTCCCACAGCCTCGCTCCCATAGCACTCGGCCTCGGACTTCCCCCTCGGCCTACTCCCTTCGGTCGTGAACAATACCATGTGCATGAATAGTGCCTTGCATGTAAATAGTGCCATGCAAGCACTCTATAATCAATGCTCTATGAGGGACAGCTGGCTTCAACTTCAAATGTCATCCAATGGCTGCACCGTGGGGCCCACATGACTAACTTTATCACCTATTGCTATTCACATAGGATTTCCACGTGGCCCGCCAATCTGTTTCTCTTTTGCCAAGATCACGGGTGGTTACCGAAATATTATGGATAGTTGTCGATATTCAGGGCATGCGTTTAGTGGCTATTCTCCTACCTACCATTAACGGAGCCGATCTTGGCGGAAGGCATGAACCAACGATTATCCTTGAAGGGTAAGAGGGACTCCCGAATAGGTATATAACGAGGAGGGGGACTCAATCTCTACTCTTTCATTAAAAAATCCATGTTCTCCATATCGCTGACTTGACCGTCGGAGGGTCCCCACCGGAACCACTGGTTCAGGACTTTTCTTGCAGGTTTCTGGCTAAAGGAGGCGATCCTGTCATACCTCTGAAGGCGCACGAAGCTCCTCTTTCGTCCGACACTCCCCAAAAGTAATTTGGCAGCAACAATTATTATTATTGTTATTATTGTTATTGATGATGCGTGGTAAAAAAGTCTTTGCATAAAATGGTTGATATGGGCAAATAGATCGGGCTTAGACTATAGTTGTTCTCGACAGTCAGAAGGATGCTCCATCGACTTTTGTCTCAGCATTTTTGTTCAAGCCTCAAACCTCGAACTTTGCTAATTGAATCTTAGCTGATCAACCTTAAGCTTCATG
Source organism: Calamus simplicifolius (assembly GCA_900491605.1). Lineage (NCBI taxonomy): Eukaryota > Viridiplantae > Streptophyta > Magnoliopsida > Arecales > Arecaceae > Calamus > Calamus simplicifolius. The sequence continues at coordinate 258,440 of UESW01002118.1, read as the reverse complement.
TCTCACTTTTGAGCCATTGCAATTGAATCTCAATAGTTATGAACCACTTGATCGATCTTTTTAGTCGACCTTTGGCTTGCATTGAATATCTTGATTATCAGATCATTAAAATTACGAGGATTTTAGAATTTCTTCTCGAAGTAGTCCTCCATGAATGGATACAAAAGCCGAATAAGGCTTTCCCTTTTCATAATTTATGGGATCACGAATCTCCCTATAAAATAATTTGGCCTTATTGTCATTCAATTTTTATGAACTCTTTGAAAATTAGGTAATAACTTGTTAGATCCCTTCCCTTTAAATACCGAGCCTCGAGAGCCCTAAAAGGGAGAGAGTAATTATGTGAGAATTTTTTTAGATTATTCTCATTATTCACTAAATTGGGTATCGAAGGGTCCTTCGTGGGGATTATCAATCTTTTTCCTTGTACCTTGTGCTCAAATTGAAGAATGAAATTTAGTAGTAGATTGAACATGCATTGCTACCTTGTGTACAAGTCGAAGAATAAAATTCATCAGTAATAGATTGATGCTAGAGCAAAAGCCCTTCATAACTTGAAATCTCAGAATAAAAGATTCAAAAGAAAGGAATACCATCAAAATGGTAAACCATAAAAGGGCGATAATAGATCGATCAGGCCATCTCTTAAAGGCCTAATCCTTTACAGAATACATCCTTACAACTACTCCAACTTGATGCTTTTTTGTCACTCGTAGCTCTAGGGCCAATTTAGTAAGTTGGTCCAACAAGTTTAGGTATTAGCGTAGCTGGTGCAGGGACTCAAAGGAATTCCTCTTACAACTACGCTCAGCAATATCTTGGTGGAGCAGTTGTATTGGCTTGACTGATAACCCCTCCACCTAATTAGTTTGAGGCTACAAGTCCAAAAGCTAAAGACAAAAGTTTCCCTCGACTTTGTCGGGTTTGCTCCTTGTTTCCAATTTATTTTCATCGCAATGCCTAGATGTCGATCATTTTGCTTAACTTCTTCATCCATTCGGAATGAGGTGTTTGAGTAGAAGATTTAGGAGATATGCTTAGAATTAGATGTCGTAAGCATGCCTCGCTGTCAGAGTAAGGTTCACCCTTCATCGAAAGAATTATGAGCGAAGTTGTTTTGCCGCATATCAAGCTCCCTTCCATCGAGTCATATAATGGGATAATAGATTCGGATGACCATCTAACCAACTTTCGATCATCATACTTTTTTATGGAGCTTTGAATGTGATTCTACGTCGGCCTTTCCTTTAATTCTTAGAAGATTTGTCAGAGTATGGTTTGACACATTAAAGCTGAATTTCACTTTTTTGATGAGCTTGATTGGTCTTTTACCAGCTAATTCATCAGTAGCTAATTCCCTCTTCGAGCAGCTGAAACAACAGGAGGGGGAGTCTCTAAAGAACTTTTTAGGCCGTTTTAATATGGCTATGTTGGAAGTTAACCATCTCAATCATAAGGTGGCTATGTCTGTCATAACAAGCGGTGTATTAAAAGAGGAAGGTTTCTATCTAGTGTAGGTAAACTATCCGCAAAGTGACATAATGGTCTTGGCGGATAAATATGTCAGGGTTGGAGAGTCTTGAAGGTTAGCACGAGCTGAGCAATTGAAGAAGTATAAGAATATAGTTCGAACAAAAGCCGATCGACTTGCCCTATGAACTTGCATCGATAAAGGGCTCTGCCACTTAGGTGTGCTACAAGAGCCCAACATGGAGGTTTAACCTATTTACTCCTTTTACTATGCCTCAGGCTTAAATTCTAATGGAGATAGAGCATTAGCTCCCTCAACTGAAGCCTTTATAGGAAAATCCAATCCAGAGAGATATATGACTAAATACTGTTGGTATCATGGGCATGATATCGCTCAGACAGGAGATTGAGCATGTTATCATTATGGTTGACTCATCGTCAATCAGACAAGGAGTTGCCTCTATTTAAAAAAGTGAAGTATGAGAAACTTATATTCTTAGAGAAGGATCTCTAGTGATACAATAAGGATCTCTAGGGATGCAATGCCTTCACGTTGATGCATTCATTATATTTTTAAATATATAAAACTATGATGTATATTGAGCCCTTATTGATGGTGAAAACGTTCTCTACTTTGATGCCTTCACGTTGATGCATTCATTATATTTTTAAATATATAAAACTATGATGTATATTGAACCCCTATTGATGGTGAAAACGTTCTCTACTTTGATGCCTTTTGTAAGAATGGGTTTGAGAACAGAAAACCTTCGAGCAGTGGACTCCATCTTTATGGGGTTCACCAGTGATGTCATTATATTAGAAGGTGTAACTACTTTGATGGCCTGAGTCGACGAATGGCTTTGCACGCAATTATCTCTATGAACTTTTTTGTGATCAGACTTTGGTCATCATAAGGCAAATATCTTTTAGAGTGGTAATCTTCATTTAGCACCTTTCATGAAGTTTCTCCAAAGTGATTTGAATTTAAAAATTATTCGGATTCAAAATGATCTAGTCTGACCTGATTGCCCCTCTAGTCAGGATCACATGGGTTAGGAAACCTAAATCTAACTTAATTTATTAACCTACTTTGTTATGTCGCCTCCCACTGATCTGCTGTTCGTGCCATGCGGTTTGACCTCAAGCATGGTCTGCTAGCGCCAAACCGGTCTTAAGTCGGGCTAGGGCGAAGCTGGGCTTGGAATGTTACAAACCCAGGCCGAATCTAAGGGTATTTCTGTCTCAAAATCTTAAAACATTAGGGTTAGGGTTTATTTGCCTCTTTTGTCTTTAAATAGATGGAGACGATCGAATGGCCCTCCAGCGTCAGAGGTCTCTCTCTCTCTCTCTCTCTCTCTCTTTTTTGTTTTTAAAAATGTTCCCTTAGAAATTTTCTTGGGTTTTGTTCTATATAATGAAAAGATCGGATGCTATTTAAATTTATCGAAAGGAAATACTCTTTCTACTTGAATTTTTTTTTTGTTTAACTTGTTTTCTTTTGTTTGGTTTTGATTTGAAGAGTAGAAGAGGGTAAGAAAGCCAATTCATAGAGCAAAGGCGCCAGATTTAGATGGCGACCAAATTTGTTTTGAAGGTTGGCCCGTGCCTCTCAAAACCCTTGATTTTGAGGATGGCCTCGAACAAGCTGCTATATTTTTCGCCTCATACACTTTCTTTGTTTTGTTTCATTTTTCCTTGAAGATATTTGTCATAGCTTTGTCATAGCTTTTTGGGCAGATGATCTATTGAGTTGTTCCGTTTAATTGATTTCGTTGGAAATTTGGGATTCCAAATTTTGATCTTTAGAGAATCTTGTTTCATGCGCATCCTCTGTGAAACGGGTTATCTCTATCTAATGTTAAATGCTTATATTAAAACTTGATTTTTAGTTTGTTTTATTATTATTTTTTTCTATGGTTGGATTCGGTTTTGTTTTTTTTTTTTATTTCTTTTATTTGAGAAGGTCAAGGGCAAACTTGTGTGGGAAAAGACTATTTGAGAAGGTCTAAAGCCAAGGGCAAACCGAGTAGTTTGACTCGGAACCGCCGAGACCATAGGTCTTGAACTACCTCGGAAGTTTTTCGGTGTCGGCTCAGGGGTGTCCTTATGATCGCGGGGCCACCGGGATCCTTTTGAAAAATATCTCGGGGGTTTTTCGGTGTCGGTTCGAGAGTTTGACTCTGAGCCGTCAAGGCCATTGGACTTGAACTGCCTCGAGGGTTTCTTAGTTCCGGCCCAAGGGTGTCCTTATGATCGTGGGGCCGCCGAGGTCCTTTTGAAAACTACCTCGGGGGTTTTTTGATGCCAGTCTGGAAGTTTGACTTGGGGCCACCGAGACCATAGGACTTGAACTGCCTCGGGGGTTTCACGGTGCCGGCCGGGGGGTCTCCTTATGATTGCGGAGCTGTCGAGGTCCGTTTGAAAACTACCTCGGAGGTTTTTTGGTACCAGCTTGAGGGTGTTCTTATGATCGTAGGGCTGTCAAGGTCCTGGACTGTGTCTAAGCTGGGCTAGCACGAAGCTGGGCTTGGGCTTGGAATGTTACAAACCTAGGCCGAACTAAGGGTATTTCTGTCTTAAAATCTTAAAACATTTTGCCTCTTTTGTCTTTAAATAGATGGAGGCGGCCCTCCAGTGTAAGAGGTCTCTCTCTCTGTTTTTTTAATAAAAATTTTCCCTTAGAAATTTTCTTGGCTTTTGTTCTATATAATGAAAAGATCGGATGCTATTTAAATTTATCGAAAGGAAATACTCTTTCTTCTTGATTTTTTTTTGTTTAATTTTGTTTTCTTTTGTTTGGTTTTGATTTGAAGAGTAGAAGAGGGTAAGAAAGCCAATTCGTAGAGCGAAGGTGCCGGATTTAGATGGCAATGATCTTTGTTTTGAAGGTTGGCGAGAACAAATCTCGTCTCAAAACCCTTGATTTTGAGGATGGCCTCGAACAAGCTGCTATATTTTTTGCCTCATCTCCTTTCTTTGTTTCGTTTCATTTTTTCTTGAAGATTTGTCGTAGCTTTGTCGTAGGTTTTTGGGCGTATGATCTATTAAGTTGTTCCAATTAATTGATTTCGTTGAACATTTGGGATTCCAAAATTTGATTTTTAGAGAATTTTGTTTCATGCGCATCCTCTATGAAATAGGTTATCTCTATCTAATGTCAGATGCTTATATTAATTCGGTTTTTCATTTTTTTTTTGAGAAGGTAAGGGCAAACTTGTGCGGGAAAAGACTATATAATTTGGCATGATTCTTGTTGCCATCGGGATCTGTCCTCCGACTCGGGCGCAATCGGTCTCCTGATCGGGCTTCCTCTTAGGCGAACCTGCACAGAAGTCCTCACGCGAGAGGCGTTGGGGGTGGCCCTCCACGGAAGACCCTCCAACGCTCAAGTCAGTGGGGATCGGCGATCAACAGAAAATGAGGAGAAGGATCTCTCTAGGGAGTCCCTCTAGGGGCGGCCAATCGGAAGCTCGTGCAGAGCACCAACGGCGGAGAAGGAGAAGGGTGAGCAGTGAAAGAGAGAGTGAGAGTGAGACGCGGCGGAGAAGGAGAAGGGTGAGCAGTGAAGAGAGAGAGTGAGAGTGAGACTGAGCCAAGAGCTGTGTACGGGGAGTGTTATATTTATAGGCAATCACTTGAATCTTGAGCGCCTTCTGGAAGGTTCGAAGGTTGTTGGGATATGGAGATGATTCGAATCGAGCTATTGCGAGGCCGGTGGGATCCGTATCTTGTCCGTTGAAGGATCGACGGCTGGGAGAGCTCTCGGATGGCCTGAGATCCGATGACTGTGTAGGTCCTGGGCTATTATTGCAGATCCTAAATCGTTATTGCAGATCCTAGGCCACTCCTCGATATGATTCTTCGTTTGGGATTCTATTACACTAGACTTGGGCTCTCCCGCGCCAGGTTCTGAGGAGGTGCATGTCGAGCCATGGATTGCTCGGGGGAACCGAGCTATTGATTGCTCGGGGAAGCCGAGCTATGGGTTGCTCGGAGGGACCGAGCTATGGGTTGCTCGGGGGGCCGAGCTATGGGTTGCTCGGAGGGACCGAGCTATGGATGACTCGGGGAAATCAAGCTATGAGTTGCTCGGGGAAGCCGAGCTATGGATGGCTCGGGGAAGCCGAGCTATGGGTTGCTCAGGGGAACCGGATGGCCCGGGGAAACCGAGCTATGGGTTGCTAGGGGAAGCCGAGCTATGGGTTGCTCGGGGAAGCCGAGCTATGGATGGCTCGGGGAAGCCGAGCTATGGGATGCTCGGGGGAACCGAGCTATGGATGGCCCAGGGGAACCGAGCTATGGGTTGCTCGCCTTCTGGAAGGTTCGAAGGTTGTTGGGATACGGAGATGATTTGAATCAAGCTATTGCGAGGCCGGTGGGATCCATATCTTGTCCGTTGAAGGATCGGCAGCTGGGAGAGCTCTCGGATGGCCTGAGATCCGATGACTGTGTAGGTCCTGGGCTATTATTGCAGATCCTAAGCTATTATTGTAGATCCTAGGCCACTCCTCGATATGATTCTTCGTTTGGGATTCTGTTACACTAGACTTGGGCTCTCCCGCGCCAGGTTCCGTGGAGGTGCATGTTGAGCCATGGATTGCTCGGGGGAACCGAGCTATTGATTGCTCGGGGAAGCCGAGCTATGGGTTGCTCGGGGGGACCGAGTTATGGGTTGCTCGGGGGAGCCGAGCTATGGATGACTCGGAGAAGCCGAGCTATGGATGACTCGAGAAAACCGAGCTATGGGTTTCTCGGGGAAGCCGAGCTATGGATGGCTCGGGAAAGCCGAGCTATGGGTTACTCAGGGGAACCGGATGGCTCGGGGAAGCCGAGCTATGGGTTGTTCGGGGAAGCCGAGCTATGGATGACTCAGGGAAGCCGAGCTATGGGTTGCTCGGGTTAACCGAGCTATGGGTTGCTCAGGGAAGCCGAGCTATGGGTTGCTCGGGGAAGCCAAGCTGTGGATGACTCAAGGAAGCCGAGCTATGGATGACTCGGGGAAACCGAGCTATGGGTTGCTCGGGGGAGCCGAGCTATGGATGGCCTGGGAGAGCCGAGCTATGGGTTGCTCGGGGGAGCGAGCTATGGATGGCCCGGGAGAGCCGAGCTATGGGTTGCTCGGTGAAACCGAGCTATGGGTTGCTCGACCTGCCAGACCATACTAGTCAGCTCGTTCTTCATGGGCGTAGTGTAGCAGGTGGGGGATGGGGCTGATCTTAGCCCCTTCGCACGGTTATCAATGCAATGACAATTTTACCCCTCAACACATGCCCCCACTCCCTAGTTTGAAGCGTAGGTTTAGGCGTAGGGAGTATAGACTTAGGTGGCGCAATTCGAACAGAGGGATCTATATTTGACAGTCCACGCAATGATGCCCTAATTAATGCTGCATGGCCATCTTGCCTTCTCGAGGTGGATCCATCGTTCCTTAGGAGCGAAGGTAACAGTTGGGGAAGCGCCACGTAGGAGATCTCGATCTTCACGGTGCCTGTAGCGGTGGTTCCGGATGTCTTGGTTGAGATGCCTTATCTTCTTCCTGAGGCAGTTTCTTTTGGGAAAAATGGAGTCGTAGTGGTGCCATCCCTATTCGTAGTGCTCTTTTGCTTTCCCTTAGAGAACTTCATTTCCCTGTTCCCTTAGCGACCTTGCCCAGCATCTCTTTCGATCGAGAACATGGTGAGTCCAAGCGATCAGGCTTCGGAGGTGACCCTGGCGGATCTGGAGCGGATACGCCGCCTGTACAAGATTCCTGAGGATGTTACCTTGTTGCTCCTGACGTGGATGACAGGGTAACATCTGGATTAGGGGACGGAGTATTCTGTTATGAGGAAAGTTTGAGGGCATGCCTCAGGTTTTCTCTTCATCCGCTAGTGCGGGAGGTGATGAAGTTCTACAATATATGCTTCATCATGGTGGCTCCCAACAGCTGGTGCAATCTCATCGGATTCATCTCGTTGTGTAGCTGTGTTGGGGTAACCGCGACCCTTCCGATGTTCATGGTGTGCTACAATCTGGTCTCCAGGAGGGCCTCAGAGTGGCCTTACATCAGTCCCCGGAGGTCTTTCAAGATGATTTCGGATAACCCGTCGTCGATTAAGGAATAAAAATCGCGATTCTTTATAGTCGAAGGAAATATTGGCTCGAACTTCCCTCGGGTGTGGGGACGATATGTAAAGGATTCAGAAGCGCATCCGGAGTTATTCGAGCAGGAGAAAAGGGATTTGATCGTGTTACGAGGTAGTTGAGTGCTTCCAGCCAGCACCCTTCTATCAGAGGACGTTCTCTTCGTGGCCGGATTGAGTCCTGTTGACCCTCGCGGTGAGTACCACTTCGTAGCCATAGCTTAATGTGATTTCAACTTTGATTTTTGTGCAAGCTAACGGGCGAATCGTATTGCCCCTACAGCCGAAAGGTCGGCGTTCGTAGATCAGGTGAGGGAGGAGCTGGGCAAGCGTCGCAGGAGATCCGGCTCTAGTAGCAAGCATAGGGCCGAGAAGAGGTCTCGCCCTTCCGGCTCCCGCCCTAGGGGGATTAGGAGAGATGGTGATGATCGGCGCTCCTCGTCGCCGTGGGCCGGAAGTATCGAAGTTCTAGCGGCGCACGGTCTTTCGGCGCCAGAGGAGGGTCTGTCAGGGGGAGAAGATCAAGATATCGCGGGGGTTTCGGAGGAGGCTGCTGAAATTTCCTCCCCACTTGCTATCGTTTTGTCCGATGATGGTGAGGGAACGACGTTAGTTCACTTGGAGACCCCCGTGGCCGGGGCAGCTCGGTCTCCCTCATTGGAGCCCGGTGGCTTGGAGAGGTTGCAGGCAGAGGCGGGAGCGGCTCCCGCTTTGATCGAGGTGGGAGAAGCAGTTACAGCTGCTGAGGTTCAGCCTGGGCTGCTGGTGGGAGAGCCAATGGGGGATGAAGGGGTGGCCGAACCTGCCAAACCAGCGATTGAACCTCACGGGGCATCTTCCGGCGAAGGGCCTTCCGTCGAGGCACAGGAGGCCTCGAGGGAAACCGAAGTTCAAGAGGAGTCTGCCGAGGGTAGAGGAATGTCCGAGGAGGCAGAAGCAGAAGAGGAGGAAGAAGGAGAAGGAGGGGAGCCGTCGAGCGAAGGGGATGCTCGGGCCGGGGCTTCCCTTGCTGGAGCCGAAATGCCCGAGGCCTCTCAAATGAGGGCTCTGGTGGAGGAGGTTGGCTGAACGAGGGCCCCAGGGGACGCGGGCTCCCTAAGCATAAATTTCCACTCACGCGATCCGGAGGTGAGTGCCATGTTCTCTGCCTTGATGCAGTCTGCGTTCCAAGGGGGAGAGAGTTCCTCGGCAGGAGTGAACGATCCGGAGGATCTTGTCGATGTGGCATTTAGGTACACTGGAGTGCTAAACGAAGCTTTCCTTCTTCCCGAGATTGATGACCTTGCCCTCACGAGGATTGCTTCGGATTACATGTCTCGGGTAAGTCATCACACCGAAGCAGGGTTTTTAGTTAGTTAGTTCGACTGCGTTCCTCATATGTGCTATCCTTTTCGCAGAATGCCCTGATCATGAGGGCGCTGAAATGGCGTTTGCATCTGGTTGTCGGGGCTTGGGCTCGGGCTCGCCAAGAAGTCAATCACCTCAAGGAGAGGGTGAATTCAACGGCCAGCCTTTCTCGAGCCTTGGTGGTCTCAACTCGCAATGCATGTCCTTATAGCTGAGAGAGAAAGAGCCTCTCAACTCGCAATGCAGGTCAACGAGCTTCAAGGCTTCCATGAGCAATTCGAGAAGGCCAGTCTGGAGTTATCTCAGATCAAAGCGGAGCACGAGAGTAAGGTCAATTCCATGCATCAGTTTTTCGATAAGAGGTGGGACCAGTTGAAAACCAGCCACGCTAAAGATAAAGGCAACTAGAGCAAGAGGCTCGAGGAGGAAGAGCACAGGTGTCGGCGGTAGCAGGACCATCTCACCCGTCTGAATAAAGAGCTCGCCGAAACGAAGGATCGGCTAAAGTGGTCGGACGAACGAGCTGCTCGGCTCTCTGACGAGCTCAACTACGCCCATCAAGAGATTGCAGACACTCAGTCCCAAGTGGACAAACTCAAAGAGAGCCTTCACCAAAATCAATCGGCTAAATTGAGGGCTCTCAATAGGGTTCAAGTGTTGGGCGATGAACTAGCTCGGCGGGATGAGCAGGTTGGGTGTTATCTGTTTTATCCGTTTTGGCCTTTCGACTTTTGCCTTACTTGGCTTTTCGTCTGCAGGTGAACAAGATGAGTCGGGAGTTTCAGGAATGATTGAAGGCCTTCGGAGAGGAGGTGGCCTCGAGGCACCGAAGGACCTCCGAATTGGAGAAGCAATTGGCCGAGACGAATGCGCGGGCCTCTTCAGCGGTGGAGGAGTACAAGAACTCTACCAAATTTGCCGAGAACGCAGGGCGGCCTGCGCCGATGCATTCCAGTTCGGTGAAGAGGAGGCGCAGGCTAAGGTTACTCAAGCTTATCCTGACCTGGACTTGTCTTGTTTGGAAGCCGAATACTACGAGACCTGCACCCCGGGGGCGAGGAAGACAAATATGAAGAGATTTTTGACGTCGATCTTGAAGCTGTTCTGGGCGTCGACATCGCTGCCGAGGTATCCCGGCGGGACACCATCGAGAAGGGGGGGTCGAGCGATGCTCCCGCTGATGCTGCCGTAGGAGGCACTGGGTTTGATCCCAAGTCTTGATCTCTTGGGGCCCATATGTATTTTCTGTTTCTTTCCTTTTATAGTTTGACCAGAAATTAGTAAACGGATCAGTTGTTTTCATTTGTTTGCCTTCCTTGGATGATTTCTCATCTTAAATTTTGATCCCAACTGCAAGCGCCGCTTGGTTGATTTTCTGGCTTGAATTTGAAGGAACATCTTGGTCGAGGCCGAGGCATAGGGATAGCCCCACGAAGGAGTCGAGCGACAACATAGCTTGGTACAAAAGGAGGTCGAGAGATGATTCAATTCGGCTTTAGCTGAATGACGCAATGGTTCGGCTGGGGCCGAAGGATGAACCAGCTCGGCTGGGGCTGAGAGACGAGATAGCTTGGCTGGGGCCGAGGGATGAAATAGCTCGGCTGGAGCTGAGGGATGAAATAGCTCGGCTATGGCCGAGGGGTGAAATAGCTCGGCTAGGGCTGAGGGATGAAATAGCTCGGCTAGGGCCGAGAAATGTGGTAGGTCGGCTGGATGGGACTAGAAACCATAGAAGCATCCTGGCTAGGACCGGGGTAGTCCGCCTTATCAGTGGCAAAACCGTGGATGTGCCTTTGACGAAAAGAGGGGTTTGTTCCCGAGCAAGGGGGTTTGTTGAATCCTCGTTGTCATTCCTTTATTCTTTTCGGTAAAGAGAGGGTTTGGCCTTCGCGCCTCTTTATTACCCCTGTCAGTGCTTTGTCTTTTCCAAGGCAGGTCGATTTTCGTTTCGCCGAAGTAGGTAGTATGGCTCTGCAGCCAGCAAAAGGTCGCCCTGGCACTTTTCGAGGGACCTTTGCTGTGTCGACCTTTTCCAATGCAAGTTGCTTTGGAGTGTGGTGTAAGCGCTTATTGCCATTGGAGGATCATTTTCATGGGACGATCTCCCAGGTCTGCCAGTACCTGTAAGATCGGTGAACGATTTTCTGCATTTAAAGCTCGTGATCCGGGACCAAAGAAAATCTTTTGGCATGCGTCATGGTTCGAGCGATGCGCTTGGCGCGCAACGGGGGGCGCTATTTTTATCTCGGGAGGCCACGTGGTGGCGTGGGTCAGGCGTTTTGAATCTCGGGGCTTTCTATTCTGATAGCTACTTCCGGTTCGTCTTCGCCTATAAAAAGGGGAAAGGGGGCTATGTTGGGCCATCTCAGAGTTTTCTTTTCTATGACTTGTGAAGGTTCACATGATGCCTGTCTCTCTAGGGCTTAGAGCGGGAGGACCGAGCTTTCTTTCTGCAAGTTGTCATCCTTCGGACAACTGGGGTGATGAAGGAGCCATCCTCCGGACAGCTGGGGTGATGAAGGAGCCGCCGGAGGGTGGCTCGTCCTCAAGAAAGGAGTTCCGGAGATCGTATGGAGAGCGCACAGGAGGTTCGCAGAGATCGCATGGAGAGCGAATATATACACTTCCTGTGTGTCCTTTGCGATTCACCTTCGGGAACATAGGGTAGGAAGTGCACGCGTGCTCCCCATGACTTGCGTGAACTTTGCCTCCTCCCCTGGTTCGGATTCCTAGGCTTGTCCGCCTGGGGAATCTTTTGCCACGTGAGAAGGGGTGGTGGTGTTGTTTGCTAGTATATTGCCTTTTAACTTGGGCAGTGACTAGCGGTACACACTTGATTTGGGGGAGTACCCCGTTATCAGGGTCCGCGAGCTTTCTTCCTACTCGTCGGAGGGCCCTGCGGTTGGGTGGTTTGGGACAAAGCCCGTCCACCCTTTCTGATTTCTCTGATATCTCGGGCCGGATTCCGAGATATCATTATTAACTGAAGCTGGTCACAACAGTCGGGCTGAGTCATTCACTTATTATCGGCGCGAGCTGACTGGTTCGTGGCTCGCCTGATTCGTTGGATCGGACGTCGAAGTATCATTGTTACCCGAAGCTGTCTTGGAGCAGTTCGGCTAAGCTATGTACTCGTCTTTGTTTCATGTGTTTCAATGCACTTGTAATGCCTCTTAGGCAGTTGTAATTCGTTTCGCTGGCAATGAAATAAAGAAATTTTTGCCCTTTCTCCTAGTTTCTGTTTCTTTTTTTGCCAAAAGTTGTCACTGGCAATGAAATAAGGCGCGGGGTTATCGCTCGTTCTTGGCCGAGGATTTTGCGCTACCCGACCCGGTCGGGGCTTATAAGCTACCCGAGTTCAGATGGAACTTTGGAGATTGCCTGGTCTGGTCGGGGTTTGTGGTAACGAGACATGCGTCTCGGCCTTATGTTGGGGCTTTGATAGTGGGGAGAATTCCTCGGCTTTTGCCGGGATTCTTAGCAGTAGAACACATTCCTTAACTTTGGCCGAAGTTCGAAGATTTATTGCTTGGCCCTGCCGAGGTTCGAAGATTTATTGCTCGGCCCAGCCGAAGTTCGGAGATTTATTGCTCGGCCCCCGAGGTTCGGAGATTTATTGCTCGAAGGGACGACTCGGTCATCACCGAGACTCCTGATGTTTGGCTCCTGTGAGATTCGGCGGGGACCGCCAAAGCGAAACGGGCGGCGCATGGGGACGCCCGATATTCATGATTTAGTGGTTTCCGAGGGAAGCGAGTTAGCGTGCTGACATTTTTTTTCCGTTTCCTCGCACTTCTCCAAAGGCAGCTGATTCAAGGTGATCCGGTGGGGTTTCGAGAACATTTACTTCGTGTGGGCACGACAAATCGGAAGGAACCCAGTTCCTAGAGGAGGAGGGGGGTTCCCGAGTAATTCGTCGACGCTTACTGATTTTTCTCGGAAAGGGGCGCGACTCTTCGCTTCCTGTGGATGCCAGCCAAAGTGGCGACACGTGGCAGATTCTTGCAGGTCGGGATTAATGACCCGACTCCTCGAGATACTCGCCTGGGCAGTATAAATATGGACGAGGGGGATGCCAGTGTTTGTCATTCTTTTGGCTAGCCTCTCGACAGCTCTTGAGAGCGGGTATGGCTTCTCAGGGTGAAGGGAAATCGTCCGAAGAATCGAGCGTTGTTAGCAATGGCCGCAGGGGCTTCCGGGGGAGCCGCTCCTTCGTAACTGTCGATGGCATGGCCTTGGCGTCGGCTTTAGCAGGCCATGAGCAGCTCGAGAAGGCGGTCGAGGTGCTTCTTGCCATTTCCACGAGGTAGGCCGAGGCTCTTCGCCGGGTCATCGACCGGCAGGAGGGGGTGATAGCATCCCTCCGCCAGCAAGTCGCCGAGTTGACTCAGCGTACAGAGGACCCGACAGCTCCTGGGCGGGACAATAGGCTTTTTGAAGGCCATTTTTACTTTTCTTTTTGTACTTTTCTCTATAATGAATAAAGAGTGAAGTTCCTTTTTTGGCAATCTCTTGTTCCCTGTTGAGATCATCGTTTGGTCCATAAAAAGGAAAAATGGTTTTGTTGGGGAGCGCGGAATACCCCCAAGATCACGGCTATAGCGTATATGAGTAATGCAAAAATCTTTTACCGTTCTAATCTATGAGTATAAGATTATACCTTCAGACTTGAACGCTGGAACACTTGATTTGATTGCTCGACCTCAACCTTTTGGCCTTCCGCCGTATTCCCGAAATACCTTCTTCTCTCTCAAGATGGTGGGATCTCTCTCGGCCGACCTAGGGTTTCTTGCTTTTCTTTTTTCTCAAAAAGCGTTAACCTTAGCAACCAATTGAGAGGGTATTTATAGGGCTACAACAGGGACCAAATAGGCAAATATGAAAAGGACTTCCCACGTAATTAAATCTCCTAATCCTATCCCGGGTTAGGATTTAATTACGTAAATTATAATTCATTCCACTAAAGAATTATAATTGTACTCCTAATCATATTCGAATTTATATTTTGAGCCTTAATATTAAATACTTATTATCTCCCCACGTTAAGATTACAGATATCCACCAATTAAATTTAAATACTGACAATATAATTTAATTGGCTATTATTATCCTTGAGACTTATCCACTTAACTTATTTGACGTATCGGATTCAAAATCCACTTGCAAGATTTGATACGATCAAAACTTATAAGCTTTCTCAAGGGGATATCATCAGTCCAAATTAACCGGACGTGGATTCCTTCAACTATTAATGTTCACCATATATATAATGTTATTGCCCAACCCACTGAGATTATTGACTTATAGAATCTCACTCTATGTGTAATCAAAGCAATAATCACTACACACACGTGTCTAGTAATAGAATTCAGATTAAGAGCATAAGTAATCATAATATTCATGAGTTCTAAATTATTTTATAAAGTCAGTATAAAATAATCAACTCAACTGGGTCCTGTTCAATACACACAAAGTGTACTAGCACAAATAGTTAGAATAAACCATTCCCCGTAGTCAACACAGACCTACTTAAATTTGTGCTACAGCTCTACTGATGGTGTGTCCAATTCCATCTAAAACTGTGAACAATAAACTTGTATTCCAAAAGAACCGATGATCTAGTCTTCTGTGTGTAAGCCGTACTCTACACACTAGATCAAATACTCTTTGGAAATACTAGACACATGCACATATATATAGTAAATGGCACACATTGCTCAAAATGAATTCTCATTAAAAATGTAAAGACATAAAGCATATCTTTTAGTCTATATCTCTATCAATCTCCCACTTAGACTCAAAGCAATGCTTGTACACATCTAACTCCCATGCCCTCTACATGTCTATCAAAAACTTTTGAAGTTAAACTCTTTGTAAAAGGATCTGCCAGGTTGTCCTCAGATGTAACCTTGGTCACCAGCACGTCACCTCTTTGCACGATGTCACGTATCAGGTGATACTTACGCTCAATGTGTTTAGATTTCTTGTGGGTCCTGGGTTCCTTCGAATTAGCAACTGCCCCACTATTATCACAATAAAGTGTAATAGGTAATTGCACTGAAGGTATCACACTAAGATCCAAAAGAAAGTTTCTTAGCCAAACAGCCTCTTTTGCAGCTTCAGATGCAGCCACATACTCAGCTTCCATGGTAGAGTCAGCAACACAAGTCTGCTTCACACTCCTCCAGCTAATTGCTCCACCACCCAAAGTAAACATATCCCGAGGTTGATTTCCTAGATTCATTATCTGATTGGAAGTCCGAATCTGTATATCCTATAGGCACAAGACTATCTACTTGGTAAACTAACATATAATCTTTAGTCCTTTTCAGGTACTTAATTATATGTTTTACTGCAGTCCAATGTTCTCGCCCAGGGTTAGACTGAAATCTGCTAACCATGCCTACGGCAAAACAGATATCAGGTCTAGTACATAGTATAGCATACATTAGGCTTCCTACTGCAGAAGCATAAGGAACTGCCTTCATACTTTCTATCTCATCAGGTGTCTTAGGACACTGATCCTTAGATAGAGAAATTCCATGCCTGAAAGGAAGAAATCCTTTCTTGGAATTATGCATACCAAAACGGGTGAGAATTTTATCGATATAAGTGGCTTGATATAAGCATATCATCCTTTGCTTGCGATCTCGCAAAAGCTTGATCCCTAGGATGTGACTTGCTTCTCCCAAGTCCTTCATATCAAATTGTCCAGATAACCATACCTTGACCGAAGATAACACTCCCATATCATTTCCAATAAGTAAGATGTCATCCACATATAGCACCAGAAACACCAAAGTTTTTCCATCACGCTTCTTGTACACACATGACTCGTCAGGACTTTGATCAAAACCATAAGATTTAATAGCTTGATCAAAACGAGTATTCCAAGATCTAGATGCCTGCTTAAGTCCATAAATGAACCTCTTAAGCTTGCACACCAAGTGCTCCTGACCTTTTACTATAAAACCGTCTGGTTGCATCATGTAAATGCATTCGTCAAGATTTCCATTAAGGAAAGCTGTCTTGACATCCAATTGCCAAACTTCGTAATCGAAGTGAGCTGCAATGGATAAGAGAATCCGGATAGACTTAAGCATAGCTACTGGTGAAAAGGTTTCCTCATAGTCGATCCCTTCTTTCTGAGTAAAACCTTTTGCAACTAGCCTAGCCTTGAAGGTTTCCACCTTCCCGTCTGCTCCTCTCTTCTTCTTATAGATCCACTTGCATCCGATGGGTTTTACTCCCTCGGGTGGTTCTACAAGATCCCAGACCTGATTAAAGTGCATAGACTCTATCTCTGATTTCATAGCATTTTGCCAAAGAGTTGCATCTTTATCCTGTAATGCTTCATTGTAGCTACTGGGTTCAGTATCCAGTTCATCAGAGATTCTGTCATATGACTCTCCAAGGAATGTATACCGTTTAGGTGTATTTACAACCCTCCCACTATGACGAGGCACAACCTGATTGTATGTGCTTGTAGTAATACGATCTGACTTTGATCCTTGTGCTCCATCAACCTGCACTGGTTCTGAAACTGGTGCATTAATGGTATCCTTTTGTATCAGTTCAGGGTCAGTTCGTGTTACTATACTTCTCCCACTACGAATAGTTATTGGGAAGTTTGGGAACCTACTTTCTTGTGGTGTTTCTGCTTGTACTATTGGTATTAAAGGAGCCTGTCTAGTTTTATCGCCTCTCAACTCTTCTAGAGCAATTTTACTTCTGGGTTTGTGGTCTATAATATAGTCCTCCTCCAAGAATCGGGCATTGGTGCTAACAATGACCTTCTGATCCTTAGGAGAATAAAATAAACCACCTTTTGTTCCTTTAGGATATCCAACAAAGAAGCATACATCTGTCCTTGATTCCAACTTATCTGGTTTACCTTTTAGTACATGTGCTGGACAACCCCAAACCCGAACATGTCTTAGACTAGGCTTGCGCCCAGTCCACAGTTCTGTGGGTGTCTTAGGTACTGACTTAGATGGTACCAAGTTAAGAATATATGCAGTGGTCTCTAATGCATATCCCCAAAACGAAATAGGTAAGTCTGAATAACTCATCATAGATCTAACCATATCCATAAGAGTCCTGTTCCTTCTTTCAGCTACACCATTCTGCTGTGGCGTTCTAGGTGCAGACAACTGGGATTCAATCCCAGCATCTAATAAGTAATCTGTGAACTCCCCTAAGAGGTACTCGCCACCACGATCGGATCGTAGTGTCTTGATATTTTTACCATGACGGTTCTCCGTTTCTGCCTTAAAAATTTTAAATTTTTCAAAGCATTCAGACTTACGGCGCATCAGATAAATATACCCATATCTTGAGTAATCATCAATAAAAGTGACAAAGTACTCAAAACCACCTCTAGCTTGGACGTTCATTGGGCCACACAAATCAGAGTGAACCAATTCTAATATCTCCTTAGCTCTATTGCCTTTGGCCGAGAATGGCCGCTTGGTCATTTTTCCTTCTAAGCAAGATTCACAGACCGGTAGTGCCTCTACTTCCAATGAACCTAATGGTCCATCTTGAACCAGTCTAGAAATCCGTCTTAGATTTATATGACCTAGGCGCAAGTGCCAAAGATAAGTTTGATTCATTTCAGAAGGATGTTTTCTCTTACATGGTCTATTATTGTTATTCACTTCATTTAGTTGCACAGTAGGAGAAACAGGATTAATAATATAAAGACCATCCACCAATGTACCAGAACAGATAAAATATTTATTTTTCTTAATAACAACGGAGTCATTAAAATAAACTGAATATCCATCATCAACCAACTTAGAAACTGAAATTAAATTCCTTCTAATTGAAGGTACAAATAAACAGTCTTTTAATATTAAAATCCTATTTCTACTAAAAGAAAAGCTAAAATCTCCCACTGCAACTACTGACACTCTCGTGCCATCTCCCAGAAATATGTAAATCTCTCCATCACTTAGCTGCCGGGTCTGCTGGAACCCCTGCAAAGAATTGCAAACATGATTAGTGGCTCCCGTATCTACACACCAGCCACTAGTAGATAACAGCACTAAACAAGTTTCAACTACAAGTGAATGAGATATACCTCTAGCCTGTTCCTGGCAAGCCAAACTGGACATTGCTGCTTCCAGTGACCTGGCTGCTTGCAGACGAAGCACTTTCCCTTCTTTTTTATTTCCCCATTGGGCTGTGGGGCATGATGCTGTTTCTTTTTCTGAACCTTTTTCTTCTTCTTAGCATGAGACTTCGAAGAAGAACCTTTTTCAGTAACCATAGCAACTGCAGGCTTCATTATGAAACTCTCTGCTACCTGAAGTTCTTTAAGTAGCTCTGCCAATGAAAAATTCATTTTGTTCATAGTGTAATTTAGGCAGAACTGCTTAAAGGAATCAGGTAGGGACTGGAGAATGATATCAACTTGGGTTTCCCCATCCATCTCCGCTCCAAGGATCTCCAGTTCGTTCAGAAGGCTAATCATCTTTAGAACATGATCCCTGACAGGAGTTCCTTCAGCCATATTAGTGTTCATCAGTTCTTTCATCGCAGTCTGCCTAGCTGCACGACTCTGATCCCCAAACATTTCTTTGAGGTTGAACATCATGTCATAGGCAGAGGGCATAGATTGATGCTGATGTTGCAGAACATTTGACATAGATGCCAATATGTAACACCGCGCCATCTCATCAGCCTTAACCCACTTACGGTAAGCTTGGGACTCCTGATCTGAAGCCCCTTCACCGGGCTCTGCGGGACAGACCTGAGTGAGCACATACTTGTACCCTTCTGCAGTTAACACTATATCCAGGTTTCTTTTCCAATCAATGTAATTAGGACCATTCAATTGTTTTCTTTGAGTATCACAGCAAGTGGATTGAAAGAAGACATTTTAATCCTGAGAATCATTCATACATCAAATAAGATGTAATGAGCAATAAACTTTAAATTCAAAATTATAAGTAGGGCCCCTCAACCACTACATAATAATAGAATTCGCCAGCAGCCTAGTACATTTTGAATAGTATGCCTCGATGGGAGGACGTCTACTACTCATCATTTATCTAGACAGATAAAACCTATTAATTTTACTATCTAGGTAAAAGGTAACATACCAAGTAAAATTAATTAGCTGGCTAACTTTGGTCATATAAATATTTGTAGTGACTCCGATGGGGAGGATACAATATTTATACCTAAGTGTATACCATCACTCAATGCTAGATCCATTGTCCTATGGTGGATCCTCAGATGGAGAGGTAATCCAACATTAACAACTACCAGGGATTATTCTTGGTGAGCTGGCAATCAATTTCATCCTATGGGAAGGAAAGCACTAATGCTAACACGTGAAATTAACTACCTCACCAATAAACAAGTGATGGGACCATGGGATTTAAATGTGATTAATTCTCTCTCCCACTTAGTTATTTAAACAATATTTTGAGGGTTATAAAACTTGTGTTTGATTATCTTATAAACACAAACAGCAAGTGATTATCCAATTAACCATGTTCTCCTAGTTATAGACATAAGAACAAAAGGATAAACAATCAAGCAAGTATGCAACATAACCAATATAAACAAGATAAATAAAATCCCTGTTATTATGGTCAAAATTCTCCACGCAGATGAAGATCTCTGTTGCACCATGATTGCTACTTTGCTTGACGATTTGCCGCTTCGCATACGGGGGTCTGGGGGCTGGCCCCCAGCGGGGATCGACCTGCCCGGTCAGGTCGCGGGGTTCGAGGGGGCAGCGCCCCCCACGGGGCTTGGGGCAGTGCCCCAAAAAAAAAAAAAAAAATCAGCTCCTTCCGATCCCATCGCACTTTGAATTTTCCTTTAGAATCATGATTTGCAACGGATTTCCTTGAAATCTTATCTGCATCGGATTTCCTTATCTGCAATGGATTTCCTTGAAATCTTATCTGCAAGGATTCTGCTTAGAATCCTATCTTCATCCGATTCTAATCATATCTTCATCCGATTCTCTTAGAATCATATCTTCATCTGATCATCTTAGAATCATATCTTATCCGATTCATCTTAGAATCATATCTTATCCGATTCATCTCAGAATCATATCTTATCCGATTCTTCTTAGAATCATATCCTGCAACGTGCAGCAGGTCATCTTCCTCCATGGAGCCGCACCAGATTACAAAAAATCCTATGCCTCCATATAGGAGTTCACATGCTACGTATTCACAAACACAAAGCTCTCAAAAACCGGAGCATACATGTTATAAAATATTACAATGATCCTAGCCTCCTTAAAACTGGAGTTCACAAAACAGATCTAAGCAATATTAAATCAGAACACATACATTCACATGACCATAATAACAGGATAGAAACCTGCAAAATAACATTAGCAGCAAGCACGATCCATCCCACGCATGCATATTCCGATTAATGGAGAACATGGCCGCATTATTCATATACAGTATCAGCCGTGGCTCTGATACCACTGTTGGGGAGCGCGGAATACCCCCAAGATCATGGCNATACCCCAAGATCACGACTATAGCGTATATGAGTAATACAAAAATTTTACCGTTCTAATCTATGAGTATAAGATTATACCTTCAGACTTGAACGTTGGAACACTTTGATTTGATTGCTCGACCTCAACCTTTTAGCCTTCCGCCGTATTCCCGAAATACCTTCTTCTCTCACAAGATGGTGGGATCTCTCGGCCGACCTAGGGTTTCTTGTTTTCTTTTTCTCAAAACGTTAACCCTAGCAACCAACTGAGAGGGTATTTATAGGGCTACAACAGGGACCAATAGGCAAATATGAAAAGGACTTCCCACGTAATTAAATCTCCTAATCCTATCCCGGGTTAGGATTCAATTACGTAAATTACAATTCATTCCACTAAAGAATTATAATTGTACTCCTAATCATATTCGAATTTATATTTTCGAGCCTTAATATTAAATACTTATTATCTCCCCACGTTAAGATTACAGATATCCACCAATTAAATTTAAATACTGACAATATAATTTAATTGGCTGTTATTATCCTTGAGACTTATCCACTTAACTTATTTGAGTATCGGATTCAAAATCCACTTGCAAGATTTGATACAATCAAAACTTATAAGCTTTCTCAAGGGGATATCATCAATCCAAATTAACAGGACGTGGATTCCTTCAACTATTAATATTCACCATATATATAATGTTATTGCCCAACCCACTGAGTTTATTGACTCATATAGAATCTCACTCTATGTGTAATCAAAGCAATAATCACTACATACACGTGTCTAGAAATAGAATTCAGATTAAGAGCATAAGTAATCATAATATTCATGAGTTTAAATTATTTTATAAAGTCAGTATAAAATAATAACTCAACTGGGTCCTGTTCAATACACACAAAGTGTACTAGCACAAATAGTTAGAATAAACCATTCCCCGTAGTCAAGACAGACCTACTAAAAATTTGTGCTACAGTTCTACTGATGGTGTGTCCAATTCCATCTAAAACTGTGAACAATAAACTTGTATTCCAAAAGAACCGATGATCTAGTCTTCTGTGTGTAAGCCGTACTCTACACACTAGATCAAATACTCTTTGTAAATACTAGACACATGCACATATATAGTAAATGGCACACATTGCTCAAAATGAATTCTCATTAAAATGTAAAGACATAACATAAAGCATATCTTTTAGTCTATATCTCTATCAATCTCCCACTTAGACTCAAAGCAATGCTTGTACACATCTAACTCCCATGCCCTCTACATGTCTATCAAAAACTTTTGAAGTTAAACTCTTTGTAAAAGGATCTGCCAGGTTGTCCTCAGATGTAACCTTGGTCACCAGCACGTCACCTCTTTGCACGATGTCACGTATCAGGTGATACTTACGCTCAATGTGTTTAGATTTCTTATGGGTCCTGGGTTCCTTCGAATTAGCAACTGCCCCACTATTATCACAATAAAGTGTAATAGGTAATTGCACTGAAGGTATCACACTAAGATCCAAAAGAAAGTTTCTTAGCCAAACAGCCTCTTTTGCAGCTTCAGATGCAGCCACATACTCAGCTTCCATGGTAGAGTCAGCAACACAAGTCTGCTTCACACTCCTCCAGCTAATTGCTCCACCACCCAAAGTGAACACATATCCCGAGGTTGATTTCCTAGATTCATTATCTGATTGGAAGTCCGAATCTGTATATCCTATAGGCACAAGACTATCTGCTTGGTAAACTAACATATAATCTTTAGTCCTTTTCAGGTACTTAATTATATGTTTTACTGCAGTCCAATGTTCTCGCCCAGGGTTAGACTGAAATCTGCTAACCATGCCTACGGCAAAACAGATATCAGGTCTAGTACATAGCATAGCATACATTAGGCTTCCTACTGCAGAAGCATAAGGAACTGCCTTCATACTTTCTATCTCTTCAGGTGTCTTAGGACACTGATCCTTAGATAGAGAAATTCCATGCCTGAAAGGAAGAAATCCTTTCTTGGAATTATGCATACCAAAACGGGTGAGAATTTTATCGATATAAGTGGCTTGAGATAAGCATATCATCCTTTGCTTGCGATCTCGCAAAAGCTTGATCCCTAGGATGTGACTTGCTTCTCCCAAGTCCTTCATATCAAATTGTCCAGATAACCATACCTTGACCGAAGATAACACTCCCATATCGTTTCCAATAAGTAAGATGTCATCCACATATAGCACCAGAAACACCAAAGTTTTTCCATCACGCTTCTTGTACACACATGACTCGTCAGGACTTTGATCAAAACCATAAGATTTAATAGCTTGATCAAAACGAGTATTCCAAGATCTAGATGCCTGCTTAAGTCCATAAATGGACCTCTTAAGCTTGCACACCAAGTGCTCCTGGCCTTTTACTATAAAACCGTCTGGTTGCATCATGTAAATGCATTCGTCAAGATTTCCATTAAGGAAAGCTGTCTTGACATCCATTTGCCAAACTTCGTAATCGAAATGAGCTGCAATGGATAAGAGAATCCGGATAGACTTAAGCATAGCTACTGGTGAAAAGGTTTCCTCATAGTCGATCCCTTCTTTCTGAGTAAAACCTTTTGCAACTAGCCTAGCCTTGAAGGTTTCCACCTTCCCGTCTGCTCCTCTCTTCTTCTTATAGATCCACTTGCATCCGATGGGTTTTACTCCCTCGGGTGGTTCTACAAGATCCCAGACCTGATTAAAGTGCATAGACTCTATCTCTGATTTCATAGCATTTTGCCAAAGAGTTGCATCTTTATCCTGTAATGCTTCATTGTAGCTACTGGGTTCAGTATCCAGTTCATCAGAGATTCTGTCATATGACTCTCCAAGGAACGTATACCGTTTAGGTGTATTTACAACCCTCCCACTACGACGAGGCACAACCTGATTGTATGTGCTTGTAGTAATACGATCTGACTCTGATCCTTGTGCTCCATCAACCTGCACTGGTTCTGAAACTGGTGCATTAATGGTATCCTTTTGTATCAGTTCAGGGTCAGTTCGTGTTACTATACTTCTCCCACTACGAATAGTTATTGGGAAGTTTGGGAACCTACTTTCTTGTGGTGTTTCTGCTTGTACTATTGGTATTAAAGGAGCCTGTCTAGTTTTATCGCCTCTCAACTCTTCTAGAGCAATTTTACTTCTGGGTTTGTGGTCTATAATATAGTCCTCCTCCAAGAATCGGGCATTGGTGCTAACAATGACCTTCTGATCCTTAGGACAATAAAATAAACCACCTTTTGTTCCTTTAGGATATCCAACAAAGAAGCATACATCTGTCCTTGATTCCAACTTATCTGGTTTACCTTTTAGTACATGTGCTGGACAACCCCAAACCCGAACATGTCTTAGACTAGGCTTGCGCCCAGTCCACAGTTCTGTGGGTGTCTTAGGTACTGACTTAGATGGTACCAAGTTAAGAATATATGCAGCTGTCTCTAATGCATATCCCCAAAACGAAATAGGTAAGTCTGAATAACTCATCATAGATCTAACCATATCCATAAGAGTCCTATTCCTTCTTTCAGCTACACCATTCTGCTGTGGCGTACTAGGTGCAGACAACTGGGATTCAATCCCAGCATCTAATAAGTAATCTGTGAACTCCCCTAAGAGGTACTCGCCACCACGATCGGATCGTAGTGTCTTGATATTTTTACCATGACGGTTCTCCGTTTCTGCCTTAAAAATTTTAAATTTTTCAAAGCATTCAGACTTACGGCGCATCAGATAAATATACCCATATCTTGAGTAATCATCAATAAAAGTGACAAAGTACTCAAAACCACCTCTAGCTTGGATGTTCATTGGGCCACACAAATCAGAGTGAACCAATTCTAATATCTCCTTAGCTCTATTGCCTTTGGCCGAGAATGGCCGCTTGGTCATTTTTCCTTCTAAGCAAGATTCACAGACCGGTAGTGCCTCTACTTCCAATGAACCTAATGGTCCATCTTGAACCAGTCTAGAAATCCGTCTTAGATTTATATGACCTAGGCGCAAGTGCCAAAGATAAGTTTGATTCATTTCAGAAGGATGTTTTCTCTTACATGGTCTATTATTGTTATTCACTTCATTTAGTTGCACAGTAGGAGAAACAGGATTAATAATATAAAGACCATCCACCAATGTACCAGAACAGATAAAATGTTTATTTTTCTTAATAACAACGGAGTCATTAAAATAAACTGAATATCCATCATCAACCAACTTAGAAACTGAAATTAAATTCCTTCTAATTGAAGGTACAAAAAACAGTCTTTTAATATTAAAATTCTATTTCTACTAAAAGAAAAGCTAAAATCTCCCACTGCAACTACTGACACTCTCGTGCCATCTCCCAGAAATATGTAAATCTCCCATCACTTAGCTGCCGGGTCTGCTGGAACCCCTGCAAAGAATTGCAAACATGATTAGTGGCTCCCGTATCTACACACCAGCCACTGGTAGATAACAGCACTAAACAAGTTTCAACTACAAGTGAATGAGATATACCTCTAGCCTGTTTCCTGGCAAGCCAAACTGGACATTGCTGCTTCCAGTGACCTGGCTGCTTGCAGACGAAGCACTTTCCCTTCTTTTTTATTTCCCCATTGGGCTGTGGGGCCTGATGCTGTTTCTTTTTCTGAACCTTTTTCTTCTTCTTAGCATGAGACTTCGAAGAAGAACCTTTTTCAGTAACCATAGCAACTGCAGGCTTCTTAATGAAACTCTCTGCTACCTGAAGTTCTTTAAGTAGCTCTGCCAATGAAAAATTCATTTTGTTCATGGTGTAATTTAGGCAGAACTGCTTAAAAGAATCAGGTAGGGACTGGAGAATGATATCAACTTGGGTTTCCCCATCCATCTCCGCTCCAAGGATCTCCAGTTCATTCAGAAGGCTAATCATCTTTAGAACATGATCCCTGACAGGAGTTCCTTCAGCCATATTAGTGTTCATCAGTTCTTTCATCGCAGTCTGCCTAGCTGCACGACTCTGATCCCCAAACATTTCTTTGAGGTTGAACATCATGTCATAGGCAGAGGGCATAGATTGATGCTGATGTTGCAGAACATTTGACATAGATGCCAATATGTAACACCGCGCCATCTCATCAGCCTTAACCCACTTACGGTAAGCTTGGGACTCCTCATCTGAAGCCCCTTCACCGGGCTCTGCGGGACAGACCTGAGTGAGCACATACTTGTACCCTTCTGCAGTTAACACTATATCCAGGTTTCTTTTCCAATCAATGTAATTAGGACCAGTCAATTTGTTTTCTTTGAGTATCACAGCAAGTGGATTGAAAGAAGACATTTTAATCCTGAGAATCATTCATACATCAAATAAGATATAATGAGCAATAAACTTTAAATTCAAAATTATAAGTAGGGCCCCTCAACCACTACATAATAAAAGAATTCGCCAGCAGCCTAGTACATTTTGAATAGTATGCCTCGATGGGAGGACGTCTACTACTCATCATTTATCTAGACAGATAAAACCTATTAATTTTACTATCTAGGTAAAAGGTAACATACCAAGTAAAATTAATTAGCTGGCTAACTTTGGTCATATAAATATTTGTAGTGACTCCGATGGGGAGGATACCAATATTTATACCTAAGTGTATACCATCACTCAATGCTAGATCCATTGTCCCATGGTGGATCCCTCAGATGGAGAGGTAATCCAACATTAACAACTACCAGGGATTATTCTTGGTGAGCTGGCAATCAATTTCATCCTATGGGGAGGAAAGCACTAATGCTAACACGTGAAATTAACTACCTCACCAATAAACAAGTGATGGGACCATGGGATTTAAATGTGATTAATTCCCTCTCCCACTTAGTTATTTAAACAATATTTTGAGGGTTATAAACTTGTGTTTGATTATCTTATAAACACAAACAGCAAGTGATTATCCAATTAACCATGTTCTCCTAGTTATAGACATAAGAACAAAAGGATAAACAATCAAGCAAGTATGCAACATAACCAATATAAACAAGATAAATAAAATCCCTGTTATTATGGTCAAAATTCTCCACGCAGATGAAGATCTCTGTCGCACCATGATTGCTACTTTGCTCGACGATTTGCCGCTTCGCATACGGGGGTCTGGGGGCTGGCCCCCAGCGGGGATCGAGCGGAATCGATCCCTTCGCGCTTTGAATTTTCCTTTAGAATCGTGATCTGCAACGGATTCTCCTTAGAATCCTATCTGCAACGGATTCTCCTTAGAATCCTATCATCGGATTCTCCTTAGAATCATATCCTGCAACGTGCAGCAGGTCATCTTCCTCCATGGAGCCGCACCAGATTACAAAAATCCTATGCCTCCATATAGGAGTTCACATGCTACGTATTTACAATCACAAAGCTCTCAAAAAACCGGAGCATACATGCTATAAAATATTACAATGATCCTAGCCTCCTTAAAACCGGAGTTCACAAAACAGATCTAAGCAATATTAAATCAGAACACATACATTCATGTGACCATAATAACAGGATAGAAACCTGCAAAACAACGTTAGCAGCAAGCACGATCCATCCCACGCATGCATATTCCGATTAATGGAGAACATGGCCGCATTATTCATATACAGTATCAGCCGTGGCTCTGATACCACTGTTGGGGAGCGCGGAATACCCCCAAGATCACGGCTATAGCGTATATGAGTAATACAAAAATCTTTTACCGTTCTAATCTATGAGTATAAGATTATACCTTCAGACTTGAACTTGGAACACTTGATTTGATTGCTCGACCTCAACCTTTTAGCCTTCCGCCGTATTCCCGAAATACCTTCTTCTCTCACAAGATGGTGGGATCTCTCGGCCGACCTAGGGTTTCTTGTTTTTCTTTTTCTCAAAAACGTTAACCCTAGCAACCAATTGAGAGGGTATTTATAGGGCTACAACAGGGACCAATAGGCAAATATGAAAAGGACTTCCCACGTAATTAAATCTCTAATCCTATCCCGGGTTAGGATTCAATTACGTAAATTATAATTCATTCCACTAAAGAATTATAATTGTACTCCTAATCATATTCGAATTTATATTTTCGAGCCTTAATATTAAATACTTATTATCTCCCCACGTTAAGATTACAGATATCCACCAATTAAATTTAATACTGACAATATAATTTAATTGGCTGTTATTATCCTTGAGACTTATCCACTTAACTTATTTGAGTATCGGATTCAAAATCCACTTGCAAGATTTGATACAATCAAAACTTATAAGCTTTCTCAAGGGGATATCATCAATCCAAATTAACAGGACGTGGATTCCTTCAACTATTAATATTCACCATATATATAATGTTATTGCCCAACCCACTGAGTTTATTGACTCATATAGAATCTCACTCTATGTGTAATCAAAGCAATAATCACTACATACACGTGTCTAGAAATAGAATTCAGATTAAGAGCATAAGTAATCATAATATTCATGAGTTTTAAATTATTTTATAAAGTCAGTATAAAATAATTAACTCAACTGGGTCCTGTTCAATACACACAAAGTGTACTAGCACAAATAGTTAGAATAAACCATTCCCCGTAGTCAAGACAGACCTACTAAAAATTTGTGCTACAGTTCTACTGATGGTGTGTCCAATTCCATCTAAAACTGTGAACAATAAACTTGTATTCCAAAAGAACCGATGATCTAGTCTTCTGTGTGTAAGCCGTACTCTACACACTAGATCAAATACTCTTTGTAAATACTAGACACATGCACATATATAGTAAATGGCACACATTGCTCAAAATGAATTCTCATTAAAATATAAAGACATAACATAAAGCATATCTTTTAGTCTATATCTCTATCAGATGCACCATCTGAGAGCGGTCTTTAGGGTCCAGATCCGCAGTTACGGAGAAGCAAACATGGTCATATTCCATGATGACATTTTGGGATCGAAGGGAATATGTTTCTCTGCACTTCGTTGGATCTAGATGAGCCTGCTTTTGTTGAAGAGGCACTCGATTCACCTGCTCATATTGAGTGGCAAGCTGCTATGGAAGATGAGATGGTATCGATGGCCAAGAATCATGTGTGGAACTTGGTAGACCTTCCGCCTGGACGCAAATCTATAGGAAATAAGTGGGTTCTTAAGATTAAGCGTAAGGTTGATGGGTCAATTGATAAGTACAAGGCTTGTCTTATGGCGAAGGACTATACCCAGATGGAAGGTGTGGACTTTGAGGAGTCATTTTTTCCTGTGGTGAGATTTGCCTCCATTCGCCTGATCCTAGCTATTATAGCCTGGAAGCCTGGATGAAGAGATCTATATGGATCAACCCTTGGGCTTTGTGACGAAAGGATAGGAGGGCAAAGTGTGCCACCTTAGACGATCCATATATGGTCTCAAGCAGTCATCTAGGCAATGGTACCTCAAGTTTCATGAAGCCATTACATCGATTGGCTTAGATATAATTGAGGAGGACCACTGTGTGTACATTAAGAAATCAGACGATGGAATTTGATCTTGGCATTGTATGTAGATGACATCCTAATTGCTGGGAGTTCTATTGGAGTGATCAATGCCACTAAGGAGTGGTTGTCCTCTGTCTTTGAGATGAAGGATATGGGTGAGGCAATTTTTGTGCTGGGAGTGAGGATCCTAAAGAATCATGTTAAGAGGTTTCTTGGTTTGTCACAAGAAATGTATATTGAGAAAGTCTTAGAATGATTCCGAATGCACTATTCTAAACCCATTGATACCCCAATATAGAAGGACTATAATTTAAGCATCGATCAGTGCCTTAGAACTGATGAGGAGAGAGAAAAGATGAGCAGAATCCCCTATGCTAGTGCAGTAGGGAGCTTAATGTACGCTATGTTATGTACTCGCCCTGACATTTGCTTTGCAGTCGGCTTGGTTAGCCAATATCAAAGTAATCCAGGACTTGCTCATTGGGTTGCAGTTAAAAGGATTTTTCGTCACCTTCGTGGTACTGCCAATCTCACCCTATGCTATCAGGGTGGATATTTGAGATTAAAGGGTTTTTGTGACTTTGATTGGGCAGGTGATAGGGACGAGCGTAGATCCACCACAGGATATGTGTTTATCTTTGGAGGTGGAGCTGTCACTTGGTGCAGTAAGAAACAAAGCTGTACCGCCCTATCCACCATGGAAGCTGAATATATTGCTTGTTCGGCTGCTGTCTAGGAGGCTGTGTGGCTGAGAAGGTTCTTGAGGCGACTTGAGATATCAGCTACTACACATGAGGCTATTCATATCAGTTCCGATAGTATGGCAGCATTACAATATGCTAGGGATCCTAAGTACCATGGAAGGACCAAGCATATTGACATCAGATATCACTTCATTAGAGACATGGTCAAGCAAGGAGAAGTTATCCTACAGCATATCTCCACTAGCAGGATGCTGGCTGATCCTCTGATGAAACCTATTCCTAGGGATGTGTTCCAGGCTCATGTGAGGGGTTTAGGTCTGTATAGAGTGTGACAGACCATGATATATTTCAGACTTATGTAGGAGTTTGTGTCTGTTCTTTTTGTTGTCAGACAGGGATTGTATGGACATCAATGACTATGTGTTAAAGTTTATGAAATCTTTATTTTCATTATTATGATGAGTTTATATTTATAGGCACATATATGTATAAGTATCACAGGCTTAGATCATCCCACTCACACGGGTGATCGCCCTGACACTTTTGTAGTAGGCAGGATGAGACTAAAGTAGCCATTATAGTTGCTCGAGTAGCAATGCATGAGTTGCAGATTGCATGGGTTGCGAAATATACTACATAAATTATAATAGAATATATTATAATCAAAGTCGCCTCAGTTTAGACTGAGATGAGACTCAGGAGAGTTGAGTACGGAGAATATATATGCGTGTGCAGTGTATCAATAGTGATATATCCACAGATCCGTACTAAGCCTGTTATAGCCAAACTAGGAGCATTTGTGTGTGCTCGAGTCAGGAAACTTTGTGATGCCTGGACTGGTGTTCGTACGATGTTTGAGTATGACATGGCCCATTGTGTGGGAGCTCCATCGTATCATGTATTAAGTTGCATGTGCTAAAGTCGACCTTGTAAGGGGTAATGCGAAATATTCCCTCTCCATTATCGTGTGAGACTTACAACTATGTAGTGTCCTTGGACTTGAACCTATACCATGAAGTTGGAGTGCAGGATGACTTCCTTAGCCTTGTCCTCTAGGGTCATGGAATTGATGCGGCCACATGAGACAATCCTAGGAAGTCAACTGGACAAGGATGGACTGGTATGAGTGTTCAAGGAAGATTATTCATGATCACACCTTATGTTTGTGATCCATTGCCCGGGCATCATATGTATGAGTTGCATATGATTATGGATACCAACATTATGACTTTGTGTTTTTCAAGTGCTGCTCAGGGTAGATCTCTTGAGGGATTAAGAGTGCGTGATTAGGTGTGATCGAATTATCTGGGACATAGACGGGATTGGATTATATTTCTATTCATTGTGTTAGTTATTTATTAACTTAATACAGTATATCCACTGTATGTCACTGTGTGTGAGTTTCGTCGGGTCACACACCCCATCGCACTGCATGTTGAGAGAGTTGAGGTTATTGTTCCTATGTGGACGAGTGGGAGATTGTTAACCTGGATGCCAGGTCAGCGTTCACACGAAGTCCCAAGAGGCGGGACTCTTCGTATTCGAGACGGGACTCTTCGTATTCCTCAGGCTTATCTGCTCCTCGTCTATAAGAAGACTCGAGGTGTCTTCAAAATAAAAAAATTGAGAGACAAAGTCTCGAAAGCCTTCTTCCTTCTCTCCCTCCGGTCTGCGGCTTAGGGGCGTGGACAAACAGGGGACTCTGGTAGCCCCCGACGATCGACGATCCTGCTTCCGCTGCTGCCGATATTGAGGTATATCCGTCATTATCGATATGTACCTTATCTTCGGCGTGTTTTAATACACTTGAATGGCCAAGATTAATGCTGTTAAATTTAAAGCATAGAAATTATCGATGCTTTGTACAGATAATACAAGAAAATAAGAACTGGAAAGTTGAAAATAATAAATTAATAACAGCAAAAAAAAAACCTACCGGTTGCAATACATGGAATCATTGGTCAGTAATTTACAAAGATCGTACATTGTTCTCTATCATGTCAGTTTCTGCTTCATATGCTTGGATGATGATAGTTTTGAAAACAATGATTTCGGGGGAGGGTCAAACTAGAGTGTTCACCTGGTGGACGTTCCATAGCTCTTGCTTTTCTATTATGCACTCTTTGGACGTACAAAATGGTATACATATTGAGATACAACTTAGAGATATATGTTTTCTTTATAAATGAAACGATTTCCTGTACCAAACCTTTGAAATCTTCTAAAAATAATAGAGTTGCATATGGAAAATGTAAGTCTCTCTCTACTTACCTGGTTTTCACAGACAACTGCAGAATTCGGAAGGGATCGCAAGATTCATTCACTTCGACTCCAAGTTTTTTTTTTTTTTTGATATACATGTTCTTCATTATCATCAACGCGAGCAAGGTGGTGTGGAAAAAAAAATGTTTCCCGCCCTGGGCGGTTGCCGTAACCATCCCCAATGGCAAGCGAGTATGTGTCCGAAGCGAGTTAGGCGGGATGATTTTGAAAAAACGAGGCTATAAAAAGGGGATCGTCCTGGACCGGAGCCGCCTCTATTGCCTACACCCCCTTCCCCGTTCTGGACCTATCCGAACCTGTTCATCTTCCTCTTCCCGAGTTCTTCATCCCCAATTCTTCGTCTTCGAACCTTTCAGGTCAGTTTTGCCTTCATGGCTTCTTCGTCCCTTTCATGCTCAATTTCCGATTCCAGTGGTTATTCCTCCGATCTTCCTTGACAGCCATTCTCTCCTGTGCCCAGCTGGCCCTCCTCTGCGGAGGATGTCCCAGCGGAGCAACAGCGAGTGGTCGGGCGATTTCCTGCCGGGAATCGCCCGGCCGCCGGATGGGCCATCGTCCGGCGCTGTTCGACTGTTGCTGGCCCCTCCTCTCGTACAGGGGAGTCTCCCAAGGAGACCACCTCTGTCATGACTACTCAGGAGATTATCAACCTTAGGGCTTGTTACCAGATTCCCACCCACCTTCATCTATACCGGCCTCTTCCCGAGGATAGGGTAACCTCTTCTTATCCCGGTAGGGTCGCCCTTTATGAGTATTATTTTAAGACTGGCCTCCGTATTTCCATTCATCCTTTTATACTTAACGTTTTGGATAGATATTCATTGACTCTGGCACAATTGGTCCCAAATTCCATTTGGACCCTCGTGGGTTTCTTAGTGCTATGCCATATCCATGGGATAGAGGCTAGGATTTCTCTTTTTCGTTGCTTTTATACCCTTAGGAAGCAATCGGGATGGTGGTCCTTCGCCCCTAGGCCCACTAGAGCTCTTAAGTTGCACCTCCCTTCCTCCGTTAAAGGATGGAAAAATAGATTCTTCTTTTCCCAAGTAGAGGGAGTGAAGATCGAGTGGAGAATCCCTAACACTGAGGCCAATAAAGACCCCAGAATTCTTCCAAGAGATCAAGAGGCGTTCGGACAGTTGATTACTGCCGATGTCCCTTAATGCAACTGGCTGCTAGCCGAAGAGAACCTTCGGTTAGCGGGCCTTGTTCCTGGCAATGGTGAGCAGCAAATCGTTCCCTCTTTTACTTTCTTTTCCTTCTCCTTTAGTAATAATTACAAGTTCTTTTGATCCACAGGCATGGCACCTTCACTTCAAACAATAAGACAAGCCACCGCGAAGAAGAGAAAGGCCAAAGCAGATGGGGCCCCTGCAGAAAAGAGGGCCACCATCGAAGTTGTCAATAGAACCGAGGCTGGAGAGGCTTCAGGAAGAAATGAGGCCGAGGAAGAACGGCCTCGTTCGCCTCTACCGGCACCGCGTCAGTCTCCCATTGATCTGACAGACACTCCTTCGGAACGGGGGACTAAGAAGCCGTCACCACCGCCCACAGCTCTCGAAGTGAAACCGATTGGTTCGGCTACAAGGCCGACTCCAGAGGCTGCCCCATCCACCGAAGGGGCAACAGCTGAGGCATCCTCACAGGCCAAGGGGCCAGAAGAAGTAGAATCGGAGGCTAACCCCTCGCCTGTAGCCGCCAGATCGGCGGAGGGAGATGATATCGATCCCTCCTTCCAGTCGATCTTATCATGCTATAGCCGTTGGGCCGAGCGGACAGTGGCCCAGGCCTCCGTGCCCAAGCTACAGAGGTTCCTTCAACATCAAGGGACCTCTACATTCTTCCGAGAGGCGTCTGTGGCACATCTCTGGGTAAGTTTTGTTCCGTCGTAAACTTTTAGGACTCCAGCTTCTTCATCTAAACCAAATGATCTGAGCAGGCGTTGAACTCCATGATCGCCATAAGGGGCTTTTGGTCCCAGGCTGAGGCCACCCTTGACCAGTCGCGCGACTAGAGCAGAGAAGGTCCGGGCTAGAGCAGAGAAGGCCGAGGCAGCCTTGGAGGAGGCCCGGGCGGAGACTGCCCGGGCACGAAAGGCCGAAGCTGAAGACAAAGCTGCCTAAATTAGGGACTTGGCCTGAGCTGAAAAGGCAGAGAAGGCGCTAGAAGTGGCTCAGCGCCAGGCGGCTCACAAGCTCGACAACGCTCAAGTGACAGAGGAGAAATAGAAAGCTGCTGAAGCGGAGGTCTACTTGTTGAAGCAGCGACTGCACTCTACCTCCATCGAGATAGGAATATCTGAGGAGCAGGCCAAAAATGCCAAGGAAATCGCCCGCCAAACTGATGCCGAGATAGCCGATCTGAAGGCAGCGGTGGTCGAGGCTAAGAAGAGGTCTGCCAAGGCCGAAAAGAGGGCCGCCGAGGCCAAGAAGAGGGCCGCCGAGGCCATAGAGAATTTCAGGAAGTCCGACGCCTTTGACAAGGAGCTAGCCGAGACAACCGTATTTGCATATGATGGAGGCTTCCAAGACTGTAAAGAGAAGGTTCGAAGACTTTACGATCTCGAGAGGATTGAAGAGCTGGAGCCAGATAGTCCCTGAGGATGATGGCTCAACCCCGGTCGAACCTTAGCTTTCTTTTTATTGTATCAAGTCCGATTTGATCAGCGATTTTGTAAACTCTTTACCTTTAATGAACACCCTTTTGATTCATACTGTTGATTTGGTTTGATTTGATTTGTGTCAAGCCCGATTGTTCATTTGATTTGTATCGTGGTCAACGAATTTTTAGAGACTAGGATGACGCGAGAATGCGGGCGCAAGCCAATCGTAGAGAATAGCCGAGACTCAGGTCACATGTAGGTGAGTGTAAGTATCATTCTGGGTTTGAGTGCTAATGACCAGGCTGCAAGGTTCAAGGGTTCGTTCGAGGGTTGGTGCAGAATCAGATTGCGCCGACACGAAGTCAGGCTTGAGTGCCGATGCAGAGCTGGGCTTGAGCGCCGATGCGAAGCCGGGCTTGAGCGCCGACGCGGAGCTGGGCTTCTGCGCCGATGCGGAGCTGGGCTTGAGCACCGACGCGGAGCCGGGCTTGCGCGCCGATGCGGAGCCGGGCTTGAGCGTCGATGCGGAGTCGGGCTTAAGGTGGAGCCAGACTTGAGCGCCGACGCGAAGTCGGGCTTGAGTGCCGATGCGAAGTTGGGCTTGAGTGCCAACGCGGAGTCAGGCTTGAGGGCCGACATGAAGGCGGGCTTGAGTGCCAACGCAGAGCCAGGCTTGAGCACCGACGTGAAGTCGGACTTGAGCGCCGATGCGGAGTCGGGCTTGAGTGCCGACACGAAGCCGGGCTTGAGTGCTGACGCAGAGCCGGGCTTAAGTGCCGACACGAAGTCGAGCTTGAGTATCGACGCAGAGCCGGGCTTGAGTGCCGATGTGGAGCCAGGCTTGAGTGGAGCCAGATCACTTAGATACTTCCGTTAGTGAAATTAAAATGAATGATCACTCTAAGGAAATGTTCAGATTAAATATGTCAATAGATTATTGATAATACCGTCGGAGGTTGTCCGCGTTCCAGGTATGAGGGAGAGATTTTCTGTTGACCCAATTGATGATTTTGATGATTAACAAAACTATTTGAGTATAACTATTGGAGGCTCTAATGATTTTGATTAAGTGTTTCAGATTATAAGTCTATTGAATGATCAAAATCAGGAGTTAATCTTGTTCTGGATCGAATCTAATGTCTAGGTAAGATTGCAGACATTAGAGTCGACTCCGAGAATCACAGAGCCGACTCCAGTATCTGGCACGGAAGTTAGAGTCGACTCCGAGACTGTTAGAGCCGACTCTCACAGAAGAAACAGAACGTTGATTTTTCCCCCGACTTAGAGTCGACTCCGGGTCTGTTAGAGTCGACTCCAGAAAAGTTTCTTGTCGACCCCAGAAAAGTCAGAGACGACTCCAGAAATAACGGATTAAAGTGTTTCGAGTTAGAGCCGACTCCAGAAAAGTTAGAGTCGACTCCAACCCACCTGGAACGAAAAATCAAATTGCCAGATCAGCTCTAACGGTAATATTTCTATTTTACTTTATTTCTAACGGATATATTTTGTTACAAGGTACACTCCAACGGATAGTTTTCTTCCAAAAATGGTTTGAAAGAAATCTATAAAAAGGGAAGACTATCATTCAAAAAAAAGAAGAAGAAAAAAAAAAAAAAAAGAAAAATCGGAAATAGAGAAATCCCAATCAAAAATCCGAAAAAGAGAGAGCCTGAATCTCAAGAGGAAAACCTTCTAGCTCAAATCCACTCCACTCCAAAAAGCTCAAGAGGAATCCAAGGCATTCAAATCAAAGTTTTGGTGGATTTCCCAAATTGGAGAAAGAGGATCAGTTTCTTGCTTTTCAACCCTTCTCAACTGCTTCAACTGTGAAGAATCGGAGCTGAGGCTTGATTCAATCCAGCAAGGAGAAGAAGAAAAGAAGAAAAGAAGAAAAGCTCAAAAGCCAACCAACTACAAATCAGGCTTTTCTAAACCTTGTTATTTATTTGATTATCTGCTCATTGAGGAGCTTGTATTGAAAAACATATTTCTTTGTTTGTGTCTAGTTCAATCTGGGGGATTGAACTAGTGGAGGTAGTCTTACCTCGGTACAAGCTTGGTATAGCTTGTGTTAGGGTTTTTGTGCTGGTGAGCCCAAAAAAGCTGGGTTCGTTGTGATCCCGGGAAAAACAACAAGTTTGAGTTGTGAGCTTGTAAAACAACTCGGCTGTAATCAAGGAAGATTATAGTGTGGACCCAAGTGAATCTTGGGAGTGGACGTAGGTGTTGGATACACCGAACCACTATAAAATCTTTGTGTTTGCCGTGTCTCCATTATCTCTATCTCTATCTCTATCTTATTGATTGCATTTTGTTTTTGCATTGCATTCACTTCATTCATCTAAGCAAACAAATTTCAAAAGGCTAAATTTTTAAAGAACCCAATTCACCCCCCCCTCTTGGGTTGTCATCTGGGCCAACAATTGGTATCAGAGCTAGTGCTCATTAGATTTTGATCACACGATCAAGAGCTAAAGATCCAAATGGCAGCTCAAGTTGGATCATTTGCTGAAGGTCATTCTACGAATAGACCTCCACTGTTTAATGGTTCAAATTATTCATATTGGAAAGCTAGAATGAGGATATTCATTCAAGCTTCTGATTATGAACTATGGGGTGTTATAATTAATGGACCTAGTACACCCACACATGTTATTGATGGCACTATTGTTCCTAAGCCCGAAAGGGACTGGAATGATAATGATAGGAAGATGGCACAGCTTAACGCTAAAGCCATGAATGTTTATATTGCTCTTTAGATGCTAATGAATTTAATAGAATCTCCACATGTAATTCCGCAAAGGAGATTTGGGATAGATTAGAGGTTACCCATGAGGGTACCAACCAAGTAAAAGAATCTAAAATTAATATTCTTGTTCATAAATATGAGTTGTTTAGCATGGAACAATCTGAAACCATTGCATGCATGTACACTAGATTTACAGATATGTAAATGGTTTAAAAAGTCTTGGTAAGACATATACTAACTCAGAACTTGTTCGAAAAATTCTTAGGTCATTACCAAGATCATGGGAAGCAAAAATGACAGCAATCCAAGAAGCAAAGGACCTCAACACTCTACCCTTAGAGGAGCTTCTAGGATCACTTATGACCCATGAGCTGACAATGAAGCAGCATGTAGAGGAGGACACAAAGAAGAAGAAAGTGATTGCCCTCAAAGCTGCAAAAGAAGAAGAGAGCAGCAGCGATGATGATGATGATGATGATGAAGAGACTGCTCTCTTAGCTAAAAAGTTTAAAAGATTCATGAGGAGAAAGAAACCCTTCCACAAGAAGAAATTTGGAGCAAAGTGGGAAGGAGAAAAGGATAAGAACAAGGACAAGGACAAAGAAAAAGAGAAAGACCCCTTGACTTGCTATGAGTGTAATAAACCGGGGCACTTTAGGAATGAATGTCCTAAATTGAAGAAAGCCTACAAAAAGAAAAAGAAGGCTTATGTGGCGACTTGGAGTGATAGCGAGGAATCTTCTTCCGAAGAAGAAGAACAAAAGGAAGTCGCAAATGTATGTTTTATGGCGGACGACAACGATGAGGTAAGTTCCGATAACCCTTGCGATGAATTTGCATTTGATGAATTATTTGATGCTTTTAATGAACTTGTCGGCGATTTCAAGGTTTTGAAAAAGAAATACAAGATTTTGAAAAATGAAAATTTAACTTTCATTAAAGAAAAGGAAGATCTTAATAATGAAGTTAAGAAACTTAAATCTGAAAATGAAATTTTGGTAAAAGAAAAAGAATTAATTCAATGAAAATGATAAACTAAGGAAAGAGGTTGAAAAACATAAGAACATAGTTGATAAGTTTACCTTAAGCTCAACTAAATTAGACATGTTATTAAATAGTCAAAAAGCAGTTTTTGACAAAGCCGGATTAGGGTATAACACTTTAAGAAAACAAAAATCACTGAAAAATATTTTTGTGCGTGCTGGCCAAAGTAATTTTACATGCTTTAAATGTAATCAAAAAGGACATAAATCTTATGAATGTAAAATTCTAAAACCTAATAAAAACTTAAATATTAAAGGAAAGAAAATATGGGTTCCGAAAGGAACAATTTTTGTTGCTACTAACCATGAAGGACCCAAGAAAGCTTGGGTACCTAAACATAAGTTTGATATCATTGCAGGAATGTCTTGTGGCCAAGAGATCAAAGAGAAAGTGGTATCTTGATAGTGGCTGCTCAAGACATATGACGGGTGACAAAGAAGAATTCATCACCCTTGAAGAAAAGAGGAGGAGTTGTTACATTTGGCGACAATGGCAAAGGCCAAATCTTGGGGTTTGGTAACATTCAAATAACTCCCTCCACATATATTGAAAATGTACTTTATGTTGATGGTTTAAAGCATAACTTAATTAGTATAAGTCAATTATGTGACAAAGGTTTTAAAGTATCATTTGAATCTTTCTATATGCACAGTAGCTAATCCCATTGATAATAGCATTGTTTTTATTGGAAATAGAAATGGCAATGTATACTTGATTGACTTAGACAATTTGTCTACTAATAATCATTGCTTAGTTGCTAATAATGCTAATATGAATGAGATTGGTTGGTTGTGGCATCGAAGATTAGGTCACGCAAGCACACACCTGATTTCAAAACTAATTAGAATGGATTTAGTAAAAGGTCTACCTAAAATAGATTTTGAAAATAACAAAATATGTGATGCATGTCAGTTTGGAAAACAAACGAGAAGTTCTTTTAAATCTAAAAATGTTGTTTCAACTTCTAGGCCATTAGAGCTACTTCACATGGACCTTTTTGGACCAACTAGAACCACAAGTCTAGGAGGAAAGAAATATGGTCTTGTGATAGTAGATGATTACTCTAGATTCACTTGGGTAATGTTTTTAGCTCACAAAGATGAGACTTTCTCGATATTTCTGAAATTCTTCAAGAAAGTAACAAATGAGAAAAACACTACCATAGTGTCTCT
Organism: Calamus simplicifolius; assembly: GCA_900491605.1. Lineage (NCBI taxonomy): Eukaryota > Viridiplantae > Streptophyta > Magnoliopsida > Arecales > Arecaceae > Calamus > Calamus simplicifolius. The sequence goes on along the minus strand of UESW01002118.1, from coordinate 218,990 downwards.
AAGAAGTGATCATGGAACTGAATTTGAAAATCACTTATTTGAAAGTTTTTGCAATGAAAATGGTATTAATCATAATTTTTCTGCACCAAGAACCCCTCAACAAAATGGAGTAGTTGAAAGGAAAAATAGGACTCTAGAAGACATGGCCCGTACCATGCTATGTGAAAGTAAACTCCCGAAATACTTTTGGGCGGAAGCTATTAACACAGCATGTTACATCCTAAATAGAGCTTAATAAGACCTATTTTAAAGAAAACACCTTATGAATTATGGCATGATAGAAAACCCAACATTAAATATTTTCATGCATTTGGTTGTAAATGTTTTATTCATAATAATGGTAAAAATAATTTAGGTAAATTTGATGCTAAATCTGATGAAGGAATATTCTTAGGATATTCAACAACTAGTAAAGCATATAGAGTATTTAACAAGAAAACTTTAGTTGTTGAAGAATCCATTCATGTAGTTTTTGATGAATCTTTAGCATCAAGTTCCAAAAGATTGATGATGAGGAAGATACAAACATAATTGAAAAGATCTTGAAAAATTAAATATTGATGTATCTTCAGATCATGAGCAAGAAGCTAAAGATAATGATTCACCTAAGGATGATGATATTAATACTAATCATAATGATATAGATCTACCTAGAGATTGGAGATATGCTTATAGTCCTAAGGAATTGATTATAGGTGATCCATCTCAAGGAATAAGAACTAGATCATCTATGAGAAATATTAGTAATCATCTTGCATTTGTATCACAAATTGAACCTAAAACTATTGAAGAAGCTGAAAAAGATAATAATTGGATGTTAGCAATGCAAGAAGAATTAAATCAATTCACTAGAAATAATGTATGGACATTAGTAGAAAGACCTAAAGATCATTCTGTTATAGGATCAAAATGGGATATTTAGAAATAAACTAGATGAAAATGGCATAGTAATTAGAAACAAAGCTAGATTAGTTGCAAAAGGATATAATCAAGAAGAAGGTATTGATTTTGATGAAACCTTTGCACCTGTAGCTAGATTAGAAGCCATTAGACTATTACTTGCATTTGCATGTCACATGAATTTTAACTTATTTCAAATGGATGTAAAAAGTGCATTTTTAAATGGATTATAAATGAAGAAGTATATGTAGAACAACCACCAGGTTTTGAAGATCATGAATTTTCAAATCACGTTTTTAAATTGCACAAAGCTTTATATGGTTTGAAACAAGCACCTAGAGCTTGGTATGATAGATTAAGTAAATTTTTAATTGAAAATGATTTTACAAGAGGAAATGTTGATAAAACATTGTTTTTGAAAAGAAAAGTAAAGATTTATTGTAGTTCAAATTTATGTTGATGATATTGTTTTGGTGCTACTAACAATCTTCTATGTCAAGAGTTTGCTAAGTTAATGCAGGGAGAATTTGAAATGAGCATGATGGGAGAACTCAACTTCTTCCTTGGACTCCAAATCAAACAAAGCAAAGAGGGAATCTTTATCAACCAAACAAAGTACACAAGAGAAATTCTAAAGAAGTTTGGTATGGAATCAATCAAACCCCTCGGAACACCAATGAGTCCTTCATGCAAGCTGGACAAAGATGAAGAAGGTAAGAAGGTTGATCAAAAATATTATCGAGGTATAATCGGATCCCTACTTTACTTAACTGCAAGTAGACCAGACATAATGTTTGCTGTTTGCTTATGTGCTAGATTTCAGTCTGAACCTAAAGAATCACATTTAATTGCTGTTAAAAGAATACTAAGATACTTAAGTGGAACAAAAAATGTAGGTTTATGGTATTCTAGAGACTCAACATTAAATCTGATTGCTTATTCTGATTCTGATTATGCTGGATGTAAGTTAGATAGAAAAAGCACAAGTGGTGCATGCCAATTCTTAGGAAGTAACTTAATCTCATGGTTTAGCAAAAAGCAAAATTCAGTTGCATTATCAACTACTGAAGCAGAATATGTTGCAGCTGGAAGTTGCTGTGCTCAAATCCTATGGATTAAGCGACAACTTGAAGACTATGGTATCACACTTGATAAACACCTATAAGATGTGATAATACAAGTGCAATCAATCTAACTAAAAATCCAATTCAACATTCAAGAACAAACATATTAGAAATTAGATATCACTTTATAAGAGAACATGTTGCCAATAATGAAATTTGTCTTGATTATGTGAATACTGAAGATCAATTGGCAGATATATTTACAAAACCCTTAAGTGAAGAGAGATTTTGTTATCTTAGAGGAGAATTAGGAGTTTGTGATCCTTTGGAATGATTTTCTGAAACTCTTAAGGACAACTATCTAGATTTCATCAATTTCTTGAAAAATCTCGATATTCAATAAGGAAATCTATCTAGATCTTGATTCATTGTTTCCCCAATTGCTAAGGAACATTTATCTAGAATTTGATGATTAATTTGAATAGTTTCAGATCCTTGAAACTTGATTTTTTATCTCTGAAACTGTTAGAGTCGACTCTAACAGTTTGTGGAGTCGACACCTTTTTTTGATGTTCTGTCTAAGCAATTAGAGCCGACTCCGGCTTCTGTAGAGCCGACTCTAATTCGAGCGCTGACAGACTTTCTGGTTCGGAGCCGACACCCAGTTTTCGGGAGTCGACTCTAGGTCGAACTAGGTCAAAAATAAAAAGGCGGAGTCGACCCCAAATCATTCCATCCGTCTCCCAAAACCTCTCCAAAAGTTCCAAAGCCTTTCCAACTTCCCCAATCTTCTCAAAGCCTTTGATTAACATTCCAATCTTCTCAATGGCACCCAAGAGGGCGGTTTCGTCGGTGGAGCGTCCGTTCCCACGAGGCGACGCACTATTCGGAGGCAACCCTCGCCATCCTCCTCTTCGGCCACTCAAGAAGATTCCCCTCCTTCACCCTCTTCACCCAAAGTGATCAACTAGCCGGTAAGACTATACAACTGGAAGGAAGGTCAATTTTGATTTCTTTGAGTCGGAAGGCTTTTCAATAGGAAGATGTTTGAAAGAAATGGGTGGGAAAAGATTTGCTCATTAGATATCCCCACTTATCCAGCCTTAGTGAGAGAGTTTTACAATGGTTTAAGTAGAGGAGAAGGCGGTTTAATCAGTATGTAAGAGGAACAAGAGTTGTAATAACGCTGAAATACTTGGAAATTTATTGGAAATGCCCACAATCGGTATTATGGAATATCAACATGATGATAGAAGTGGAGCATGACAAGAATGTTAGGCTCTGATACCACTTGTTAGCAATATAGGATCTTCAATAAATAATTTGTTACATATAAAATAAAAATAACATACTTACCTGATGCGGAATTCATCATAATAGCATTTACCTGATGCGGATGCAGAGTTCATCATGATAATATGTAGAATTGAGATTTGAATCTGGTTAGATTTTGATAGCCTCTTCTACAAAATAACTAGTTTCTCTCCCTTAGCCTCATTTCTTTCATAACCGATAACGATCGATTCTTGCTATCTTCTGAAGGCAGAGAGAGGACTAATTATTTATATATATAACATTCAATTGGTATTTCCATCAAACCAATTAATGACTTTAATTTCTTTTAATACCACATCTTAATGTTAATGGCTTAAACTTTCGGACCATTAACAGCCGATTGGTCTGCAAAAAAAAAAAAGGGTGACCCTTCACCTTTCACATACTAGGCTAGATCTGGCCTTTCACCTTTCGCATACCAGGCCAGATCTGGCCCTTCATCTTTTGCATACTATCGAGAAAGAGTGACTCTTCGCCTTTGTAATAATCTTGCATTAAAGGGCTAATCTAAAATTTGACACCAGTATTCTTACACGTGGAGTCTTGAAAAATTGCTGCAATAGCCGGATGGGCTAAGAACTAAGTCTGAAACCACTGAAAAAAATTGCATTGTATGAAGAAAAAATTTCAGAACACTGAAAAGGAGTTACAAGATGTGAAAAAGAAACTTATAATATTAATAAATTTGGTAGCAAAGCAATTAGGAGGACAAGTAGAACAAACATTACTTTTTGAGGTATTTTTATTATTGTAAAGTAATTTTTTTATGTTAATAAATTATGTAATTGAGATTAATTTATATAAATTATATAATTGAGATTAATTTGCATGTTTGTTTGATTTGGATGTAGATGGAATTATCGCGCTGAGCAAAGGAACGAGTTCAAGCTGTTGTCCCAAATAGCAACCCAAGAGGGGGGGGGGGTGAATTGGGTCTTTAAAAAATTTTAAACACTTTTGAAGTAAAACCCCAACTTAAAATAAATCACAGATATGCAATAGTTAAGACAGAATATGCAAGGAGAAGATAAAGAGGAAGAGACAAAGAGACAAGCACGACAAACACTGAAATTTTATAGTGGTTCGTGTACCTACCTACGTCCACCAAGTACCTCTTGGGTCCACACTATAATCAACCTTGATAACAACAGAGTTGTTTTACAAGATCACAACTCAAACTTGTTTTCCTGGGTGCACAACGAACCCAGCTGGTTTCAAGGTTCACCAGCACAAAACCTTATACACAAGCAACTGCTTGCACAAGGCAAACTGCCTCAACTGATTCAATCACCTGATTGACTCAGTTCACAAGACGAATAAGAATGTTTGATACAATAACTGCTCCTTAAATGAGCAAATAAGACAAGTTAACTAATCAAACAAAGAGATAGAAATAAAAGCCTGATTTGCAGATTTCTATGGCTTGATTCTTCTCCTCTTTCTTGCTTTTGAATGGATCTTCCTTGAGTATTCTCTTGAAGCTCGGAAGAACAGTTGAAGAACAGGAACTAGGGCTAGTTCGTTTGCTTCTTCAAACTTGGAAATCTCCTCAAAATGAAAGTGTGAAGATTAGGGATTTTTCTCTTTTCTTTCAGGGAATCAATACGATCTTTCCTTTGATTTTTCCCTCTGATTTTCTCTCAGATTTTTCTCTTCTTTTTCTTCTCTATTTTTCTTGTTTTTCTCTCTACTTTTAAATGGCCATATTCATCATCCTTTTATAGATCCTTTCAATACTAAGAATAGATGAAAACTATCCGTTAGAATCAAAGTGGAAGAAAAGTTAGGAACAAATAAGGTAATAGCCGTTGAGATTTAAAGTAAAAAGTAGGTTTAGAGACGTTCTGACACATCTGAAAGTCGATTCTGACAATCTGGAGTCGGCTTTGACTTTCCTGGGGTCGACTCTAACTTGAAATCCCCAAACAGTCCGATTTGGAGTCTGCTCTAACTTTTCTGGAGTCGACACATTTTGCTTCTGGAGTCGACTCTAACTTTTCTGGGGTCGACTCTAATTTGAGACCCAAAAAACCATCTTTCTGTTTTTCTGTTGGAGTCAACTCTATAGGTTCCAGGTGTCGACTCTAGTCCGTGCCGTTTTCAGAGTCGACTCTGTGATTCTAGGTGTCGACTCTAATGTCTGCAATCTTACCTTGACATTAGAATTAAGCTCCGAACTTGATTTTCTCGAGATTTTGATCATTTAAACAAGTTATAAACTGAAAATTTAATCAAAATTATTAGTAATTTCATGAGTTATACTCAAATAGTTTTGTTTATCATCAAAATTAATAATTGGGTCAACAATCTCCCCTTTTTGATGATGACAAAAACTTTGAGTATATGCATTGGAATTCATAAACATTGTAAACCTTATCAAGATTTTAAATTTGTTCAATTTAAGATATAAGCCACAGTTTCAAAGTAAGCAAAATTGAAACATAAACTGTATCAAATAACGATATGCTCCCCCTGCATAAAATAACTTCTCTCCCCCTTTCTTTATGCATATTCTTTTAGATTCTCATTCTCTCTCTCTCCCTTATGCATGATACCATATGCATACAATTCTTCTTTTCTCTCCCTTTTTTGTTATCAACAAAAAGGTGAAAACAATTGTATAAAGAATTTTAAGGTGATATTCAGATTCAGAATAATTGAAGAGAAGAGTAAATATTCTAAGACTTTCATTCATTGCAACCATCATTGTATCAAACATTCAAACATTTTTTCATTACATTAAAACATTTCATTACATCAATTACCAAGATATAAAAGAGTAAACATCCTAAGTACAAGCTATCAACATAATATAAAAGCTAAGTTTGATTGGACATGACATAAAAGCTGATTGGGATTTGACTTGAGTTGGCTTGGATAGATATCAAAATAGAAAGTAGAAGGTCAATCAAGTATGTTTGTAGACAATTCTCTTCAGATGACCTATTAACTCCATAATTTCATCTTTCTGTGATTCTTGAAGCCTTCAAGACAATCCTCAATCTGTGTAATAGCAAAATCTATATCTCTTCTTAATTGTCCAGTAGCATCAATATAAGCTCTAGATCCATCTGCGATCCCTTCCAGCCTTTCAAAAATCTTGTGAAGCTCAGATGATAGGGTATCCACAGATCTATCCAATGTAGATGCAATCATGTCAAGTTTAGTAGAGAGCAGTCATCTCATTTCTCATCTCTGAATTATGCTCAGTCAATAAGGCCCTGAGCTGATCAAGCTGCCTCTCTGAAAAACCTGATGACTCAGCCAACAAATCTGACGCCACCTGAGGGGGTGAAGAAGTGCTCGGTCCAGCACCAGATGGTCCCGCAACTGATGGTCCAGCAGTAGACGGTCCAGGGACATCCTCATCTCTGGCCTCCTCAGTTCTGGCTTCTTGTCCTTTCCTTTGCCACTGGCCATTTACTTTCCTGAATCCCATTCTATGAATAGTAGAGATGCTATAGTAGTCAGTATATCTGAGATTCCTTTGCAGTTCATTCTCCATTATCTTCACTCCATGGCTTCTGAATACTAGTGTAAGAACCATACCATATGGCAGTGTAGATCTTTTCTTTGTAGCTGCCTCTGCCATATAACCAATCATCATTCCGGCCAAATTTACTGGTTGACCAGTGATGATACAGTCCATCATAAGAATGTCTCGCTCCGAGACATACTCAAATCTTCCAATCTTAGGAAATAGGATTCTCCCACAAATATTATGAAGTAATCGAAGTTCCAGGTTGAGTTGATTTGCCATTACCTCCTCAAATTCAGAAACTTCTCTCCAAGCATCCTTGACAGGGCTCCACCTCTGTCATCATGCTGACATGCAGTCAAACCAACAGTGGGCATCTCCAAAAGATTTCTAGCGACTCTGTAGTGATTACCACTTTGGTTCCACGCACAAAACTCACAAGACCTCCTTCCCCTCTACATAAATCACTGTAGAATTCCTTCACGAGGGCAGGGTAGGTCGGAACATCTAGTGAGCAAATCTTTTCCCAACCCATCTCTTTTATTTGTCTCCCTATTGAAAAACCTTCCGATTCAAATAGGTTAAAATCTACCTTCCTTCCTGTAGTGATAACCTTTCAGCCAACAAGTCGACGCGGGAGGATGATGGAGAAGCTTCCGGAGTGGAAGAAGAGGAAGACGAAGAACTGGAAGAAGATTCCCTCTCGGTTCTTCGAACGGAACGTCTCCCAGTGGGAACGGCCGTGCCAAACACGGATCCTCGCCTTTTGGGAGCCATTGGAGATCAATGGAAGTTGGAATCAAGGATTTTGAAGAGTTTGGAAAAGTTTGGAAAGTTTTGGAGAGGGATTTGAAGGGGATTGAAAAAGCATAGGGTCGTTTGAGGTGCGACTCTGCCCTAATAAAGTGACGATTTTTCACTTAGAGTCGACTCCCGCAAAGTGAGGTGTCGGCTCCGAACAAAAAATCAGTCGGCGCTCGAATTAGAGTCGGCTCTGCAGAAGCCGGAGTCGGCTCTAATGAGCAGACAGAAAACTCTAAAAAAAAGGTGTCGACTCCAAAATTGAAGGTGTCGACTCCACAATAGTTTCAAAAAAAAAAGAATTTCAAGGATCTGAAACTAATTAAATTCATCATCAAAATCTAGATAAATTCTCCTTAATAATTGGGAATCAATGAATCAAACTTCTAGATAAATTTCCTTATAAGGTGTAGAAGATTTTCAAGAAATCTACCGAAATTTAGATAGTTGACCTTGAGAGTTTCAGAAAATCAATCAAAAGGATCACAAACTCCTAATTCTCCTCTAAGATAACAAAATCTCTCCTCACTCAAAGGTTTGGTAAAAATATCAGCCAATTGATCATTAGTGTTCACATAATCAAGACAAATATCATTATTAGCTACATGTTCTCTAATAAAGTGATGTCTAATTTCTATGTGTTTAGTTCTTGAATGTTGAATTGGATTCTTAGTTAGATTGATTGCACTAGTATTATCACATCTAATAGGAATTTTATCAAGTGTGATGCCATAATCTTCAAGTTGTCGCTTAATCCAAAGGATTTGAGCACAGCAGCTTCCAGCCGCAACATACTCTGCCTCAGCAGTGGATAGTGCAACCGAATTTTGCTTCTTGCTAAACCAAGAGATTAAGTTACCTCCTAAAAATTGGCATGCACCACTTGTACTTTTTCTATCTAATTTACATCCAGCATAATCAGAGTCAGAATAAGCAATCAAATTAAGTGTTGAGTCTCTAGAATACCATATTCCTACATTTTTAGTTCCATTTAGATATCTAAAGATTCTTTTAACAGCAATAAAATGTGATTC